>OZ012669.1:57918558-58521058 GCA_963942505.1 Lordithon lunulatus
ATAGATAGATGGATAGATAGATGGATTGATAGATGGATAGACAGATAGATAGATGGATAGATAGATGGATAAATAGATAGATGTATAGATAAATGGATAGATAGATGAATAAATGGATAAATAGATAGATAGATAGATGGATATATAGATGCATAGATAGATGGATGGATAGATAGATGGATGGATAGATAGATGGATAGATAGATGGGTAGATAGATGGATAGATAGATGGATAGATAGATGGATAGATAGATGGATAGATAGATGGATAGTAAGGTGGATAGATAGATGGATAGTAAGATGGACAGAGAGATGGATAGATATATGGATAGATAGATGGATAGATAGATGAATAAATAGATGGATAGATAAATGGATAAATAGATAGATAGATGTATAGATAGATGGATAAATGTATAGATAGATTAATAGATAGATGGATAGATGAATAGGTAGATAGGTAGATGGATAAATAGATAGATGGATAGTTAGATGGACAGATAGATGGATAGATACATGGATAGATAGATATATGGATAGATAGATGGATAGATAAATGGATAGATAGATGGACAGATAGATAGATGGACGGATGGATAAATGGATGGATGGATGGATGGATGGATAGATAGATATATAGATAGATAGATAGATACATACATAGATAGATAGATAGATACATACATAGATAGATAGATATGCGGAAGCATTATTAATTGATGTGGTGTCGCCAGAAACTTTCTCCATAGGGGGAAAATTACATCACAAAAAATATTTGTATTGTATATTAGACTAGTTTAGAACTATATAGTTATGTATGTAATTTCGTTGAATTTTTTTTTATTAGAAATTATGTTTATATTTTGTTATGTATAGTTACTGCTATTTTACGTAAATCGTTAATTTATCATTTTAATTATCACTTGGGCGATTACAACGTTGCTAAAAATCGGTTTGACCTTCAACGGAATAGGAAATGGGGATTATTGTGCGCGGAGCACACACACGTACACACCTTGGCAACAAATCGGATTTAGCAACAATGCGAGTTTACGATGTTTGGTTCAAATTAAATCGGTTAATTATCGTTCTCTGACGTTAAACGAACGTTCATAAACGTAAATAAACTGGCGAGTATTGTTGACTAATTTCACAAGTTATAGTTTTTAAATTCGTGAATCTTCACCTGTTTATCGGTACTCTATTATCATCAAACCTTCCAATATTTTTAACGTGAAAACCCAAGACATGATCAAAGGGGTCAAATTTTTACAAAAAAAAAATCAAAAATTAATTTTATGTTAATTAGGGTTCTAGCTACAAATTTGAAAACAGTTTGTAAGATATCTTTTTCCGTTTTCGTGTCACACCCCCGTATTCACCGACGTTCCATAAATCTATCAATAGCTAATGAACCCATAAGTATTTGTTGTTATAGCTACAATAAATACATTATCTACGGAATGTAGTTACTTTAGATTATCTCTATTGGAAACATTGAATAATTAAACAAAAGGTGTCATCAAGCTCCAATCGCAAGTGCTATTGAAGGTGTTTGACATTTGTTTTGGCATATTCTGTCACAATGACGTTGTCAATGTATCTATTCAATAACTTATGGTACCTATAAAGTTTATGGGATGATGGTGAATATGGGCATGAGTGATTCAAATCACATAAAGCTGTAGTAATAACAATGTTGTTAAATAATTTGTTATTGTTTTGCAGTTAAAAATATATTTAAACATTATATTAAAAGTAAAATTTGTTTATTTTCGGCATTACAAATCAACCCAGTAGAACAACGGCTATTTATATGGATTATGTATAAAATTAATTTAAAACACACATGATATTTGAATTAATAAATAAAATCCAGTCCAATTTGAATTTGCCAAACAAATATGCAATAAATTAACATTAATGGGTTATAAGAGTGCGCGTGCGATGTTATATGCTTTTATTGTTATTTATTTTTATAAAACAAAAATAAACATCACGTGCTCGCGGTTTAATTTCATTGTGTGTTCGTTCTCTTGCCAAGAATTCTGTTGAATATTTTTGCTTTCCATGATCTTGGTTTCATAAGAATTATTGTGTAACATTTATTATTTCAACGAGATACTGAGAACAGTAACAAATGGATTGTCCATAATATCGTGCGCTGAATTATATAATTCAATTCCTATCTGATTTATAAATATATATGTTTCATAAAACTTTTTTATCTGTAGATTAGGCTGCTTTTAAATAAAATTAAATATAATTTTTAATCCGTATGGAGCCGTATACAAACTAGGACTACAGATGGTTTCAAATATAATAAACAATTTTTAAAGGATAAATAAAATGAATTATCACACGCCTTAACAATCCAATATTTTAAACAATTTTTAATTTTTATAGTAATTCAATAGCTATTGAATCCATAAGTATTTGTTGTTACTTTTGTTTTGGCATATTCTGTCACAATGACATTTTAAATTTGTCCATTCAATAGCTTATGGGACCAATAAAGTTTATGGGATATTGGTGAATACTGGCAATTGTAAATTACTTTAGATTTTCTCTATTGATACATTTATGGAACGTTGGTGAATACGGGGATAAAGCTTTAAAGGATTAATAAAACGATTTTAACTTTATTTTTTATCATTCGAGATTGATTGAAAATGGCTATCCGAAACTAGTCGCAAATGGCTATCCGAAACTAGTAGTAAAGTGTGATAAAAAAGCAAAAATCGTTTTATTTATCATTCAAAACTTTATGTGATTTGAATCAAGCTTTAGTAAATAACAATGTTTTAAATATTTTTTTAGTGTTTAGCATATTCAAAATGTATTATATTAAGATTTATTTGTTTAAATTTTTTGCTATAATCTAGCCCCGGTTGTAACAAACGATTTATTTCTCATATCATACGAAGTATGTGTATTATTTTTGTAATTAATGCCCACCAAAAATATTTAGTATACCGATAACGCATCGAGGTTACAGCAATCCGCGATTATCTTCCACTTATCGTCCACAAACAAACAGCTTAATTAGTGCCGTATTTTTCTCTCCGTCTCTCTTGTGTAAATATGTACGTGAATATACACACGAACTGATAATTATGCATACACAACTGATAGTGGTGTATCGATGCGGCGAATACATACAACAATAAAATGCGCGATTGAAATCGATCGCGCGAGGATTACGACAGAAGTCCAAGGATTAAATGCAATTAAAGGTTGCGCAATGCGCTCAAATTGTATCTATGGGAGCGAAATGGGTGGAACTTGCGAGGTTTCAAAAATGGTGTCAATATAATAATAAACTGTAATGGTTTGCAAAAGGCTAAGGTCGTTTAAATGTATGTACTTTAATGGAATTAAATAAACTGTTTATATGATTGTACAAATGGGTTTATACTGACTCATAATAATAATGAGATTTGCTCTAAATTTAAATATTTATATTTCAACGATTGTAATATTAGTATAACTCGAGTTATAACAGTTGAATCAATTTGAAATCAACATCAGCTATTAAATATACAAGTAGTAATATGTATATAAATTTACAAAAATGTATTTTGTTATTTGAATTTTTGACGAATTTTTAAACTTGCAAATTGCTCTAAATTTAAATATTTATATTACAACGTTTGTAATATTAGTATAACTCGAGTTATAACAGTTGAATCAATTTGAAATCAACATCAGCTATTAAATATATATGTAGTAATATGTATATAAATTTACAAACATGTATTTTGTTATTTGAATTTTTGACGAATTTTTAAACTTGCAACTTACTCAAAATTTAAATATTTATATTCCAACATTTGTAATATTAGTATAACTCGAGTTATAACAGTTGAATCAATTTGAAATCAACATCAGCTATTAAATATACATGTAGTAAAATGTATATAAATTTACAAAAATGTATTTTGATATTTGAATTTTTGACGATTTTTTAAACTTGCAACTTGCTAAAAATTTAAATATTTATATTCCAACGTGTGTAATATTAGCATAACTCGAGTTATAACAGTTGAATCAATTTGAAATCACCATCAGCTATTAAATATACATGTAGTAATATGTATATAAATTTACAAAAATGTATTTAGTTATTTGAATTTTTGACGAATTTTTAAACTTGCAAGTTGCTCTAAATTTAAATATTTATATTACAACGATTGTAATATTAGTATAACTCGAGTTATAACAGTTGAATCAATATGAAATCAACATCAGCTATTAACTATACATGTAGTAATATGTATATAAATTTACAAACATGTATTTTGTTATTTGAATTTTTGACGAATTTTTAAACTTGCAACTTGCTCAAAATTTAAATATTTATATTGCAACGTTTGTAATATTAGTATAACTCGAGTTATAACAGTTGAATCAATTTGAAATCAACATCAGCTATTAAAAATACATGTAGTAATATGTATATAAATTTACAAACATGTATTTTGTTATTTGAATTTTTGACGAATTTTTAAACTTGCAACTTGCTCGAAATTTAAATATTTATATTGCAACGTTTGTAATATTAGTATAACTCGAGTTATAACAGTTGAATCAATTTGAAATCAACATCAGCTATTAAATATACATGTAGTAATATGTATATAAATTTACAGAAATGTATTTTGTTATTTGAATTTTTGACGAATTTTTAAACTTGCCACTTGATCAAAATTCAAATATTTATATTGCAACGTTTGTAATATTAGTATAACTCGAGTTATAACAGTTGAATCAATTTGAAATCAACATCAGTTATTAAATATACATGTACTAATATGTATATAAATTTACAGCAATGTATTTTGTTATTTGAATTTTTGACGAATTTTTAAACTTGCAAATTGCTCTAAATTTAAATATTTATATTACAACGTTTGTAATATTAGTATAACTCGAGTTATAACAGTTGAATCAATTTGAAATCAACATCAGCTATTAAATATACATGTAGTAATATGTATATAAATTTACAAAAATGTATTTTGTTATTTGAATTTTATTTATATAATTTATAGTATAACTCGAGTTATAACAGTTGAATCAATTTTAAATCAACATCAGCTATTAAATATACATGTAGTAATATGTATATAAATTTACAAAAATATTTTTTGTTATTTGAATTTTTGACGAATTTTTAAACTTGCAACTTGCTCAAAATTTAAATATTTATATTGCAACGTTTGTAATATTAGTATAACTCGAGTTATAACAGTTGAATCAATTTGAAATCAACATCAGCTATTAAATATACATGTAGTAATATGTATATAAATTTACAAAAATGTAGTTTGTTACTTGAATTTTTGACGAATTTTTAAACTTGCAACTTGCTCAAAATTTAAATATTTATATTGCAACGTTTGTAATATTAGTATAACTCGAGTTATAACAGTTGAATCAATTTGAAATCAACATCAGCTATTAAATATACATGTAGTAATATGTAAATAAATTTACAAAAATGTATTTTGTTATTTGAATTTTTGACGAATTTTTAAACTTGCAACTTGCTCAAAATTTAAATATTTATATTGCAACGTTTGTAATATTAGTATAACTCGAGTTATAACAGTTGAATCAATTTGAAATCAACATCAGCTATTAAATATACATGTAGTAATATGTATATAAATTTACAAAAATGTAGTTTGTTACTTGAATTTTTGACGAATTTTTAAACTTGCAACTTGCTCAAAATTTAAATATTTATATTGCAACGTTTGTAATATTAGTATAACTCGAGTTATAACAGTTGAATCAATTTGAAATCAACATCAGCTATTAAATATACATGTAGTAATATGTAAATAAATTTACAAAAATGTATTTTGTTATTTGAATTTTTGACGAATTTTTAAACTTGCAACTTGCTCAAAATTTAAATATTTATATTGCAACGTTTGTAATATTAGTATAACTCGAGTTATAACAGTTGAATCAATTTGAAATCAACATCAGCTATTAAATATACATGTAGTAATATGTATATAAATTTACAAAAATGTAGTTTGTTACTTGAATTTTTGACGAATTTTTAAACTTGCAACTTGCTCAAAATTTAAATATTTATATTGCAACGTTTGTAATATTAGTATAACTCGAGTTATAACAGTTGAATCAATTTGAAATCAACATCAGCTATTAAATATACATGTAGTAATATGTATATAAATTTACAAAAATGTAGTTTGTTACTTGAATTTTTGACGAATTTTTAAACTTGCAACTTGCTCAAAATTTAAATATTTATATTGCAATGTTTGTAATATTAGTATAACTCGAGTTATAACAGTTGAATCAATTTGAAATCAACATCAGCTATTAAATATACATGTAGTAATATGTATATAAATTTACAAAAATGTACTTTCTTATTTGAATTTTTGACGAATTTTTAAACTTGCAACTTGCTCAAAATTTAAATATTTATATTGCAACGTTACTAATATTAGTATAACTCGAGTTATAACAGTTGAATCAATTTGAAATCAACATCTGCTATTAAATATACATGTAGTAATCTGTATATAAATTTACAAAAATGTATTTTCTTATTTGAATTTTTGACGAATTTTTAAACTTGCAACTTGCTCAAAATATAAATATTTATATTGCAACGTTTGTAATATTAGTATAACTCGAGTTATAACAGTTGAATCAATTTGAAATCAACATCAGCTATTAAATATACATGTAGTAATATGTATATAAATTTACAGAAATGTATTTTGTTATTTGAATTTTTGATGAATTTTTAAACTTGCAACTTGCTCAAAATTTAAATATTTATATTGCAACGTTACTAATATTAGCATAACTCGAGTTATAACAGTTGAATCAATTTGAAATCAACATCAACTATAAATATACATGTAGTAATATGTATATAAATTTACAGAAATGTATTTTGTTATTTGAATTTTTGACGAATTTTTAAACTTGCCACTTGCTCAAAATTTAAATATTTATATTGCAACGTTTGTAATATTAGTATAACTCGAGTTATAACAGTTGAATCAATTTGAAATCAACATCAGCTATTAAATATACATGTAGTAATATGTATATAAATTTACAAAAATGTATTTTGTTATTTGAATTTTTGACGAATTTTTAAACTTGCAACTTGCTCTAAATTTAAATATTTATATTCCAACGTTTGTAATATTAGTATAACTCGAGTTATAACAGTTGAATCAATTTGAAATCAACATTAGCTATTAAATACACATGTAGTAATATGTATATAAATTTACAAAAATGTATTTTGTTATTTGAATTTTTGACGAATTTTTAAACTTGCAACTTGCTCAAAATTTAAATATTTATATTCCAACGTTTATAATATTAGTATAACTCGAGTTATAACAGTTGAATCAATTTGAAATCAACATCAGCTATTAAATATACATGTAGTAATATGTATATAAATTTACAAAAATGTATTTTGTTATTTGAATTTTTGACGAATTTTTAAACTTGCCACTTGCTCAAAATTTAAATATTTATATTGCAACGTTTGTAATATTAGTATAACTCGAGTTATAACAGTTGAATCAATTTGAAATCAACATCAGCTATTAAATATACATGTAGTAATATGTATATAAATTTACAAAAATGTATTTTGTTATTTGAATTTTTGACGAATTTTTAAACTTGCAACTTGCTCTAAATTTAAATATTTATATTCCAACGATTGTAATATTAGTATAACTCGAGTTAAAACAGTTGAATCAATTTGAAATCAACATCAGCTATCAAATATACATGTAGTAATATGTATATAAATTTACAAAAATGTATTTTGTTATTTGAATTTTTGACGAATTTTTAAACTTGCAACTTGCTCAAAATTTAAATATTTATATCCCAACGTTTGTAATATTAGTATAACTCGAGTTATAACAGTTGAATCAATTTGAAATCAACATCAGCTATTAAATATACATGTAGTAATATGTATATAAATTTACAGAAATGTATTTTGTTATTTGAATTTTTGATGAATTTTTAAACTTGCAACTTGCTCAAAATTTAAATATTTATATTGCAACGTTACTAATATTAGCATAACTCGAGTTATAACAGTTGAATCAATTTGAAATCAACATCAGCTATTAAATATACATGTAGTAATATGTATATAAATTTACAAAAATGTATTTTGTTATTTGAATTTTTGACGAATTTATAAACTTGCAACTTGCTCGAAATTTAAATATTTATATTGCAACGTTTGTAATATTAGTATAACTCGAGTTATAACAGTTGAATCAATTTGAAATCAACATCAGCTATTAAATACACATGTAGTAATCTGTATATAAATTTACAAAAATGTATTTTGTTATTTGAATTTTTGACGAATTTATAAACTTGCAACTTGCTCGAAATTTAAATATTTATATTGCAACGTTTGTAATATTAGTATAACTCGAGTTATAACAGTTGAATCAATTTGAAATCAACATCAGCTATTAAATATACATGTAGTATAATGTATATAAATTTACAAAAATGTATTTTGTTATTTGAATTTTTGACGAATTTTTAAACTTGCAACTTGCTCTAAATTTAAATATTTATATTCCAACGTTTGTAATATTAGTATAACTCGAGTTATAACAGTTCAATCAATTTGAAATCAACATCAGCTATTAAATATACATGTAGTAATATGTATATAAATTTACAAAAATGTATTTTGTTATTTGAATTTTTGACGAATTTTTAAACTTGCAACTTGCTCAAAATTTAAATATTTATATTCCAACGTTTGTAATATTAGTATAACTCGAGTTATAACAGTTGAATCAATTTGAAATCAACATCAGCTATTAAATACACATGTAGTAATATGTATATAAATTTACAAAAATGTATTTTGTTATTTGAATTTTTGACGAATTTTTAAACTTGCAAATTGCTCTAAATTTAAATATTTATATTACAACGTTTGTAATATTAGTATAACTCGAGTTATAACAGTTGAATCAATTTGAAATCAACATCAGCTATTAAATACACATGTAGTAATATGTATATAAATTTACAAAAATGTATTTTGTTATTTGAATTTTTGACGAATTTTTAAACTTGCAAATTGCTCTAAATTTAAATATTTATATTACAACGTTTGTAATATTAGTATAACTCGAGTTATAACAGTTGAATCAATTTGAAATCAACATCAGCTATTAAATATACATGTAGTAATATGTATATAAATTTACAAAAATGTATTTTGTTATTTGAATTTTTGACGAATTTTTAAACTTGCAAATTGCTCTAAATTTAAATATTTATATTACAACGTTTGTAATATTAGTATAACTCGAGTTATAACAGTTGAATCAATTTGAAATCAACATCAGCTATTAAATATACATGTAGTAATATGTATATAAATTTACAAAAATGTATTTTGTTATTTGAATTTTTGACGAATTTTTAAACTTGCAACTTGCTCAAAATTTAAATATTTATATTCCAACGTTTATAATATTAGTATAACTCGAGTTATAACAGTTGAATCAATTTGAAATCAACATCAGCTATTAAATATACATGTAGTAATTTGTATATAAATTTACAAAAATGTATGTTGTTATTTGAATTTTTAACGAATTTTTAAACTTGCAACTTGCTCAAAATTTAAATATTTATATTCCAACGTTTGTAATATTAGTATAACTCGAGTTAAAACAGTTGAATCAATTTGAAATCGACATCAGCTATTAAATATACATGTAGTAATATGTATATAAATTTACAAAAATGTATTTTGTTATTTGAATTTTTGACGAATTTTTAAACTTGCAAATTGCTCTAAATTTAAATATTTATATTACAACGTTTGTAATATTAGTATAACTCGAGTTATAACAGTTGAATCAATTTGAAATCAACATCAGCTATTAAAAATACATGTAGTAATATGTATATAAATTTACAAAAATGTAATGAATTATTAAAGAAAACAAATACCTTCTGCCATTTCTACCAGTATTTGTTTTTGTTATTTTATATATATATATATATATATATATATATATATATATATATATATATATATACATATATATATATATATTATATATATCCGCTGGCTTTTTCTACTAGAGTGTGATGTAAAGGTAAACTTATTTTATTTTAATATATTAAAATAAAATAACAATCGAACCTAACCCATCATAATAATAGAATGACATCACTTTAATCTCCAAGAATTCCCCCGTACAACGCACGAGTGACTCACTAAAATTATAATAGTTAACATTCACTAGTTTGTACACCTTTTTCGGGGCCCTTTTATTAATTGAGTGAACATCGTAGTAATAATAATACTACTCTATTGTAACAAAAGGAAAACAATGCATACAATAATAAATTTATATTTTATTGTATACAATGCATACAATAAAATATAAATTTATACATGTTTAATTAGCAGGATCATAATCAGAATTATATTGTCTTTGACCATAATGGTTTACCATTGTATCTAGTTGCTTCTTGTAATATCACGTCTAGCTACTATCATAAATCTTGCTATCAGATAACAAGATGATTTATGGCACACTAATATAAACAGGTAGGCAGAAAGACCGCGGGTCGTTAGCCTTTTACAACACGTAACTAACACAATTAGTAAAATAAATGTATTGAATTCCATGTAATGTTGTTGTGAATAAAAATAATTATGTATGTATAAACAGGTGTCTTAACATTGACAGCACGCCCGTACAAAACCTCCAAAATAAATATAAAACAGGTTATAGGTTATAGAAAAATAAAAACACTCACCTCAAAACACAAACGAATTAAATCCACCAGCAAAAACCACTTGCTAGCGATGTTGTAGCAATATTTACTGCTGTCTCTAGCAAATCCACTTGGCACTGTCAGCTAGCAGATGGTGGTATCGGTGTTGTGGCCACGGCTACGATGGACGGTGGCTGTTTAAAGGGATTGCAACGGGGTGAACGCACTGGGGGCTCTAAACAGACACGCGTTGGTTGTAACACAGCACGAGGTGACACTGTTGTGAGGTTGGTTTATTTTTAGCGTCCGCATTATAAGCTAGGTGATGCACTGGAACAAGCGGGGCGGGAGGCACTGCAACTGGAGCGATGCGCGCGGTGCTGCAAACGCAGGCGCGCCTCCCGCGGTGATGTAATTTCTACTCAGAAACAGCGAGACAAGAGAGGACAAAAAAGTTAATTGATTGTGGGAAATCACGTGTTTGCGTAGTTTATTCTAGCTCTGATGAAATTATGTAAATGACATTTGTTTCATTCTGGATTGTTATATTAACAATAAATCATTAGTAACAAGTTATGTTAAGACATATTTAACAATACTAGCCCCCGTATTCACCAAGCGTAATAAAACAAAAGGTGTCATCAAAGCTGCAATCACAAGCACTATTCAAGGTGTTTGACATTTGTTTTAGCATATTCTGTCACAATGTTGTTGTTAATTTATTCATTCAATAGCTTATGGGAAGTTTATGGGATGTGAATACAGGCATTATCCCCATATTCACCGAAGTTTACCATAAATCTATCAATAGCTATTGAACCCATTGTTGTTAAAGTAACAATAAATACATTATATGGGGAAAGTAGTTACTTTAGATTCTCTCTATTGGAAACACTGAATAATAAAACAAAATTCAAGGTGTTGTGGCAATTTCTGTAACAATTAAGTTTTCAATTTGTAGCAACAATAAATAAATTATCTAATGCCTGTATTCACCAACATCCCATAAACATTATAGGTCCCATAAACTATTGAATGGATGAATTGACAACGTCATTGTGACAGAATGTGCCAAAACAAATGTCAAACATCATGATTAGCGCTTGCGATTGTAGCATTAATGACACCTTTTGTTTAATTATTCAGTGTTTCCAATAGAGAGAATCTAAAGTAACTACATTCCCTAGATAATCTATTTATTGTTGCTATAACAACGAATACTTGTGGATTCAATAGCTATTGATAGATTTATGGAACGTCGTTGAATACGGGGGGTAAAGAATGTAGTTACTTTAGATTCGCTCTATTGGAAACACTAAAAAATTAAACAAAAGTTGTCATTAAAGCTCCAATCACAAGCGCTATTCAAGGTTTTGACATTTATTTTAAATACCTTCGCTCGCAAACTTTTTTCAATAGATACAGACGTTGTATATTGTTTAAACCATTATAAGAAGAGTGTTATCCTATGAAAAAACTATGCGAACAAAGGTGGGGTGGGCGGGTGGCCCCTACCAACCAAACTATGCCCATTCACTATTTCAAATGACTTGAACTATGCACTACACTACTATCCATAACATTTTATGATTTAATTAATATCATTTATTAATTTAATACTAATTAAAGAAATATATATGAAAAATAATGTAATGCATAGTTCAAGTCGTTAGAGATAGTGGACGGGCATAGTTTGGTTGGTGGGGACCGCCCACCCACCCCACCTTTGTTTGCATAGTTTTTCCATAGGATAACACTCTTCTTGGAATAGTTTAAACAATATATAACGTCTGTATCCATTGAAAAAAACTATGCGAGCGAAAGTGGGGTGGGTGGGTGGCCCCCACCAACCAAACTATGCCCATCCACTATTTCAAATGACTTGAACTATGTACTACATTGTTATCCATTAATTTCTATGATTCAATTAATTATATTTATTAATTTAGGACTAATTAAAAAAATATATGTGATAAATAATGTAGTGCATAGTTCAAGTCGTTTGAAATAGTGGAAGGGGATAGTTTGGTTGGTGGGGGCCACCCGCCCACCCCACTTTCGCTCGCATAGTTTTTTTCAATGGATACAGACGTTATATATTGTTTAAACTATTCCAAGAAGAGTGTTATCCTATGGAAAAACTATGCGAACAATGGTGGGGTGGGCGGGTGGCCCCTACCAACCAAACTATACCGTCCACTATTTCAAACGATTTGAACTATGCCCATCCATTATTTCAAATGACTTGAACTATGCACTACATTATTTATCATATATATTTTTTAATTAGTCCTAAATTAATAAATGTAATTAATTGAATCATAGAAATTACTAGATAACAATATAGTGCATAGTTCAAGTCATTTGAAATAGTGGATGGGCATAGTTTGGTTGGAGGGGGCCACCCGCCCACCCCACCTTTGTTCGCATAGTTTTTCCATAGGATAACACTCTTCTTGGAATGGTTTAAACAATATAAAACGTCTGTATCTATTGAAAAAAGTATGCGAGCGAAGGTATATGAAATAAATATCAAAACCTTGAATAGCGCTTGTGATTGGAACGTTGATGTCAACTTTTGTTTAATTTTTCAGTGTTTCCAATAGAGTGAATCTAAAGTAATTACATTCCATACTCCCCGTATTCACCGACGTTTCATAAATCTATCAATAGCTATTGAACCCATAAATATTCGTTGTTATAGCAACAATAAATACATTATCCAGGGAATATAGTTACTTTAGATTCTCTCTATTGTCAACACTGAATAATTAAACAAAAGTTCTCATCAAAGCTCCAATTGCAAGCACTATTCAAGGTGTTTGACATTTGTTTTGGCATATTCTGTCACAATGACGTTGTCAATTTATACATTTAATAGCTTATGGGACCTATAAAGTTTATGTATCGAATTTTAAGTTGGCAACACTGGCTACTTCCTGCACTAGTGCGGGAAGTAGTATTTCTCGCACCTAAATCAATGCGCGAAATGATTTGTTTTAGGACACGAATATAAAAACATATTTATTTATTAATAATAAAATGTAATTATGCAATTTCAGAAAATTGAAGTCGATAAGTAATTACTCTAGGTTATCAATATAAATTACTGTGAATCTATGTATATATAAATATATATATATATCTATTTATATATATATATATATATATAGATATATATATATATATATATATATATATATATATATATATATAGATATATATATATATATATATATATATATATATATATATATATATATATATATATATATATATACATATAACCTGGAAACTTAAATTGTTAAAGGAAAGAATACACATGTTTAATCAGTAATTTTCTTGATTTTATAGCAGATATAAATTTGGCACTAGTTCCCCATCCGATGGTGTCGTGCTGCCCAATGTACAGGCCCGATCGCAATGATATTTAAATTTACCATCAAATATCCCTGCCAGATCACAAATTGATGATGACAAATGTTTTCCTTCACCGGATTGGTCGACAGAACATGCGAGGTCCTCTTAGCCGTTTTAGTTTATCACTCTGGGCTGGTACGGGATTATTGTCTCTTGTTCCATTTGCCGCTTCCGATGCGCACAATTTTACCTCGGCTTTTACAACGGGCGGCGCACGATCCCAAGACTTGAGCGATATTGCACGCCACGGGGGCTTTGATATTTACTTTCCGAATACATCACTGATGTAAACCTTCCTTTACATCAGTGATGTATTCGGAAAGTAAATATCAAAACTATTGTTTTACCGAAAACGTCTTCACGTTTTCAAACAAAAAAAAGTCGAAAATGTCAAAAAAAAATGTAAACATGTCAAAATTCCAAAACGTAAAAATGCCAAGTGTCAAAAATTTCAAAGAAAGTCAAAAAAGTAAAAATTGTCAAAAAAATAAAAAAAAAAAAGGTAAAAATGTCAACGACAAAAATTGAAAATGTCAACAACAAAAATTGAAAATACAACAACAATAATTGAAAATGCAACAACAAAATGGAAAATGTCAAAAAAAGGTGGAAAATGTAAAAAAAAAGTCGAAAATGTCAACAAAAAAAGTCGAAAATGTTAAAGAAAAAGTATAAAATGTCAAAAAAGTAAAAAAATTCGAAAAAAGTAAAAAATGTTATAAAAGTAAAAAAAAAAGTCATAAATGTCAATATGTCAAAAAATTTAAAAAAGCCGAAACTGTTATACAAAATTAAATAGATCATTTTTCGTTACGTTTTATGTCTAAAATTGTCCAATAAACCAGATTTTTGGAATTTCTGTGTGTATGTATGTCTGTCTGTGAACAAAATTCAGGGAAAACGTATACATTAATAATTACATTACATTTTCATGTGAAATATGAAAATGCCTAAATGAAAACATGTCATAATTCCTAAACGTAAAAATGTGAGAATGACAAAATGTTAGAATGCCAAAAGGTATTCTGTGTGTATGTATGCCTGTTTGTCTGTGAACAAAATACCAGAAAAACGTATGCATAAATAATTACATTACATTTTCATGTGAAATATGAAAATACCTAAATGTAAACATGTCAAAATTCCAAAACGTAAAAATGTCAAAATCTCAAGTGTCCAAAATTCCAAAGAAAGTCTAAAAAGTAAAAATTGACAAAAAAGTAGAAAAAAAAGGTTAAAAATGTCAACGACAAAAATTGAAAAAGTCAACAACAAAAATTGAAAATGTCAACAACAAAATGGAAAATGTCAAAAAAAAAGTCGAAAATGTCAACAAAAAAAAGTCGAAAATGTTAAAGAAAAAGTATAAAATGTCAAAAAAGTAAAAAATGTCGAAAAAAGTAAAAAAAGTCATAAATGTCAATGTCAAAATGTTTAAAAAAGCCGAAACTTATACAAAATTAAATAGATTAATTTTCGTTACGTTTTATGTCTAAAATTGTCAAATAAACTAGATTTTTGAGATTTCTGTGTGTATGTATGTCTGTCTGTGAACAAAATTCAGGGAAAACGTATATATAAATAATTACATTACATTTTCATGTGAAATATGAAAATGTGAAAAATGAAACTATCTAAATGTAAAAATGTCAAAATTCCAAAACGTAAAAATGTCAAAATCTCTAGTGTCCAAAATTTCAAAGAAAGTCTAAAAAGTAAAAATTGTCAAAAAAGTAGAAAAAAAAAGTTAAAAATGTCAACGACAAAAATTGAAAATGTCAACAAAAATTAAAAATGTCAACAACAAAAATTGAAAATGTCAAAAAAAAGGTGGAAAATGTCAAAAAAAAAGTCGAAAATGTCAACAAAAAAAGTCGAAAATGTCAACAAAAAAAGTCGAAAATGTTAAAGAAAAAGTATAAAATGTCAAAAAGTAAAAAATTTCGAAAAAAGTAAAAAATGTCATATAAGTAAAAAAAAAGTCGTAAATGTCAATATGTCAAAAAATTTAAAAAAGCCGAAACTGTTATACAAAATTAAATAGATTAATTTTCGTCACGTATGTCTAAAATTGTCAAATAAACCAGATTTTTGGAATTTCTGTGTGTATGTATGTCTGTCTGTGAACAAAATTCAAGAAAAATGTATACATTAATAATTACATTACATTTTCATTTGAAATATGAAAAAGTGAAAAATGAAACTGTCTAAATGTAAACATGTCAAAATTCCAAAACGTAAAAATGTCAAAATCTCAAAGAAAGTCTAAAAAGTAAAAATTGACAAAAAGTAGAAAAAAAAAGTTAAAAATGTCAACAAAATGGAAAATGTCAAAAAAAGTCAAAAATGTTAAAGAACAAATATAAAATGCCAAAAAGTAAAAAATGTCATAAAAGTAAAAAAAAAGTCATAAATGTCATAAAAGTCACAAATAAGTCATAAATGTCATAAAAGTAAAAAAAAAAGTCATAAATGTCAATATGACAAAAAATTAAAAAAAGTAGAAAATGTTATACAAAATTAAACAGGTCAATTTTCGTTACGTTTTATGTCTAAAATTGTCAAATAAACCAGATTTTTGGCATTTCTGTGTGTATGTATGTCTGCTGTGAACAAAATTCAGGGAAAACGTATACATAAGTAATTAAATTAAATTTTCATGTGAATATGCCTAAATGAAAACATGTCAAATTTCAAATGTCAGAATGTCAAAACGTGAAAATCTCAAGTGTCAAAAATTTCAAAGAAAGTCAAAAAAGTAGAAAAAAAAACATGAAAATGTGAAAAATTAAAATGCTTAAATGTAAACATGTCAAAATTCCAAAATGTCAGAATGCCAAAATGTTAAAATGTCAGAATGCCAAAAGTTTTCTGTATGTATGTATGCCTGCCTGTCTGTGAACAAAATTTCGGGAAAACGTATACCTAAATAATTACATTACATTTCCATGTGAAATATGAAAATGCCTAAATGTAAACATGTCAAAATTCCAAAACGTAAAAATGTTAGAATGTCAAAAAGTATTAAGTGTGTATGTATGCCTGTCTGTCTGTGAACAAAATTCCGAAAAAACGTATACATAAATAAATACATTACATTTTCATGGGAAAAATGAAAATGCCTAAATGTAAACAATGTTAAAATTAAAAATGTCAGAATGCCAAAATATCAGAATGCCCAAAAGTTTTCTGTGTGTATGCATGTATGTCTATCTGTGAACAAAATTTCGGGAAAACGTATATATAACATTACATTTTCATGTGAAATATGAAAATGCCTAAATGTAAACATGTCAAAATTCCAAAATGTAAAGATGCCAGAATGCCAAAAAGTTTTCTGTATGTATGTATGTCTGTCATAATTACATTACATTTTCATGTGAAATATGAAAATACCTAAATGTAAACATGTCAAAATTCCAAAATGTAAAGATGTCGGAATGCCAAAAAGTATTCTGTGTGTATGTATGTATGTCTGTCTATGAACAAAATTCCGGGAAAACGTATACATTAATAATTACATTACATTATCATGTGAAATATGAAAATGTGAAGAATGAAAATGCCTAAATGAAAACATGTCAAAATTTCAGAATGTTAAAATGTCAGAATGCCAAAAAGTTTTCTGTGTGTATGTATGTCTGTCTGTGAACAAAATTCCGGGAAAACGTATACTTTAATAATTACATTACATTTTCATGTGAAAATGCCTAAATTTAAACAAGTGAAAATTCCAAAATGTCAGAATATCAAAACGTGAAAATCTCAAGTGTCAAAAAAGTAGAAAAACAAAAAATATCAAAAAAGTTAAAAATGTCGAAAATAGTAATGTCAAAAAAGTGTCAAAAATTTCAAAGAAAGAAAAAAGTAGAAAAACAAAAAATATCAAAAAAGTAAAAAATTTTGAAAAAAGAAAAACAAAGTCATAAAAGTAAAAAAGTCATAAATATGAGAAAAAAAATTAAAAAGTAGAAAATGTTATACAAAATTAAATAGGTATGTAATTCGGAAAGTCGTGTGTGGGCACCACACGACTTTCAGATATTTTTATGTGCAAAAGAGGGCCGTAGACCAAAAAGTTTGAGAAACACTAGTTTTGTTGGTTGTCATGGTCTGTTACCCCAGTCTGTTTTTTTATTTACAAAACAGCCTGAACTTACAGAATTCGCGATTCAAATGTTTTCGACGAACTAGTGGGTAAACAGCTGATCTTCGTTATTGTTCGATCAGCTGATTCGATAAAAATTACATGATTTTGATCATTTGAACAGTAATGTGGGGTTGTTAATAAACTTTTAATATATAATTAGACAACCTTTACACATATTGTCGCATATATGATGAGAAAATACATTTTATGCGTAGAGATTACCCACTAGATTTTAGTTCATCTTCTGCCACCAGATAGAGTACCGATTGGCTTGAATTGCCCATAGACTACCAGGACACAACTAATAGCATTCATGATATAACGAGAATAAATTATTTCATCACGATAGCGTCGAGAGTAAAAATAAAAAAAACAAGAGTTGCTAAAGAGAAACTGGATAGTTTAGAAATAGAAATTAAGATCTGTTCCAAAGCTAATAAAGAAATCAGATCTGGCTAGGGTGCCTCGGGATCGCCAGTTCCCGTATTCACAAGATGTGAACCCCTGAGGGACTCTAAATTCACCATAATTTTATAAATGTAGCATTTATAATGTAAGCCTTATTAGCATAAGTCATACAGAAATGACATAATTATACAACATGTTTTATTAGCTAATTAATAACTAAGATACTAAATGTTAGAACAAGTAGTTTATTGGCATTTCTCAACGAAGATCTTAATAGTTGGTCATTTGTTCCATATCCTGTTCAGTCTGCCTGTCCTGTAGGTTGGTAAACATAAAGTTAAAAGAATCATCCAGTTAAGATTTTGTTGAACAGTTTATAAAGGTGTGAAAGTAATCTGATAGGTCTTATAATATTTTTAGGTCGGCAATATTTCCCTTTTTATCCAAAATAACGATAACTGCATTATCTCATGCTGTTGGTGTTATTCCTTCTGCAAGGCACTTATTAAATAATGCTGTTACGTCTAACTCTTCTCCACCTTCCTCAATAGTTTGAACACTGCTGATTTTCTAGAAAAATCCTATACATAAATAGAACCGTTTTAAACATCATAATTATTTTTTATGCATATATAATTACGAACATTATGCAAAAAAAAACTTCTATCTTTATAGGGCTATAAGCCGTGAGGCTTTTCCGCCGGTAAAGGGAGAAGCTCAGAGGAGTTTAATCACCCGGTATTTACCTTAACTTCACAGAAAACCTCTGAAAACTGTGAAAGGCGATTCGCGAAAATTCGCTCCCCGCTGGGGATCGAACTCAGGCTCCCCAATGCTCAGTACGAGACGGACAACGCCTCTAACCACTCGACCACGGAGCTGGGTAAAAAAAAAAATTATTATGTTAATAATTCAAAATGTTTTGTCGCTTTTAATGGCACCTAGAAAACAAGTAAATGATTTACTTGTTTTCTAGGTGCCATTAAAAGCGACAAAACATTTTGAATTATTAACATAATATTTTTGTTTGCATAATATTCGAAATTATATATCAATCCAGTGAAAATTTCCCCATACCAGGAATTGGATCGAAACCAATAAAAACAATCCAATTTATACAATTTAAAATCGTTTAATATTAAAAAGTATTAAGAAACCGTCAAAAAAACCATGAATTTTTACCATGTTTTATTTAGGGGGGGGGGATGTTGTCAACGACGTTTTATTCTACATATAAACATTGTTTCGCATTTCGTTTTTTTTTGTAATGCTATTTTTTAAAAAAGTGGTAGGGGTTAAACCGTTGAAATAAGAGCTGCACACGCACAAACACACACACACACACAAATAGATAGATAGATAAGAGAGAAATATAAATTAGTGAAGCGCAACAATCGGTTAAAACATATTAATTGTTTTTTTATTTGGAATCAGTAAAAGTATATATATATATGTATATGGAATGAGCCGCGCGTGGGTGCTCCGTGTCGTGTAGGCAAAAAACAAAGCGCATCGTTTGTTTTTATTTATATAAGTAGTTTTGCAAAAAAACATGATTTTTTAGTTTTTTTTTTTTATCTTAAACACTATTCTACATTTTTAATTGTATAATATAAATAATAATAATTCTAGTTTATTATATCGTAAATTTTTATAGTCAGGATTTTTTTGCTGAATTTTTTTTTATTTTACTCACTGTTATATTTTACACATGTACTTTGGTTTTTTTAATTTTTATTATGTTATATTAAATTTTTTTTTGTGGATTTTTTTTGTTTACTTTTTTTGTATTAGACACCGTTACTAGTTTAGTAAAATGGCACTAATGAATTACTCCAACAGCAGTCACTAAAGCTAAGCGCACACTTTTACACAACGAAAAAAAAAACTGTCTCTGGTTTTTTCTTTTTTTTTTTTTACTTTCTGCTTGATTAAATTATTTCTTTTCCTTTTACCGTATGTGTTATTTTATATACTTTTTTTTATATAATATTGTTATATATAATATACTTTTTTGTTTATCTTGTTTGCTGGTGGTACCGCTTCTTCTTGGACCGCTGGCTTAGGTGCGGAAGTATGTGTGTTGGAGATTCAGGGGCGGCGTCGCGCCCGGTTGGCTCACTTTACTGGTATCGCACACGGCATCGGGGGGTGGCTCTACACCAGGTTGTACTCGCGTAGATTCGACTGCAATATCGTGTCCTTGACTGCCGCGAAGACGAATTTTATGTTCTCCGTATCTGTGGAGGGGAAAGGACAGAACGACACGCACGCAAATGCATTAATTATACATTTTTTCATAAAACCAAAAATTTCTTGTTGATATAAATGTATTTTTATAACAACTTTGTTTGTTTTTATATGCCTTGTTTTCCTAATGCCCGTTTTACACTGAGCAAAATTGCACGTGCAATCGTTGCAAGCAACCGATTTTGACAGGTAACATAGAAATACTTGCATGTGTAATTTTAATTGGCAATCTATTTCTGCAGTGTGTGCAAGTTGCGATTTCTTGTTGCCGTTGCTTAAAGTAAGACGGGCATTATGCGCGTTTTACACTGAGCAATATTGCACGTGCAATATTTGCAAGCAACTGATTTTGACATGTAATTACTCAGTGTAATACGGAAAATACTTGCACCTGAAATTTTAATTGGCAATCTATTGCTGCAATATGTGCAAGTTGCGATTGCTTGTTGCCGTTGCTTAGAGTAAGACTGGCATTATGCGCGTTTTACATTGAGCAAGATTACACGTGCAATATTTGCAAGCAACTGATTTTGACATGTAGTTATTCAGTGTAATACAGTAATTGCTCGAGCAACACATTGCAGCAATCGATTGCCAATTAAAATTGCACGTGCAAGTATTTCCGTATTACACTGAGCATAATGCCCGTCTTACATTATACATCGGCAACAAGAAATCGCAACTTACACACATTGCAACAATAGATTGCCAATTAAAATTACACATGCAAGTATTTCTATGTTACATGTCAAAATCAGTTGCTTGCAAATATTGCACGTGCAATATTGCTCAATGTAAAACGTGCATAATGCCCGTCTTACATTAAGCAACGGCAACAAGCAATCGCAACTTGCACATATTGTAGCAATAGATTTCCAATAAAAATTGCACGTGCAAGTATTTTCGTATTACACTGAGCAACTACATGTCAAAATCGGTTGCTTGCAACGATTGCACGTGCAATCTTGCTCAATGTAAAACGCGCATAAGAAGCGGTACGTATGAAAGCAACAGATTTTGACATTAAAACACAAACAGTTGTTCGTGTTACAGGTCAGTAACCCATGAGTACCAAATAAACCATTGTTTCATCTTTGGTATGCCTCATGCTTAGTGAATGCTAGTGTAATACTGCCTTTTGTCAAATGTCACAAATTTGACAAGAGTGATAGACTAATAACCTATTTCACTATCTTAACGTCACTTTTGACAAATTTGTGACATTTGACATGTCAAATGTCACAAATTTGTCAAGAGTGACAGAATAATAACCTATTTCACTATCTTACCATCACTTTTGACAAATTTGTGACATTTGAAATGTCAAATGTCACAAATTTGTCAAGAGTGACAGAATAATAACCTATTTCACTATCTTAACGTCACTTTTGACAAATTTGTGACATTTGACATGTCAAATGTCACAAATTTGTCAAGAGTGACAGAATAATAACCTATTTCACTATCTTACCATCACTTTTGACAAATTTGTGACATTTGAAATGTCAAATGTCACAAATTTGTCAAGAGTGACAGAATAATAACCTATTTCACTATCTTAACGTAAGTTTTGACAAATTTGTGACATTTGACATGTCAAATGTCTCAAATTTGTCAAAAGTGACAGAATAATAACCTATTTCACTATCTTAACCTCACTTGTGACAAATTTGTGACATTTGACATGTCAAATGTCACAAAATTGTCAAGAGTGGCAGAATAATAACCTATTTCAGTATCTTAACGTCACTTTTGACAAATTTGTGACATTTGACATGTCAAATGTCACAAATTTGTCAAGAGTGACATAATAATAACCTATTTCACTATCTTAACGTCACTTTTGACACATTTGTGACATTTGACATAAGGCAGTATTACACTAGCGTTCGCAGAGCTTAGGGCAATCTAAGGCATACCAACAGTAAATTATTTTTGAAATATACAAATATATCAACAAGAGTAATAAAATGTACAATTACCTTCCCTTAAAAATTCCACAGGAAGAACAAGAAAAGCACAAAACATTCGCAAAAGTTCGTTAACATCATGCAGAAGAAAGATTATACTTTAAAATAAATCTAAATTAAGATTATATTATTAAAATTAAAACAAAAACGACACTTCTCTGTCTTCGACATTCATTTTAGTGATTTTACTTTCGGAATTACATAAAAAAATATTATGGCATCGTATAAACGTCTTTTAAACGTTTTTTAACTAAGATTTCAACAATCTTAGAAGTTTGGAAAGTTATCGCATGTTTCAACAATATACGATAACTTTCCGGAGGAAAAAAACTACACTATAACGAAGGTATTGTTGTCGCCAATAATTTAGAAGAAAAACAAATATATTCAATTTTCGTTACGTTTTATGAGTAAAATAAACCCGATTTTTGTGATGTTTGTGTGTGTGCATGTCTGTCTATGTGTGTATGTCTGGATGTCTGTCTGTGTGTGTATGTCTGGATGTCTGTCTGTGTGTGTATGTCTGGATGTCTGTCTGTGTGTGTATGTCTGGATGTCTGTCTGTGTGTGTATGTCTGGATGTCTGTCTGTGTGTGTATTTCTGGATGTCTGTCTGTGTGTGTATATCTGGATGTCTGTCTGTGTGTGTATGTCTGGATGTCTGTCTGTGAACAAAATTCCGGACGAGGGCGCACATCAAAAGGTGAATTCGCTAAAATGGTCGTATGTAAAAATGAGTATTAAATAAATTTGTGAAGAAAAAATGAGCATTAATTGAATTTGTGAAGAAAAAATGAGTATTAATTGAATTTGTGAAGAAAAAATGAGTATTAATTGAATTTGTGAAGAAAAGATGAGTATTAAATAAATTTGTGAAGAAAAAATTAGTATTAATTGAATTTGTGAAGAAAAAATGAGTATTAATTGAATTTGTGAAGAAAAAATGAGTATTAATTGAATTCGTGAAGAAAAAAATGAGTATTAATAGAATTTGTGAAGAAAAGATGAGTATTAAATAAATTTGTGAAGAAAAAAATTAGTATTAATTGAATTTGTGAAGAAAAAATGAGTATTAATTGAATTTGTGAAGAAAAGATGAGTATTAAATAAATTTTTGAAGAAAAAAATGAGTATTAATTGAATTTGTGAAGAAAAAATGAGCATTAATTGAATTTGTGAAGAAAAAATGAGTATTAATTGAATTTGTGGAAAAAAAATGAGTATTAATTAAATTTCTGAAGAAAAAATGAGTATTAATTGAATTTGTGAAGAAAAAATGAGCATTAATTGAATTTGTGAAGAAAAAATGAGTATTAATTGAATTTGTGGAAAAAAAATGAGTATTAATTAAATTTCTGAAGAAAAAATGAGTATTAATTGAATTTGTGAAGAAAAAATGAGTATTAATTGAATTCGTGAAGAAAAAAATGAGTATTAATAGAATTTGTGAAGAAAAGATGAGTATTAAATAAATTTGTGAAGAAAAAAATTAGTATTAATTGAATTTGTGAAGAAAAAATGAGTATTAATTGAATTTGTGAAGAAAAAATGAGTATTAATAGAATTTGTGAAGAAAAGATGAGTATTAAATAAATTTGTGAAGAAAAAAATGAGTATTAATTGAATTTGTGAAGAAAAAATGAGCATTAATTGAATTTGTGAAGAAAAAATGAGTATTAATTGAATTTGTGGGAAAAAAATTAGTATTAATTAAATTTGTGAAGAAAAAATGAGTATTAATTGAATTTGTGAAGAAAAAATGAGCATTAATTGAATTTGTGAAGAAAAAATTAGTATTAATTGAATTTGTGGAAAAAAAATGAGTATTAAATAAATTTGTGAAGAAAAAATTAGTTTTAATTGAATTTGTGAAGAAAAAATGAGTATTAATTGAATTTGTGAAGAAAAAATGAGTATTAAATAAATTTGTGAAGAAAAAAATGAGTATTATTTGAATTTGTGAAGAAAAAATGAGCATTAATTGAATTTGTGAAGAAAAAATGAGTATGAATTGAATTTGTGAAGACAAAGAAGTTCCCAACAAAAATTTAAGCTAAATTAAACTCTTTAAGCGCCGATTGCATGATGGTATCTTTAACAGCGCAGAACACGAGCTTGATGTTTTCGGTGTCTGCAGTCCAGAAGCGACGGGTTTTTTTTTAAATCACCATCACGAGTCCGCCAAGTCAGTCAAAACAAACGCATGCAGAGTGGAAAATAAAAAAAAATATCACAGGTTAGATTACAGGCAAGAATAAACAAACCAGGCGTAATCGGAGAAAGGACGTGCAACGTGCAAACACACATACAAACTAAGCGTAATATATACCTGTAGCACATGTGAAGTGTGAGTATATAATTTTTTCACTGTCGGGGTTCAAGTCTACAAACATCCTTAGGATGAACTCTCTAGAGGCGATGGCGTCCCTTTGCGGACCTAAATTACACACACAAGTATAAATAAAAGCGGCTACAATATCTAAAATAAAAGCGGTATATATTAACGATTATATATATACCTAGGTACTGTATTAACGATTATATACCTAGGTACTGTATTAACGATTATATACCAAGGTACTATATTAACGTTTATATACCTAGGTACTGTATTAACGATTATATACCTAGGTACTGCATTAACGATTATATACCTAGGTACTGTATTAACGATTATATACCTAGGTACTATATTAACGATTATATACCTAGGTACTGCATTAACGATTATATACCAAGGTACTGTATTAACGATTATATACCTAGGTACTGTATTAATGAAAATTTAACAAAAAAGATACAACTAACCCCCCCTAGAAGGAAAGTTAAAGTTGTTTTTTGTATATAACCACTCGAGATATTGTGTGAATTCATCCTCAATAGCTGAGCTACACTGATGAGATCTAATAAGATCGAAATCTAGATTATGTAGATTGCTAAAAGGTGAATTCACACTTATATATGAAAATTTAACGCTTTGTATTTTTTTTAAATAGAATTTTTTAAACATTAATGCCCGTATTTATAAACAACAGTTAAAAAATAACGATCCGTTAAATGCAAAACGTACAGTTTAATTTTAATAAGACCGTTACATCGATTAAATCCTTAGAAGGACGAAATCGATAAAAACTTTTTCTCTATACAGAAAGTATAACGCTATCTGGCGACACCACATCAATTAAAAATGCACTCATATGGTAAAACTTCTCTCTAGAGCAAGCAGAGGTTTCTCGAAATTATGAGAGCCGAAATTTAATATTTATATTTAAAGAAGCGTTATATTTTAACAGACGTTTATGAATACACGCATACATATATTTCGATGAACTAGCTAGCATACAAGCTATCAAATGTTGTATGTCCATCAACTAGCGTACCAACTAGCGTACTACATGTTAACCAGCGTACCAACTGGCGTACTACATGTTCGTAACCTGTAGCTGTAGTGAAGTGCGAGTAGCAACTCCTTTCTGGATCGGGGTTCTCCTTAAGGTACCCCTTTAGGATGTATTCGCGCGCCTGCACGTGATCCTGCTTGGGTCCTTCATACACGAATGTGAATGTTCAATATTTTTATGTATATGTAAGAGTCGGATTATAATCCGACTGAAAGAGCAATCGTTGCACGTCGAGGTGTTTAAATTTATTAAACAGCTACCTGCTTTTTTAAACAGCTGCAACAGCTTACAGAGGAAATTAAATGGTACTACATTAGTCTAGAAACTTTAACCAGTTTCCAATTGCCTTGTATTAGATTCGTCGAAAAACATGAACAAAAAAAACAACCGTTATTTGGCATAACCATACACACAAAAAATAAATCCAACTCAATATATATATATATATATATATATATATATATATATATATATATATATATATATATATATATATATATTACTTCCATTTCAACACTTCTCTCTTGAATAAAAGTTATGGTAAGTTTCTTGACGTAATAGTACATTATAATTCACGCTCAATAAAGGCGTATTAACCGACATTAACAGCATAAGGAACAAGTATTAGAAAATATTAATGGATTCAAATACCTCAACGTGCCTCTTTCAATCAGACTTATGTTATCACCGTGCCCCTTTCATTGTATTTCAAGACAAATATATAATTTTTTGTTTGTTCGTAGGGTTAATTTTGCTAGTCAACTCACCGTCATACTCGGGGAAATAGTCTACAAGATGCGAGTACATTATTTTCTCCTCCAGCAGGTCCTTTTTGTTCAAGAAAAGGATGACGGACGAGTGTTGGAACCACGGATAGGTGATGATGGTCTTGAAGAGGGCCTTCGATTCTTCCATACGGTTCTAAGTGAACAATAAAAAATAAAATTGTATTACTAAAGTCAAACCTTGAGAATTCTTTAATTTGAGAACCGGGATTTTTTATCTAGATTCTAAATGGCCTCTAAATGAAGTATGTGCGGAAAACATATATTATTTCGTTTAAGCCCTGGTTTCCTATGAGAGCGGTCCCTAAAGTCCTGGTTTCCTGTGAGAGCAGTCCCTAAAGACCTGGTTTCCTGTGAGAGCAGTCCCTAAAGTCCTGGTTTCCTAGCAAGCGGTGTCGATGAAAATGGCCGTTTTTGACGTCATTTACACATTACAAGATACCTTTTAAGTGCATGCAATTGAATAATTCACCAGATTTACACCGGAATCTGGTGAATTATTCAATTGCATTCATGAAATTTTCCCAATACTTTGAAGTATACCCCTCTATGGATTACCAGATTTATTTAAATATACATAAAAGAAATGTGAAAATGAAATACGGCTGCTTTTGTCGACACCGCTTCCTAGAAAACCAAGGCTTTAAAAGCGGCCGCTTTTACGTCATTAACACATATATATATATATATATACATATATATGTGGGGGTGGTGGGGTGGGCGGATGACCCCTACCAACCAAACTATCCACATTCAATATTTCAAGTGACTTGAACTCTACACTACATTGTTCCCCATACTAAACAAAATTAAGTTTAAATTAATAAATGAAATTGATTAAATCATAAAAAGTTAAGGGTAATAGTGTAGTGCAGAGTTCAAGCCATTTGAAATAGTGGATGGGTGTAGTTTGGTTGGTAGGGGCCGCCCACCCACCCCACCTTTGCTTGTATAGTTTTTTTCATGGGATTGCACACTTTTTCGAGTAGTTTAACCAATGCGAACTCTGTATTCAGATAAGAGATCAATACAATTAAAAGTTGAGGTTTTGGTTATGTATATATAATTTAATAACTCACAATTCATTGCCTTTTTGCACTACATTGAGGTATAGCTCTTTATGGTAAACCGTATGCATTTGTATACACGTAAAAATATTTTTGTGACGTAGAAATGACGTCAAAAGCGGCCGCTTCCTAGGAAAACTAGTGCTCAAGTGACTTGAACTTTAGAGGTGTTAGATTGGTTCATCAACTTGAAAAAATGTGGGCAGGTGTTCAAATGCATAGTTTAGTTGGTCTTGACCAATCTAAACCTTCACATTGAACAATCATTCATTGAATTGATTCCTTATATGGATACAGAGGTGTTATATTGGTTAAACTACTCGAAAAAGAGTGTAATCCTATGAAAAAACTATACAAGCAAAGGTGGGGTGGGCGGGCGGCCCCTACCAACCAACTATACCTATTCACTAATTCAAATGGCTTGAACTCTACACTACATTATTACCTTTAACTTTTTATGATTCAATCAATTTCATTTATTAATTTAAACTTAATTTTAAAAACATATAGGGAACAATGTAGTGTAGAGTTCAAGTCACTTGAGATATTGAATGTGTATAGTTTGGTTGGTGGGGGACACCCACCCACCTCACTTTTGTTTAACTACTTTTTTCATGATATTACACACTTTGGTTGGTCTTGACCCATGTAAACCTCCACATTTGATTGAATTGATTTCTTATATAGATACAGATGTGTTAGATTGGTTAAACTACTTGAAAAAGTGTGCAATCCTATGAAAAAACTATGCAAGCAAAGGTTGGGTGGGCGGGTGGACCCTACCAACCAAACTACACCCATTCACTATTTCAAATGGCTTGAACTCTGCACTACACTATTACCCTTAACTTTTTATGATTCAATCAATTTCATTTATTAATTTAAACTTAATTTTAAAAATATATAGGGAACAATGTAGTGTCGAGTTCAACTCACTTGAGATATTGAATGTGCATAGTTTGGTTGGTAGGGTACCCACCCCACCTTTGCTTGCCTAGTTTTTTTCTTCATATTACACACTTTGGTTGGTCTTGACCCACATAAATCTCCACATTTGATTGCATTAATTTCTTATATGGATACAGAGGTGTTAGATTGGATATACTACTCTAAAACGTGTGTAAACTTATGAAAAAAACTATGCGAGCAATGGTAGGGTGGGCGGGTGTCCCCCACCAACCAAACTATACACATTCAATATTTCAAGTGACTTGAACTCTACACTACATTGTTACCTATATATTTTTAAAATTAAGTTTAAATTAATAAATGAAATTGATTGAATCATAAAAAGTTAAAGGTAATAGTGTAGTGCATAGTTCAAGCCATTTGAAATAGTGGATGGGTGTAGTTTGGTTGGTAGGGACCACCCGCCCAACCCACCTTTGCTTGCATAGTTTTTTCATAGGATTACACATTTTTTCGATTAGTTTAACCAATCTAACACCTCCGAATCTATATAAGAAATCAATACAATCAAATGTGGAGGTTTACGTGGGTCAAGACCAACCAAAGTGTGTAATATGAAAAAAAGTAGTTAAACAAAGGTGGGGTGGGCGGGTGTCCCCCACCAACCAAACTATGTACATTCAATATTTCAAGTAACTTGAACTCTACACTACATTGTTCCCTATATATTTTTAAAATTAAGTTTAAATTAATAAATGAAATTGATTAAATCATAAAAAGTTAAAGGTAATAGTGTAGTGCAGAGTTCAAGCCATTTGAAATAGTGAATGGGTGTAGTTTGGTTGGTAGGGGCCGCCCGCCCACCCCACCTTTGCGTGCATAGTTTTTTCATAGGATTACACACTTTTTCGAGTAGTTTAACCAATCTAACACCTCCGAATCTATATAAGAAATCAATGCAATCAAATGTGGCGGTTTAGGTGGGTCAAGACCAACCAAACTATGCATTTGAACACCTGCCCACCCTATTTTTGATCACATAGTTTTTTTTTCTCCTGGGGTAACACATTTTATCAAGTTGATGAACCAATCTAACACCTCTAGAGTTCAAGTCACTTGACATAGAGAATATGCATAGTTTGATAAGTAGGGGAATACCCTCCCATGAAAGTGAAGCTGTCATTGATGCAGTTGGCAATGTTTTAACCAAAATATGTATTTATATATATATATATATATATATATATTTATATATATATATATATATATATTTATATATATATATATATATATATATATATATATGTATATATATATATATATATATATCTTTTCTTTAATTACTGTAATCTGTAAATGGTATGTTAATGAAGTTATTATTATTAAAATGGTTATGGTTCCCCACCAGCACAGCCAAATTTGGATCCAGGATTATAAGTGTCTGTCTATGACACAGATTAAGTTGTTTATGGAATTTCCTACCAATAACAACAGTCGGGGCTAAAATGGTTATTGTTGATTAGGTTGTGTTGGCGGGGAACCCCCTGTTTCCCCGCCAACACAACCTAATTTAGATCCAGGATTATAAATGTCTGTCTATGGCACAAATTAATTTGTTTATGGAATTTTCTATCAATAAAAATAGTGGGGGCTATTTTGACGGGTCATGATTGAATATTTATTGAAAATACTATTATACTAATCGCATGAAGATTTTAAAATGGTCAAATATAGAAATTATAATATAATTTAAAACTATATATAGAGTAATTTGTGTTCTACAGTTATAAATCACACTGTATATTTTAATATTTGTAACGGGTACACATTACCACGAGATGGCGCCATATCATTGATTAATCATCACATGATTAATCAATGATTAATTGATATCTTACCTCGTTTTCCGATTCGAATAAAATTTGGTCGTATTCACTTAAAGCGACGAGGAATATGATGGATGTGACGTTTTCGAAACAGTGAATCCATTTTCTTCTTTCGGATCGCTGGCCGCCTACGTCTACCATTCTGTTTGGGGAACACACAAATATACATTAGTCTTTCCAATATTTCAAAAACCAATAAAGCCTAGTAGACTATTAGGCAAACGCATAAAATATGATTTCAAAGTATTTTAAACTAAGGCTCGGTTGTATAAAGGCGAATTATTTTGCAGCTTTGGGGATTCTACAAATTTTATAATTTACATATATAAGTGTGAATCTACCTGTTAGCAATCTACATATCTAGATTTCGATCTTATTAGATCTCATTAGTGTAGCTCAGCTAGTAAGGATGAATTCACACAATAACTCAAGTGGTTATATACACATGTAGTAGTACATCTGAGGAAGTATATTTGTATGAAGAAATAAATATAACTAACTATAGCTCATGATAATATTATGAGATCATCTACCTCTAGTAATATATGGCAATATCGCAGAAGAAGAAGACATATTTATTGTAACATACATACAAGAAATTTAATTACAAAAAATACTTTATTAGTCAATTAAATTAAATAAAAATTGCAGAAAACATTGTACGTTTGACGAATAGGACTAGTTTTGGCCCCAAAAAACTAATTCTGTAAATATAGATGGCTCTGTTATTTTAGCTTGATATGAATTAATACAGGAAGAAGAAGATATATTTATTTTAACATACATACATACAAGATATACATACATGTACAAGAGGCCATCGACCGTGGTCTTTCAGCCCAAGCAACATCGCATTATGTATGAAAGTTATCAAAAGTAACGTTTGAAACACGGATTGGAAATTACCTCAAGAGTGATCTGCTTTATACAACCGAGCCTAAGCGTTGTACTATTTTGAATAGTTCTGTATGCCATTCAGAATATTTGGAATAACTCACATAGTTTTTCTTAAATCACACGTGCACAAAACAAATTAGATACGTTTTCAAAAACTAATGCCCGTATTCACCAACATCCCATAAACTATATATACCACAAGCTATTGAAATGATAAATTTAAAATGTCATTGTGACAGATTATGCTAAAACAAATGTCAAACATCTTCAATAGCGATTGTGATTGTAATTTTAATGACACCTTTTGTTTAATTATTCAGTGTTTCCAATAGAGAGAATCTAACATTCCCTAGAGAATGTATTTATTGTTGCTATAAACACGAATACTTATGTTCAATAGTTATTGATAGATTTATGGAACGTTGGTGAATACGGAGGGTAAAGCCCTGATTTCCTAGGAAGCGGTGTCGATAAAAGCGGCCGTTTTTGATGTCATTTACACATTACAGGAAACATTTATATTATGTAAATAATTGCCAACTACATCAATGACAGCTTCGCTCTCATAAAAAAATAAAATGCATAGTGTGATAGGTAGGGGAATACCCTCCCATGAGAGCGAAGCTGTTATTGATGCAGTTGGCAATGATGTAAATGAATATAGCACCATAATCCACTGTAATGCATGCCTTTTTCCCATTACATTTGGGTATTTTGTTCTCTGAATTACCATATTTATATAAATACATTAGCCTACACCGAAAGGTAAAAGGCAATTGATAATATATGTATATATGTATATATATATATATATATATATATATATATATATGTATATATATATATATATATATATATATATATATATATGTATATATATATATATATATATATATATATATATATAAATACATATAAAACTTTATTTGTTACATCAAAAACGGCCGTTTTTATCGACACCGCTTTCTCAGAAATCAGGGTTTAATTTAAAGCCTTGGTTTCCTAGGAAGCGGTGTCGACAAACGTGGTCGTATTTCACGCCATTTTGACGTCACACATTTCTTTTATTTATAGTTAAAAAAAAAGCTGGTAATCCAGAGAGCGGTATACTTCAAAGTATTGAGAAAACTTCATGAATTACACTAGAATCTGGCGAGTAATTCAATTGCATGTACTTGTATAACGTATCTTGTAATGTGTAAATGACGTCAAAAACGGCCGTTTTTATCGACACCGCTTTCTAGAAGGAAATCAGGGTTTAAGAGTGTAAAATAAAATATATACATATGTTAGTACGGTGCTGCAAATTATCATTATGATATTAGAAAAAGCTGTCCAAAAATTATTTTATTTGTTAATTTTGTTTTAGTTATATATGAAAATAATAAGGCAAGATTAATAATTAAATTCTAATAGTTATTTGCTAAATAAATTAAAAACTCGAATTGATTATTAGTAAACATACACATACCAAAAGCAGATATTTTAGGGGGAGGGTGAGGGCCTTGTGTGAAAACAATGCTATCAAATGACCATTATTGATTTTAATTTCGCATTTATATGACAATTTTTATGTGTAAATCAATCTGAAATATGTGTATTTCATTAGCCATTTGGCTGTTTGACCTATATGAATGTGTAGACTGAGTCTACTGTAGGTGAGAAAAATATTATTATAGAATTGTCAGCAATTTTTGAGTCGCTATAACTCTTATAAGCAGCACTAAAGGTCGTTTTAGACAAGACAATTTCTTGACTCAAAAGTTAAGGTCGTTTTAGACAAGACATATTTCTTAGCTCAAATAAATTCATATAGCCTCCTCCTATATAATTTGTCCTTGACAAATAGAACGCGTTATATTTTTAGATTCGATCTACCATCCAATTCAATATTTCAAATAATTTGCTGTATGATACGAGACAATTTAGAGTGTCTCGCATCTTGACTAACTTTTGAGTCAAGAAATTGTCTTATCTAAAACGACCTTTAGTCAATATACTATATACTTTACTAGATTTGTTTTAAACTGTTTTAAAATTCAATTCAATATGAATTAACTAGTTTGAACATGATTACTTTTAGCAGCAAACTAAAAACAAACACTTGATAAATGATTATTTAGATAAATAAACTTGTTAAATCATAATCAAGAGAATTGATAAATAATTTTCAAGAGACTTGATAAATAATTTTCAAGAAACTTGATAATTCATTTTCAAGACACTTGATAAATCATTTTCAAGATACTTGATAAATCATTATCAAGAGACTTGATAAATCATTTTCAAGAGACTTGATAAATAATTATCAAGAGACTTGAAAAATCATTATCAAGAGACTTGATAAATCATTTTCAAGAGACTTGATAAATCATTATCAAGAGACTTGATACATCATTATTTTGATAATTAATCAATGCTTTTATGAATCATTAGTTAGTTCAGCAAGCACAACGTAAGATGGCGGGCGGTGTAGAGAATTCGCGCAATTATGATAAAACCACATCCAAAATATATCCACTGCGCCTCCCAAGCGCCCACCAGCTTAAATTATTCTTGCCGTATTTGTATGTGTAAATGAAATAAATCATTCATACCTAAATATAATGGAGTCTAAATCGAAAGGATATTCTATGATGCCCGTCGTGGGTGCTCGGGCGCGCAGGATGTCTTGCTCCGTCGGCAAGTATCCCGCATCCCGTATTCTTTCTAGGTCGGATAGATAGCTGCAAACACAAACACAAGCATGCAACATGCGGCTGTTTCTCAATTTTCACACACCCGGCCGACCCCGCGATTGGTTACATGATTTTTTTTTTGGATGATTATTATTATTATATAAGCGGCACACACAAATCAACTGTAGTAGTACGTGGCGCGGCTGTAGTACCTGAACCTGATTTCATCATTTTCGGGGTCTAGGTCAAACGGGTACTCGATTATGCCTGTTGTGGGCACGCGCACGCGCAATATATCCTGCTCGGTGGGCAAATAGGTGACATCGGCCACTCTGTCAATCTCCATTAAGTAGCTGCAAGGTATAATTATAACGACCGAACGGAACACAATATTGTCAACCCTGTAAAACCTCTTGTTTCTCATTTATAGTCAGAGATAAATTTACTCATGAATTTTATAAAAAAAGAAGTAAATTTATATGGTATAAAACAACTTGTAGTCAGTACTAATGAGTTAGACATCTCAAAATATATAACAGTATTATTTCTAAGTAAATAAACATAGTATAAAACAACTTGCAGTCATTACTAATTGACAATTGAAAGAGTTATGATACAACTAACCCCCTAGGAGTAAAGTTAAACGCCATCTGGCGGCACCACATCAATTAGCAATGCACACCCGTATGGTAATAACCGTCAACATGCTCATGTCATCATGTTGACGGTTATTACCATATGGGTGTGTAGACACCTTACACGATCAATAATACTGTCAATATTTTAAAATAATGACAGTATTACTGCATGATAACATGTTTAAAATGTTCATTATTCTAAAATATTGCCAGTATTACTTATCGTGTAAGGTATAGTAATGATGGAATGAAGAGAATATTGATGTTTACCCAGATAATTGAATACTTGATAAATATAAAATGAAGATTGAAGCAAATACTGATAGTACTAGGACCGACAGTACTAGGACTGACAGTACTAGGACTGACAGTACTAGGACTGACAGTACAAGGACTGACAATACTGTGACTGACAGTACTAGGACTGATAATACTAGGACTGACAGTATTAGGACTGACAGTACTAGGACTGACAGTACTAAGACTGACAGTACTAGGACTGACAGTATTATTGACCGTGTAAGGTGCTTTAATCAACGCACCTTTTAGGTATTAGCGTTATTTTTTTAATTAAAGCACTTCTCGTTTATAAATGAAGAGGTTTTACAGGTAAAATATCTATAACGTCTTATGTAAATCGGTTTCTTAAAATAATATTGAGTAGTGTATTGTTTAACTCACTATTTGGCAGAATCTGTCAGCTGATACTCCCTCCGTCTGTCGTAACACTCCTGTATACCCGAGTCATTCCACAAGTCTTTGATTGCGTCCACATAGGGAGTCTCGAAGGTGGTCACCGTTTCAAAGTCGACGCCGCGAATAAGTTCCGCTTTCTCCTGTAAAGCAAAACAAAAAAAGAATAAATAATTATTAATAATAATACATAATCGTAATTTTAACAATGCTTGCGTTTTTATAACTAATTGCTAATTCACACAGACATAAAGATTAACAATGCATAGGAGATTATGTAAGCAATTCGCTATGTAACCTAATAATGGGATATGATAAAGAATGTTTGTTTAATGCCTGTATTCACCAACATCCCATACCACCGTATTCAACGATGTTCCATAAATCTATCAATAGTTATTGAACCCATAAGCATTTGTTGTTATAGCAACTATAAATACTTTATCTAAGGAATGTAGTTACTTTAGATTCTCTCTATTGTCAACACTGAATAATTAAACAAAAGGTGTCATCAAAGCTCTAATTGCAAGCGCTATTCAAGGTGTTTGACATTTGTTTTGGCATATTCTGTCACAATGGGAAAGGAAATAAATATCCATTAATAAGTGCAGATAAGAATATGAACTAGAAAAAGCACTGACACTGATACATAATACCTCAAAACAATAACTTCCTTAAGATATAACAAAGATATCATACAATAAACAACAAAATTGCAATTTTAGTTGATATTAAAACACTTTCCTTATTAAATTATTTTACTAATCACTGTAAAAACATAAATATTACTCATTAGTTGATAATAATTAATTTCCTTCAATAGTATATTGTATAATGCAGGATACATGTTATATTCCTGAATGATGGTACGAATATCAAGGATTATATCTGAACCTCTATGTCAAATTCATGTAACTTTACATGGAGGTAGTTTAAACAGATTTACAAATATAACATATCCTTTATATTTGTAAATCTGTTTAATTTACCTTCATATAAAGTTAGGCAAATGTAACATATACCTCTAAGGCTCAGATATAATCCTTGATATTTGTACCATCATTCAGGAATATAACACATATTCTGCATTATACATATAAATATAATCATCGATATAAGAAAAGAAAGGCTGTTTACAATACATTTTATGTATCAAGTCTAAATTAGTTACATTCAGTTTTTTTAGAATACAAATGGCTTTTCTGGTCTAGAGTCTAATTTTGTGTTGTATACCTTAGGATAAATACAAAAAGGTTAAATATGAATGTGCAATAATGCTATGTTGTTAAAAATAATAGTAATATATCTGGGATTTTGAAGTATGCCTCGAAAGTCCCAGATATATTACTTTTCCTCCAAATCATACAATTTACCATATTTTAAAAGTTTAGTTCTGTTTTCTGTTTTAAAACAGGAGACATAATCTGTGATTAATTTTAATTAATGAGTTACTTATTTAATAATGATGATGGCAATTTTTTTAAATTTTAGGTACTTACACTATTACTTGGTTCCGCGTATTTAATTTTAAGTAAGTCCATAGCCCGTATCATGCTCTGCATGGCCATGAATATGTTTTGGTATACCAGCTTGATGAAGCCGCGCTTGTCCTCGTCGGAGTAGCCGGCCCCATGGATAATTCGCATCTGCTTGATGAAGGTGGACTTCCCCGACTCACCAGTACCTACAAACAGAAAAAAAATATATAAATAATTAATAATATATAAATATATATAAACAATTCAAAAAAATTATATAAACTATTCAAAAACTATTGATAAAATATATATTTTTTATTTTATATATTTTTTCAATATATAAACAATTTAAAAAATATATAAATAATTCAAAAAATATATAAACAGTTCAAATAATATATAAACAATTCAAAAAAATTATAAATAATTTTAAAAAAATATATAAACTTTTAAAAAAATATATAAACTATTAAAAAAAATATATAAACAATTCAAAAAATATATAAACAGTTAAAAAAAATATATAAACTATTCAAAAACTATTAAAAATATATATATTTTTTATTTTATATATTTTTTCAATATATAAACAATTTAAAAAATATATAAATAATTCAAAAAATATATAAATAATTCAAAAAATATATATAAATAATTCAAAAAATATATATAAATAATTCAAAAAATATATAAACAGTTAAAAAATATATATATAAACTATTCAAAATCGATTGAAAAAATATATATTTTTTATTTTATATATTTTTTCAATATATAAACAATTCAAAAAATATATAAAAAATTCAAAAAATATATAAATGATTCAAAAAATTTATAAACAGTTCAAAAAATATATAAAAAATTCAAAAAATTTATAAATAATTTAAAAAAATATATATAAACTATTGAAAAAATATATAAACTATTCAAAAACTATATATTTTTTATTTTATATATTTTTCACTATATAAACAATTCAAAAAATATATAAATAATTCAAAAAATATATAAACAGTTCAAAAAATATATAAACAATTCAAAAAATTTATAAATAATTCAAAAAATATATAAACAGTTAAAAAAAATATATAAACTATTCAAAAACTATTGAAAAATATATATTTTTTATTTTATATATTTTTTCAATATATAAACAATTTAAAAAATATATAAATAATTCAAAAAATGTATAAATAATTCAAAAAATATTTAAACAATTCAAAAAATTTATAAATAATTCAAAAAATATATAAACAGTTAAAAAAAATATATAAACTATTTAAATACTATTAAAAAAATATAATTTTTTATTTTATATAATTTTTCAATATATAAACAATTAAAAAAATATATATTTTTTCAATATATAAACAATTCAAAAAATATATAAATAATTCAAAAAATATATAAACAATTAAAAAAAAAGATGAAACATTTTTATTCGTTGTTATCTAAAGCTTGTTTTTAGACCAAACAATTTCTTGAACCAAAAATTAGTCAAGATATTAGTAAATTTCATGTATTATTAACATTGTAGTGGAGACAAATTTAACACATGTGTTATATCTGCAAACACATCATATTCAAAATGTTGTAAAAAATTAAATTTTATGTTTGCAAATATTTTCATAATTGCAAACTGTTCTATATGAATTCAGCTTTAAAACGAGGTATCATTTATTAATTTTCATAAATTATAAAAAATTTAGTAGATAAAAAATTAAGATATTTAATTTATTTGTAAACACTTGTTAGTAAAAACGTTGTAAATAAATCAAATTTTATGTTTGTAAATATTTATTTTTAAAATGAGATATAATTTATTAATTTTCATAAATTATAAAAAAAATCATACAGACAAATTGAAGACATGTATTTGTTTGTAAACATATGTTGCTAAAAACATTGTAAAATGTAAAATTTTGTATTTGTAAATATTTAGAATATTGCAAACTATTCTTCATTAATTCAGCTTTAAAATGAGGTATAATTTATTAATTTTCATGAATTATTAACATTGTAGTGGAGACAAATTGAACACATGTGATATATCTGCAAACACATTTTATTCAAAATGTTGTAAAAAATTAAATTTTATGTTTACAAATATTTTCAATATTGCAAACTGTTCTATATTAATTCAGTTTTAAAACGAGGTATCATTTATTAATTTTCATAAATTATAAAGACTTTACTGGATTAAAAATGAAGACATTTAATTTATTTGTAAACACTTGTTAATAAAAACGTTGTAAATAAATAAAATTTTATGTTTGTAAATATTTAGAATATTGTAAGCTGTTCTTCATTAACTTAGCTTTAAAATGAGGTATAATTCATTAATTTTCATAAATTATAAAAAAAATCATACAGAAAAATTGAAGACATGTATTTGTTTGTAAAACATATGTTGCTAAAAACGTTGTAAAATTTCAAATTTTGTATTTGTAAATATTTATAATATTGCAAATTATTCTGCATTAATTCAGCTTTAAAATGAGGTATAATTTATTAATTTTCATGAATTATTAACATTGTAGTGGAGACAAATTTAACACATGTGATATATCTGCAAACACATCATATTCAAAATGTTGCACAAAATTTAATTTTATATTTACAAATATTTTTAATATCGCAAACTGTTCTATACTAATTCAGCTTTAAAACGAGGTATCATTTATTAATTTTCATAAATTATAAAGACTTTAGTGGATAAAAAATGAAGACATTTAATTTATTTGTAAACACTTGTTAGTGAAAACGTTGTAAATAATACAAATTTTATTTTTGCAAATATTTTCAATATTGCAAACTGTTCTCTATTAATTTAGCTTTAAAACGAGGTATCATTTATTAATTTTCATAATTTATAAAGACTTTAGTGGATAAAAAATTTAAATTGTCTCTGTATCATACAACAAATATTTAATTGGATTGTAGATTAAATAGGAAATAAAATTGGACAAAAGGACAAATTTTATGATAGTGGACCCATTCTTATTCCTGAAATTATTTTGTTTTGTACAGATACATCAAGTAAACAATGATTGAATAAGATTGCATTTAGTCAATATATAAATACATGTTTTGAACAATTTACGATTCAAGAAATTCATCAAATAATCAAAATAAAATCTTAAATAACTCTAACTAACTCTTGTTAAAGTGGTGCAGTGCTTTAAAACCAACAGAGGGCAGTGAAAACTTCTTTTGAACCCATAACTGATCATATAAAGTTAAATAGACTGTTGTTTTATTCAAAATTTGTTATTTACATATATATATATATTTAACATTAAGAATTATATAATGTGCATGCTTGTGTCCTATAACATAATGGGTTTCCTAAGGGGATTGTTATATAAGATCATTTTATATATTGATATTGAATTGTAACTATGGGTGATTCAATTTAATCTCCAAACAATTTTGGATTGATTTTGTCTAAGGAAAGAAACTACAGTAGATGTCATTTATTATATTTCCTTCAACAGCTCTTACCCCCATGTTCTATAAATCTATTAGGCACTTTACACGATCAATATTACTGTCAATATTTTAGAATAATGAGAGTATTACTGTACGATATGTTTAAAATGTTCATTATTCTAAAATATTGCCAGTATTACTTATCGTGTAATGTATATTAATGATGCATTGAAGAGAATACTGATCTTTACCCAGATACTTGATTACTTGATAAATATAAAAGGAAGATTAAAGTAAATACTGACAGTACTAGGACTGACAGTATTATTGACTGTGTAAGTTGTCTTTATAAGTATTCATTGTTACAGCAACAATAAATAAATACATTATCTATGAGATGTAGTTACTTTAAATTCTTTCTATTGGAAACACTGAATAATTAAACAAAAGCTCCAATCAGTGCCAGTCAAGGTGTTTGACATTTGTTTTAGAAAGATCTGTCACATTCACATTTTCAGTTTATCCATTCATTTCTAATTCATGATTTCAATTAAACTAACAGTATATTTATGAGCCCTGCAACATGAATTGTATTGTTTACACCACAGAACCAAGCATTGTAGGAATAAACACTTATGAAAAACTTCAACAAGGTGTTTGACATTTGTTTTGGCAATTTCTATCACAATGACATTTTTAATTTGTCCGAACAATAGCTTATGGGATGAAACTTTATGGGATTTTCATGTGAATACAAGTATTAGTGTTGCTATGTATGCATAAAAATGTATTATTATACTATTGTAGAAAACATAGTACAATAATACATTTTTACACACACATAGCAACACCAATGCCCATATTCATACAAAAATCCCATAAAGGCACCTTACACGATCAATAATACTGTCAATATTTTAGAATAATGACAGTATTACTGTACAATAACATGTTTAAAATGTTCATTATTCTAAAATATTGCCAGTATTACTTATCGTGTAAGGTATAGTAATGATGAAATGAAGAGAATACTGATGTTTATCTGGATAATTGATTATTTGATAAACTTAAAAGGAGGATTGAAGTAAATATTGACAGTACTAGGACTGACAGTATTATTAACCATGTAAGGTGCCTTATATAAAGTCCTTTAACCTAAATAAATATACTATTATAAAAGTAACAATCATCCATCTAGAGTTAAGAATACATTTTTATTCTATAAGACACCTTACATGGTCAATAATACTGTCCTAGTCCTAGTACTGTCAGTATTTGCTTCAATCCTCTTTTTATGTTTATTAAGTAATCATTTATCCAGACAACAATCAATATTCTGTTCATTCCATCATTACTATAACTTATACGATAAGTAATACTGTCAATATTTTAGAATAATGAACATTTTAAACATGTTATCATACAGGAATACTGTCATTATTCTAAAATATTGACAGTATTATTGATCGTGTAAGCTGCCTCCATGTGAAATGATTGAAACTTCTTTAAATTTCAATAATGAAAGGATTTTGAAGAAATGTATACCATAATTTGGGACAGAGGGTATTTGTTTTTTCACTGCTGACCCATATTAGCACACCTCACTGAACAATTGCAGATATCGTCCACACTATTGTACATTGTAAATGTATTTTAATTTTATTATCACAAACAGTCCTTGTTTATACTAATTTATCCTGTTGTATATTATATTATATCTAAATCAACCTTATTTTAGTTATAAATCCAGTCTCGGATTGTATAATTTTGTTTTAAAACAGTGACTGTCGAGTAAAATTAAAATCATATCAGGCTTAGCTTGTTGCAATTGTTTATTTATGTTAAGTTAATAAATAGGTAGGTAATAAGTACATACCAAGCAGGAGTAGTTTGAGCTCCCTTCGAGCATCTCTCTTGTCTCGCTTGAGCTGCTTCTCAATTTCCTGGTTGATCCGTTTCTGTTCCCTAACTTCATCTGACTGACAACAGGACATGGTCATACTTTGTGTAGAGTGAATGTATTCTCGATGTCCCTTGCATCCACGCAAACTTGAATAAATATATAAAACGGCTAGTAGTGGTTCCCAACTCCAAGGGAGATGATAGTTGTCACTTGGGTGTGGTGCAGTTCAGTTTTGAAAAGTAACATTCTCTTTATAGCCCTCCCTATTGCACTGCACTTAATCCCATTACGGTAAGCAGATTTCCAGAAGCCAACGCTGTGCGCGGAAACAGGATTAAATACGCGACGAATTCCGGCGGGCGCTCATTATTTTTCGATAAAAATTTGTAATAGATACGGGTTTTCGGTTTTGCCCTGTCCGCGAATCGATAGCGCGGGGCCCTGTTTCGGCGGGCCGGTCGCGGTGCTAGAGGCTCTCGTGTGCCGCCCGTGGGGCCGTGCGTGTCCGGTGCGGGCGCCGGTGATCGGAAAATAATGCGGCGGTCGTCAAAGTGGGCCCACTACACTAACTATATAGAGTACGGCAACCGCCTATTTGTCAATATGGCGCTGCTGCCGCTGCCTGCCCGTGACGAGACGCGCGCATGAGCGGAAGTCGGGAGCGCGCGAACCGCCCTTTTTGAAAATCCCACCCGCCCGCACGGCACAAACCATCGCAACACACAATCAAAACGAAATCATAAAATTCAAACACATACCCAACAATTACGTCCTAAAACATTCAATTGCAATAACTTTTACACGTTAACTATCTGTAGATATGCAAGTTTTGTTTTAGGCGTTTGACAGATGGCAACTTGATAAAATCAGAAATTTGATACAGAGTGATTTTAATTAATTGACAATGTAAAAAATAGAATCACATCAAATTCCCTACATATTACATTATAGTGGATTGTTTTTAGAATACAAATTAACTATTTACAACTTATAATAAATATATCGTTATACAATGTACTACTAAAGTAACAAGCAACACTCAAATAAATATACACAAATTTAAATTTTCAGTTGTTTGATCCAGACTTTTGTTACAGGTTACTGTGTTATCAACTTTGGACGTTCAGTAAATTAAAACAAAACTTCTATCTTCATATTGAGTTCAGTCGTGAGGCTTTACCGCTTTTCTCACGACTGAACTCAATATAAAGATAGACGCTTTTTTTTAAAACTTACTGAACGACCACAGTTGACATCACAGTAACCTGTACCAAGGGCTGTATCACACAACTGAAAATTTTAATTTGTGTATATTTGGTCACATACAGTATGTATGACTTTTATCTATATGGCTTTGCAATTTTATTAATTGAGTTGTTACTTAGCCATTTTCGAGTTCGGCTAAATACACGATTACACAATAGAACAGCCAGCAAATGTTAAAATGATGTAATTAGTCGAAACTAGTTGCAAAATGTAACTAAAGTGTGTTAAAAAAATAAAGTAAAATCGTTTTATTATTCTTTAAAATTAATTCTCACAAACGCCTTACTTTTATGATTCTTTAAAATGAATTATCATAAACAAAAACAAACAAATATTGGATAGTTAAGGTCAATATTATCGTGATAGTTTCTTTAAAATAGAAAATATTTCTAGTTGTTTGTAAAACATGTTTACAAGTTTTAATAAATCGCACTTTACGTGTGCTATATTGTGTAATCTAATAACACATCTAATCCAATTTAACTAGTACGTTGTGCTTGAAAATTGAATTAATCCAACGCGTATTACATTGATTTCAACAAATTATATACTGTTTATTAAAACAAAAAAACATTGTAATAATTGGAACTTTTAAATTTTTACAATTGAGTCTGTGAGAATGAAAGTGGTGTAAGTCACATTTGAATTGTTTCGAAAATGACAAGATTTTGCGTTTGGTATTTATATAAATTGATATGCCCAATAAAAATGTGAACAATTTCAAAAATGCCAAAGAAAAGGCGAAGACAGAAGGAGAAAACAAAGAATATACAATACAATATTCTAGCTAACAATGGACATGCTGTAAATTGTGTATTATATAAGAATGAAGTCATCAAAAAAAATGTCTAAATGTCAAAAAAAGTCATAAAAGTCCAAAATATGTCAAAAAAAATGTCATAAAAGTCAAAAAAATGTCATAAAAGGCAACAAAATTCCGTAAAAATCAAGAAAATGTCATAAAAGTAAAAACAATGTTATAAAAGTAAAAAAAATATCATAAAAGTAAAAAAAAATGTCATAAAAGTAAAAAAAAATATCAAAAGTAAAAAAAAAAGTCATAAAAAAAATCACTGAATTCAAAAAAATATAAAAGTCAAAAAAAATGTCATAAAAGTAAAAAAAAATCATAAACGTCAAAGGAATGTAATAAAAGTAAGTAAAATGTCATAAAAGTAAAAAAAATATCATAAAAGTAAAAAAAAAATGTCATGAAAGTAAAAAAATCTCGTAAAAGTCAAGAAAATGTCATAAAAGTCAAAAAAATAACATAAAAGTAAAAAACAAATCATAATCAAAAAAATGTAATAAAAGTACAAAAAGATATCATAAAAGTAAAAAAAAAATTCATAAAAGTTCCAAAAAATGTCATAAAAGTAAAAAAAAATGTCAGAAAAGACAAAAAAATATCATAAAGTATAAAAAAATTTCATAAAAGTCAAAAAAATGTCATAAAAGTAAAAACAAAATATCATAAAAGACAAATAAATATCATAAAAGTTAAAAAAATATCATAAAAATAAAAAAAATGTCATAAAAGTCAAAAAAATGTCATAAAAGTCAAAAAAATCTCGTAAACGTCAAGAAAATGTCATAAAAGTTTAAAAACAATCTCATAAAAGTAAAAACAATGTCAAAAGTAAAAAATATGTCATGAAAGTCAAAAGAATTTCTTATAAGTCAAAAAAAAATCATAAAAGTCAAAAAAATGTCATAAAAGTAAAGAAAAATGTCATAAAAGTTAAACAAAAATGTCATCAAAGTAAAACAAATGTCACAAAAGTCAACAAAACATCATAAAAATCAAAAAATGTCATAAAAGTAAAAAAAAATGTCATAAAAGTTAAACAAAAATGTCATCAAAGTAAAACAAATGTCACAAAAGTCAAAAAAATATCATAAAAGTCAAAAACAAATGTCATAAAAGTCAAAAAAATGTCATAAAAGTTCAAAAAAATGTCATAAAAGTCAAAAAATATAATAAAAGTTAAAAAAAAAATGTCAAAAGTTAAAAATATGTCATGAAAGTCAAAAGAATTTCTTATAAGTCAAAAAAAAATCATAAAAGTCAAAAAAATGTCATAAAAGTAAAGAAAAATATCATAAAAGTTAAACAAAAATGTCATCAAAGTAAAACAAATGTCACAAAAGTCAACAAAACATCATAAAAATCAAAAAATGTCATAAAAGTAAAAACAAATGTCATAAAAGTCAAAAAAATGTCATAAAAGTCAAAAAAATCTCGTAAATGTCAAGAAAATGTCATAAAAGTTTAAAAACAATGTCATAAAAGTAAAAAAATGTCAAAAGTAAAAAATATGTCATGAAAGTCAAACGAATTTCTTATAAGTCAAAAAAAAAAAATCATAAAAGTAAAAAAAAAATGTCATAAAAGTTAAACAAAAATGTCATCAAAGTAAAACAAATGTCACAAAAGTAAAAAAAATATCATAAAAGTCAAAAAAATGTCATAAAAGTACAAAAAATATCATAAAAGTCAAAAACAAATGTCATAAAAATCAAAAAAATGTCATAAAAGTTTAAAAACATGTCATAAAGGTAAAAAAAATGTCAGAAAAGTAAAAAAAATATCATAAAAGTAAAAAAAAAAGTCATAAAAATCAAAAAAATGTCATAAAAGTAAAAACAAAGTATCATAAAAGTCAAATAAATATCATAAAAGTCAAAAAAAATATAATAAAAATAAAAAAAATGTCATGAAAGTCAAAAGAATTTCTTATAAGTCAAAAAAAAAATCAGAAAAGTAAAAAAAATATAAAAGACAAAAAAAGTCATAAAAGTAAAGAAAAATGTCATAAAAGTTAAACAAAAATGTCATCAAAGTAAAACAAATGTCACAAAAGTCAACAAAATATCATAAAAATCAAAAAAATGTCATAAAAGTAAAAAAAAATGTCATAAAAGTAAAAAAAAAATTCATAAACGTCAAAAGAATGTAATAAAAGTATGAATAAATGTCATAAAAGTCAAAAAAAATTACATAAAAGTAAAAAAAATTTAATAACTGTCAAAAAAAATGTCATGAAAGTAAAAAAAATCTCGTAAAAGTCAAGAAACTGTCATAAAAGTAAAAAGGAATGTCATAAAAGTAAAAATAAATGTCATAAAAGTCATAAAAATAAAAAAAAGTCATAACAATTTAAAAAAATGTCATAAAAGTTAAACAAAAATGTCATCAAAATAAAACAAATGTCACAAAAGTCAAAAAAATATCATAAAAGTCAAAAAATGTCATAAAAGTACAAAACAATATCATAAAAGTCAAAAACAAATGTCATAAAAGTCAAAAAAAATTCATAAAAGTTCAAAAAAATGTCATAAAAGTAAAAAAAAATGTCAGAAAAGTAAAAAAAATGTCATAAAAGTCAAAAAAATATAATAAAAGTAAAAAACAATGTCATAAAAGTATAAAAAAAATGTCAAAAGTAAAAAATATGTCATGAAAGTCAAAAGAATTTCTTATAAGTCAAAAAAAAATCATAAAAGTAAAAAAAATATAAAATACAAAAAAAGTCATAAAAGTAAAGAAAAATGTCATAAAAGTTAAACAAAAATGTCATCAAAGTAAAACAAATGTCACAAAAGTCAACAAAACATCATAAAAATCAAAAAAATGTCATAAAAGTAAAAAAAATGACAAAAGAAAAAAAAAATTCATAAACGTCAAAAGAATGTAATAAAAGTAAGAATAAATGTCATAAAAGTCAAAAAAATTACATAAAAGTCAAAAAAATTTAATAAATGTCAAAAAGAATGTCATGAAAATAAACAAAATCTCGTAAAAGTCAAGAAACTGTCATAAAAGTAAAAAAGAATGTCATAAAAGTAAAAATAAATGTCATAAAAGTCATAAAAATAAAAAAAAAATGTCATAAAAGTTAAACAAAAATGTCATCAAAATAAAACAAATGTCACAAAAGTCAAAAAAATGTCATAAAAGTACAAAAAAATATCATAAAAGTCAAAAACAAATGTCATAAAAGTCAAAAAAATTTCAAAAAAGTTCAAAAAAATGTCATAAAAGTAAAAAAAATGTCAGAAAAGTAAAAAAAATATCATAAAAGTAAAAAAAAATGTCATAAAAATCAAAAAAATATAATAAAAGTAAAAAACAATGTCATAAAAGTATAAAAAAAATGTAAAAAGTAAAAAATATGTCATGAAAGTCAAAAAAATTTCTTATAAGTCAAAAAAAAAATCATAAAAGTAAAAAAAATATAAAAGTAAAAAAAATGTAATAAAAGTAAAGAAAAATGTCATAAAAGTTAAACAAAAATGTCATCAAAGTAAAACAAATGTCACAAAAGTCAACAAAATATCATAAAAATCAAAAAAATGTCATAAAAGAAAAAAAAATTACATAAAAGTAAAAAAAATTCATAAACGTCAAAAGAATGTAATAAAAGTAAGAATAAATGTCATAAAAGTCAAAAAAATTACATAAAAGTCAAAAAAATTTAATAAATGTCAAAAAAAATTTCATGAAAGTAAAAAAAAATCTCGTAAAAGTCAAGAAACTGTCATAAAAGTAAAATAAATGTCATAAAAGTAATAAAAAAAATCATAACCGTCAAAAGAATGTAATAAAAGTAAGAATAAATGTCATAAAAGTCAAAAAAATTACATAAACGTCAACAAAATGTAATAAATGTCAAAAAAAATCTCGTAAAAGTCAAGAAACTATCATAAAAGTAAAAAAGAATGTCATAAAAGTAAAAATAAATATCATAAAAGTAATAAAAATAAAAAGAATGTTATAAAAGTAAAAAAAAATGTCATAAAAGTCAAAGAAATGACATAAAAGTAAAAAAAGTCATAAAAGTCAAAAAAAAATTCATAAAAGCAAAAAAAAAATTATAAAAGTCAAAAAATGTCATAAAAGTCAAAAAAATATAATAAAAGTAAAAAACAATGTCATAAAAGTATAAAAAAAATGTCAAAAGTAAAAAATATGTCATGAAAGTCAAAAGAATTTCTTATAAGTCAAAAAAAATCATAAAAGTCAAAAAAATATAAAAGTAAAAAAATGTCATAAAAGTAAAGAAAAATGTCATAAAAGTTAAACAAAACTGTCATCAAAGTAAAACAAATGTCACAAAAGTCAAAAAAATATCATAAACATCAAAAAAATGTCATAAAAGTAAAATAAATGTCATAAAAGTAATAAAAAAAATCATAACCGTCAAAAGAATGTAATAAAAGTAAGAATAAATGTCATAAAAGTCAAAAAAAATGTCATGAAAATAAAAAAAAATCTCGTAAAAGTCAAGAAACTGTCATAAAAGTAAAAAAGAATGTCATAAAAGTAAAAATAAATATCATAAAAGTAATAAAAATAAAAAGAATGTCATAAAATTTAAAAAAAATGTCATAAAAGTCAAAGAAATGACATAAAAGTAAAAAAAAGTCATAAAAGTCAAAAAAAATTTCATAAAAGCAAAAAAAAAATTATAAAAGTCAAAAAATGTCATAAAAGTCAAAAAAAATGTTATAAAAGTCAAACAATGTCATAAAAGTAAAAAAAAATGTCATAAAAATCAAAAAAATATCATAAAAGTCAAAAGAATGTCATAAAAGCCAAAAATATTGAAAAAGTGAATCGAACCTTCTGGTCTTCTGCATTCCAATGCCGTTGATCGTTGTCCGATTCATCCGCGTTTTAAGACTGGCTTATTTAGACACTTGTACGGCAAATGAGTGCCTTATTCGCCATATATGGCTACCCTTGCTTAGTTCGGCCTGCAGGTCAATGCAGTTTACCGGGGTGTGGCAACTTGGAGCCATAAGCAAGAGCTGGGTGCGCTGCGAGGACCAGTTATCACCAGCCATCGCCTGTCTCTAAGACACTTGATGTGACCGCTGGTGATAAAAGGTACTACCTCTGCAACGCAACCCCATACACCCCAATTTCTTCTGTATGTGCCGTCTTGTAGTCCAAAGTTGGGCATTTTGTATGCTGCAGCCTTGAAAAGTCGGTCGTTGTCCTGCCATACCATTCTCGCAGGTTCCTCAAGCCATCGATCTTTTTTTCATTATTTTGCCATGCAGGGTATCGAATGATACATTAGTTGTTGACTGTTATTTAGTGTTGTGGTACCATATTCTCATTAGCCATTGGATATCCTATTTTACATCTAATCCTATTTAGATATGTGGCCTAAATTGTTTGGCTGATGTCTTTCCTGTCCATTGCAAAGGATATGAAGAGCCTATTCAGCCATGATATCCTTATTTGGCAAGTCTTCTTCTTCCCTCTACCTTTCCTGTAGTACCACTTGTAGTAGAGAGTATTTTCTCTTCTCACGATATGTCCGAAATTAGATTTTTTTGTGCGTATTTTTACAGTAACAATTACATCTCTTGTTTTAAGCTTCTTTTGTTTATCTGTTCTTGGCTGGTCTCTCGACAAACGAAAGCGGATATGGTCTCTTTTTTTTTCAAAAGTCATACAAACAATGTTTGCATTGTGTAATTTTTGTAACGGTCTGTTATCTGTCAGTTTGAAAAGTAAATAAAAATTCAGTTTTAATATGCAACACTCAAATACGTATGTATTATGTTATTATTTGGTGTAATATTAGCTGCCCAATATTTGGTATGAAAATAGTTGCCTTCAAATTGGTGTAAGACTAGTTGCCCAATATCGAAATATTCGATTATTAGTCAAATTATAAACAATTTGACAGTCAAATTATAAACAATTCGACTAATAATTGAATATTTTGATTTTATTATTACAATATTAGGCATGATTCTATTATTATATTATTTGATGTAATATTAGCTGTGTAATATTTGGTATGAGAATAAAAAAAGTTTGATATTGGGCAACTACTCTTAGACCAATATGTAGGCAACTATTATCGTACCAAATATTAGGCAGCTAATATTACACCAAATAATAAAGAATTTGACTAATAATTGAATATTTTGATTTTATTATTACAATATTAGGCATGATTCTATTATTATATTATTTGATGTAATATTAGCTGTGTAATATTTGGTATGAGAATAAAAAACAGTTCGATATTGGGCAACTACTCTTACACCAATATGTAGGGAACTATTATCATACCAAATATTAGGCAGCTAATATTACACCAAATAATAAAGAATTTGACTAATAATTGAATATTTTGATTTTATTATTACAATATTAGGCATGATTCTATTATTATATTATTTGATGTAATATTAACTGTGTAATATTTTGTATGAGAATAAAAAAAGTTCGATATTGGGCAACAACTCTTACATCAATATGTAGGCAACTATTATCTTACCAAATATTAGGCAGCTAATATTACACCAAATAACAAAGAATTTGACTAATAATTGAATATTTCAATTTTATTATTACAATATTAGGCATGATTATATTATTATATTATTTGATGTAATATTAGCTGTGTAACATTTGGTATGAGAATAAAAAACAGTTCGATATTGGGCAACTACTCTTACACCAATATGTAGGGAACTATTATCATACCAAATATTAGGCAGCTAATATTACACCAAATAACAAAGAATTTGACTAATAATTGAATATTTCAATTTTATTATTACAATATTAGGCATGATTATATTATTATATTATTTGATGTAATATTAGCTGTGTAACATTTGGTATGAGAATAAAAAACAGTTCGATATTGGGCAACTACTCTTACACCAATATGTAGGGAACTATTATCATACCAAATATTAGGCAGCTAATATTACACGAAATAATAAAGAATTTGACTAATAATTGAATATTTTGATTTTATTATTACAATATTAGGCATGATTATATTATTATATTATTTGATGCAATATTAGCTATGTAATATTTGGTATGAGAATAAAAAAAAGTTCGATATTGGGCAACTACTCTTACACCAATATGTAGGCAACTATTATCATACCAAATATTAGGCAGCTAATATTACACCGACAGCGTCGCTCTCATACAGCTCAATTGCTCATTGCCCTCATGAGAGCGAAGCTGTCATTGATGCAGTTGGCAATGGTAATAGTCAATTATTACAGTATCATACTATTATAATCATGTCCATGTAATTAATATTAAAATCTATATAATAGTATCGTAATTTGTTAAATTTCATTAAATTTAGCTATTGAAGTATGCAATCATATTTACATTTGTATGTAGATGTTTGCATAAAGATATTACCGATTATGTTCATAGTTTCATAAGCCGCTTTCTTTTTTCGTTCGGGAGCTGATCGTAGCTAGTTTAGAACAGCCCGAAATAGCTCCCGAAGTATACACGATATTTATATTGATATTATACAGATAAACCAATGGGTTTAAGTCTGAACTGTAGGTTTAAATTTGAACTAATACTATCAGCAACCAATAATAGAGGGCATTGGAACCCAGTATTAGTTCGGCTCATGGCCATATTCACAAACATCCCATAAACTGTGTAGGTCCCATACCTCCGTATTCACCAACGTTCCATAAATCCAATCAATAGCTATTAAACCCATATGTATTCGTTGTTATAGCAACAATAAATACATTATCTAGTTACTTTAGATTCTCTCGATTGGAAACACTGAATAATTAAACCAAATGTGTCATCAAAGCTCCAATTACAGGCGTTTGACATTTGTTTTGGCATATTCTGTCACAATGACATTGTCAATTTATCCATTCAATAGCTTATGGGATGTTGGTGAATATCAAATCGGTAATGGCATTAAGCTATTGAATGTATAAATAGAAAATGTCATTATGACAGAAATGGTTAAAATAAATGTAAACACCTTGAATAGCGCTTGCAATTTGAGTTTTGATGACACCTTTTGTTTTATTATTCAGTGTTGCCAATAGAGATAATCTAAAGTAACTACAATCCCTAGATAATGTATTTATGGTTGCTATAACGAATAGCTATTGATAGATTTATGGAATATCGATGAATACGGGGGTTATGCCCGTATTCACCAACATCCCATAAGCTATTGAATGGATTAATTGACAACGTCATTATGACAGAATATGCCAAAACAAATGTCAAACACGTTCAATAGCGTTTGTGATTGAAGCTTTGATGGCACCTTTTGTTTAATTGTTCAGTGTTACCAATAGAACGAATCTAAAGTAACTATATTCCCTAGATAATGTATTTATTGTAGTTATAGGTTCAATAGCTATTGATAGATTTAAGAAACGTCGGTGAATACGGGAGTCGATGAATTTAAATAAGAGAGCAATATTAAATTAATTAATTAAAAGAATGATTACAAAGGATTTTCTGTAGAATTGGCCATACTGTTGCTTCCGGTATAATCTTCGAAACTCTTGCAATGGGCATCTTCTTTCTTCCAAACCAAAATCCTTATGGATTAGTTATTTAGATCTTCTATAACAGGAACATTTCGGAAATCTTCTATTGTTTTATTTGATCATATCACACCCTTCTTCAAAACTCTTGCAATAGGCAATTTTCCAAAATGAAAAACTATTTTCAACACAAATGAATATTGTAGAGGCATCAAAAAGCATAATTTTTTGAAATGTATCACTATTGTTGCAAGGGTGCAAGCAATATGAAGTATGTATAAACTAACATAATTTTGAAGACTCATATTTTTGATGACTGACAATATAACAAAAGCATGCATGATTGTTTACTTACTCTGCCTCCTGTACAGACTCAGTTGAGTTGAAACATAATTAAAACCAATGAAAGCCTAGAAATTTTCATAACAAAATAACAAATTCAAAAAAAATTACATACTGATTCTATATTTTAACAGCGGAGTACAAATTGGAATTAATCCCATCCGGTTGTACTATATTCTTTCTCATTCAGCAAAAAAAAAAATCAAATCAAATCGCCAAAAAAAAAAATTATAAATTCAAAATTCAAATAAAAACAAACCAAAATAATAATAATAATAATAATAATAGAAAAGAAAAGGTCAACAGATATGTATTTTAATACTTATAATGAACTAACACTTACAATACAAAATGACCCGAAAAACGTATTATTATTTTCTCATCATCAAACTTTCTAAATGTCACTTTAGACGAACGAAATTAATCCAAAAAAAAACGCGCGCTTTTTTGAGCACAATATTATTTTTTTTTGTCACTTTTCTTTATCTACCGAAAAAATATAATATTATCATTAGGTTTATCTGTGAGAGTTCTTCTTCTTCTTTTTTGTTTTTTTTTTTTGGTGTGTGTATTGTGTATTGGGGGGACATTTTTTCTGCCGAAACATTTCCGATATTTCCGTGTACTGAGCGGGTCACAACAAAAAAAAAAAAATCATTAAACACAGAAATTAAAATGTAAAACATTGACCTTAGCTTATTCAGAGAGATCATTATTAGTAATTATATCATTAACAAGCTAAACTTAAAAATATAGTAGAGGATGTATAGTCCCTCGATAGGAACAAGCTGTGGTCGTTTATATCACAATATTCTGTTTATCTTTCATATGTTTTTCCTTATGTTTTTGTTGAATGGAACAGTGAGTTTTGTATGTTTTTTTTTCAACTACGTTATTTTATACACAGTTACACCTACATAAATATTTAATTTAAAAAAAATTATAATCACAAAAGCTAGTTAAGGCTTTTCAAATATACACATTTTCAACGAAAATAAAGTTTCTTATATATATATATAAACCCACTGCGCCAAAGAACAATCTCATTCGATTTGAGGTTTGTTTTGTGTGTTTGTGTTTGAGGCGGTTGTTAGTAAACAAATCTGTTTTTGTATTTTGTTTTTAGATAACGAAAAAAATTTAACGTAACCACAATCGGGGGGGGGAGGGAGGTGAGGGTGGAGGTTATTTAAAACGTCACTTCGCAGAATGTCATTATTAAACTTCTTTTTCTTCAGGTTGATTGGGGGGTTGGGCTGGGGGCGTTTGAAGTAGATGGGGTGGGGGCTTGGTATATTGAACACATGTAAGCAGTCTCTGGCACTATAGTTCTTTTTGTTGGCGTTACGGGGTTCAGCTCTGTTTCACGCGTTTGCGTGGGGGCCCTATCGGGGGTATTTGTTGGGTCGCTAGGGCGCGAAACGCTTCCGCTATGAGGTGGGGGTGGGTCTGTATCATCGACTTCCAGCCGGGCGTGTCCATCACGTCTGTTGCATGTCTGGAATGTCATAAAATGAGTTTATTTGGGGTGGGGTTTACTTGTTCTTGACGCCTACACCTCATGGTAGAAGGTATATGATTAAGGGCCTAGCATTGGCAACTCCTCACCCACCAGAGTTTTGCAGCTCGCACGCAAAATTTACTGGTGGGACGAGTGAGTAGCTTTAAATGCAGGTTTCACAATGGGCCCATTTGAGAGACTTGCACGCAAAATTGACTGGTGGGACAGTGAGCAGCCTTAAAGGGAGGTTTCACAATGAGCCCATTTTGAGACCTAAGTGTCTGTAGCTATGTTACCCTCCAGCCAACTATCCAGAACTATCCAGAAGGGCCGGTTCTACAATAAACATTTAACTGGAGAATAAGTCTATTTGTAGAATAAGTTTGAGATATTGGCTTAAACTTATTTCACGAATAGCCTTATTCTCCAGTTAAGGGCCGGTTCTACAATTGACATTTAACTGGAGAATAAGTTTATTCGTGGAATAATTGGCATTAATATGTCAAACTTATTCCACGAATAGCTTTATTCGCCGGTTAAATGTCAATTGTAGAACCGGCCCTTAATGTCAATTGCAGAATCGGACCTAAATAAATAAAATACTTGATGTTGCACGGGTACTTACGTGTTGATAAAATCTATTGCCTGAGCTTTGAGTTGGTCCGCGCTGTGCAGGTCGGCGAGGATGAGAATTTCGGCGGCATTTTCTATTGATAAATTTGTACACAGCGCCTCCTCGCACATCACTTTTAATCTTTCCAGCGCATACTGGAATTAGAAAACAAAAAATGGTTATGAAAACTCAAATGAATCTGGTGTTTGTAGTTTGTAGTAAATTCTGTATGCTCCTGTTTCTTACTTTATCTGCCGCTGCTAAAAGGTCATCAGCCATCTTCTCCAGGTTGGACGCTTTGCCCGTGTAGATGAAACGGAGCATTTCGCGCAGCACCTCGTGGTCGACGTCGGTGATATCGACGCGATTGTGCTTGCGCTCCTCCATCTCATGCTCAAACATCGCCTGGAAGACGGGACTCCGCGCTGCCAGGATGGACTTGTGCGCCTGGAACTCGCGGCCCGACACCGACAGCGTCACGTCACTGAATTTTTGGTTTTCGAAGAGGAGCCCCAGGTCGTCCGACAGCCGGCACTCCGGCACCTTGAACTGCACCGTGTTCGACTGGCCTGAGATGTTCACACTATCTGCCACCACACTGACCTGTAACAAAAATTAAATAGTTAGTCATAATATTATAAGATATAAGATATAAGATATAAGATATAAGATATAAGATATAAGATATAAGATATAAGATATAAGATATAAGATATAAGATATAAAATATAAGATATAAGATATAAGATATAAGATATAAGATATAAGATATAAGATATATTAATAATAATAATAATAAAACCAAAACAAGGTACAAGTTGTACCAATTATCATAAGTGTAAATGCAAATGGATTGATATGGTTAGATTTAAAATTTATAATAATTATAGGTGGTTAAATATTAATATACGTCCGACATTGTTTAAAAATTAATTTAAAATAAAAAAACATTCGGGGAAAAAAATGGAAATTAAAAAAAAACTAAATTTTGAAAATAAAAAAAAAATCTAAATGATACAACTAACCCCCTAGGAGGAAAGTTAAACGCCATCTAGCGGCAGCACATCAATTAGCAATGCACACCCATATGGTAATAACCGTCAACATGCTGAAGCCATCAGGATCACCGGGTAGTGCCCTCTATGGAATAATATTCCAACAGAATGCTTGAGATATCAGCACAAGGCCAATCTTATAAATAATATATAAAAATAGTACTACTAACCCTCGAAGAGGGAAGTTAAACGCCATCTGGCGGCACCACATCAATTAGCAATGCACAGGGCCAATTTTATAAAACATATATAAGTGTGAATCCACCTCTTTCGATCTTATTAGATCTCATCAGTGTAGCTCAGCTAGTGCAGAGGAATTCACACAATATCTTGAGTGGTTATATACAAAAAGGATACAACTACATCCTCACTAGCTGAGCTAGTTCATCATTACTATACATTACACCCATATGGTAATAACCGTCAACATGATGACATGAGCATGTTGACAGTTATTATCATACGGGTGTTGCTATTGCTAATTGATGTGGTACCGCCAGATGGCGTTTAACTTTCCTTCTAGGGGGTTATTTGTATATAACCATTCGAGATATTGTGTGAATTCATCCTCACTAGCTAAGCTACACTGATGAGATCTAATAAGATCGAAATCTAGATATGTAGATTGCTAAGAGGTAGATTCACACTTATATAAGTTTTATAAGATTGGCCTTGTCCTGATATCTCAAGCACTCTGTTGGAATATTATTCCATAGAGGGCACTACCTATATGTTTTATAAAAATCTAAATTTTGAAAATTAAAAAAAAATCTTAATTTAGAAAATTAAAAAAATAATCCAAATTTTGAAAATTAAAAAAAATCTAGATTTTGAAAATTTAAAAAAAAATCTAAATTTTGAAAATTTAAAAAAATCTAGATTTTGAAAATTTAAAAAAAATCTAAATTTTGAAAATCTGTTGGAATATTATTCCATAGAGGGCACTACCTATATGTTTTTTAAAAATCTAAATTTTGGAAATTTAAAAAAAATCTTAATTTAGAAAATTTATAGAATAATCCAAATTTTGAAAATTAAAAAAAAACTAGATTTTGAAAATTTAAAAAAAATCTAAATTTTGAAAATTTGTTGGAATATTATTCCATAGAGGGCACTACCTATATGTTTTTATAAAAATCTAAATTTTTTAAATTAAAAAAAAATCTTAATTTAGAAAATTTATAAAATAATCCAAATTTTGAAAATTTAAAAAAATCTAGATTTTGAAAATTTAAAATAATCTAAATTTTGAAAATTTAAAAAAATCTAAATTTTGAAAATCTGTTGGAATATTATTCCATAGAGGGCACTACCTATATGTTTTTATAAAAATCTAAATTTTGAAAATTAAAAAAAAATCTTAATTTAGAAAACTTAAAAAATAATCCAAATTTTGAAAATTAAAAAAAATCTAGATTTTGAAAATTTAAAAAAAAATCTAAATTTTGAAAATTTAAAAAAGTCTAAATTTTGAAAATCTGTTGGAATATTATTCCATAGAGGGCACTACCTATATGTTTTTTAAAAATCTAAATTTTGAAAATTAAAAAAAATCTTAATTTAGAAAATTTATAAAATAATCCAAATTTTGAAAATTTAAAAAAATCTAGATTTTGAAAATAAAAAAAAAATCTAGATTTTGAAAATTTAAAAAAATCTAAATTTTGAAAATCTGTTGGAATATTATTCCATAGAGGGCACTACCTATATGTTTTTATAAAAATCTATATTTTGAAAATTAAAAAAAAATCTTAATTTAGAAAATTTATAAAATAATCCAAATTTTGAAACTTAAAAAAATCTAGATTTTGAAAATTTAAAAAAATCTAAATTTTGAAAATCTGTTGGAATATTATTCCATAGAGGGCACTACCTATATGTTTTTTAAAAATCTAAATTTTGAAAATTAAAAAAAATCTTAATTTAGAAAATTTATAAAATAATCCAAATTTTGAAAATTTAAAAAAAACTAGATTTTGAAAATAAAAAAAAAATCTAGATTTTGAAAATTTAAAAAAATCTAACTTTTGAAAATCTGTTGGAATATTATTCCATAGAGGGCACTACCTATATGTTTTTATAAAAATCTATATTTTGAAAATTAAAAAAAAATCTTAATTTAGAAAATTTATAAAATAATCCAAATTTTGAAACTTAAAAAAATCTAGATTTTGAAAATTTAAAAAAATCTAAATTTTGAAAATCTGTTGGAATATTATTCCATAGAGGGCACTACCTATATGTTTTATAAAAATCTAAATTTTGAAAATTAAAAAAAAATCTTAATTTAGAAAATTTCAAAAATAATCCAAATTTTGAAAATTAAAAAAAATCTAGATTTTGAAAATTAAAAAAAAAATCTATATTTTGAAAATTTAAAAAAATCTAAATTTTGAAAATCTGTTGGAATATTATTCCATAGAGGGCACTACCTATATGTTTTTATAAAAATCTAAATTTTGAAAATTAAAAAAAAATCTTAATTTAGAAAACTTAAAAAATAATCCAAATTTTGAAACTTAAAAAAAATCTAGATTTTGAAAATTTAAAAAAAATCTAAATTTTGAAAATCTGTTGGAATATTATTCCATAGAGGGCACTACCTATATGTTTTATAAAAATCTAAATTTTGAAAATTAAAAAAAAATCTTAATTTAGAAAATTTCAAAAATAATCCAAATTTTGAAAATTTAAAAAAATCTAGATTTTGAAAATTTAAAAAAAATCTATATTTTGAAAATTTAAAAAAATCTAAATTTTGAAAATCTGTTGGAATATTATTCCATAGAGGGCACTACCTATATGTTTTATAAAAATCTAAATTTTGAAAATTAAAAAAAAATCTTAATTTAGAAAATTTCAAAAATAATCCAAATTTTGAAAATTAAAAAAAATCTAGATTTTGAAAATTAAAAAAAAATCTATATTTTGAAAATTTAAAAAAATCTAAATTTTGAAAATCTGTTGGAATATTATTCCATAGAGGGCACTACCTATATGTTTTTATAAAAATCTAAATTTTGAAAATTAAAAAAAAAAATCTTAATTTAGAAAATTTATAAAATAATCCAAATTTTTAAAATTAAAAAAAATTTAGATTTTGAAAATTAAAAACAAAATCTAAATTTTGAAAATTTAAAAAAATCTAAATTTTGAAAATCTGTTGGAATATTATTCCATAGAGGGCACTACCTATATGTTTTTATAATAATCTAAATTTTGAAACTTAAAAAAATCTTAATTTAGAAAATTTAAAAAATAATCCAAATTTTGAAAATTTAAAAAAATCTAGATTTTGAAAATTTAAAAAAAAAACTAGATTTTGAAAATTTAAAAAAATCTAGATTTTGAAAATTAAAAAAAAATCTAAATTTTGAAAATCTGTTGGAATATTATTCCATAGAGGGCACTACCTATATATGTTTTTTATAAAAATCTAAATTTTTAAAATTAAAAAAAAATCTTAATTTAGAAAATTTAAAAAATAATCCAAATTTTGAAAATTTAAAAAAATCTAGATTTTGAAAATTTAAAAAAAATCTAAATTTTGAAAATCTGTTGGAATATTATTCCATAGAGGACACTACCTATATGTTTTATAAAAATCTAAATTTTGAAAATTAAAAAAAAATCTTAATTTAGAAAACTTAAAAAATAATCCAAATTTTGAAAATAAAAAAAAATCTAGATTTTGAAAATTAAAAAAAATCTAAATTTTGAAAATTTAAAAAAATCTAAATTTTGAAAATCTGTTGGAATGTTATTCCATAGAGGGCACTACCTATATGTTTTTATAAAAATCTAAATTTTGAAAATTAAAAAAAAATCTTAATTTAGAAAATTTATAAAATAATCCAAACTTTGAAAATTAAAAAAAATCTAGATTTTGAAAATTTAAAAAAAAATCTAATTTTGAAAATTTAAAAAAATCTAAATTTTGAAAATTTAAAAAAATCTAAATTTTGAAATTTTAGACATTGACATGAATTAAAAAATGCTAGTAGAGGGTTGAAAAATAAGAAAACTCAGGAAATAACAAATTTGAGCATACACAACTATTTTGAATGATGCCCTTAGAATTATTGGTGATTTAATCCCATTAGAATTGCTAATGTTAGATCTTTTGCAGCAAACAATTAGCGGGTGAAAAATCTTTAGATATTTGGCAACAAAATTAGAATAATTCATCTTCGTTAATGAAACCAAATGTATTCAAACAAATAACATAACACGCGTGGTTACTTACAAGGTAAACCACACAAAACAAATCATCGCACAAACGTTTTTTTTTTTTATTTAAATTTATTATTAGCATCATTGGCATTGATATTATATTCATAGACTACTATTCAATTTGATATTAAATACACATTACAAACCCAATAAACTAAAATTACAACTTCATGTGTGTAATTAAATATTTAATTACAAAAACCTACACGACATTGCGCAACCCACCCATCGAATGTGGGCTGCTGAATTGACTCATCGCCATCATCATCAACATCGATTCAGTGTTAGCGGGCCTTGCCCTTTTTGATTATTTTTTTTTCTAAAATTTATTAATCTCAGCTGACGTGGCGGGGGGCACGGCCTCATTTGCATTTCGCAATTGCCTTGTAAACACGGGCGAATTATTGTTGTTATCGCGCCCAGGCTAGCTTTATCGGGGCCGGCCTGTAATAACAATCATAATGCGAGCGACATTGAGAAATGTCAAGAGGGAATTTTCGCGGAAACACACTAATGCCAGATAGATTAGTTTGTGGTGTGTTTTAAAAATGTCAAGAACAATGGAACTTGTTTATCTAATACATGTTATCCTGTGGTGGATTTTGTTGGTGATGTATTTGTAACCACAATCACATGTGTTTGTAAATAAATACGTGTGATTTAGTTCCCTTTACAAGTTTCTTTTGAATTGTAAGCTATAAATACGGAATAATCCCTCGTATTCAATAACGTTCCATAAATGTATCAATAGCTATTGAACCCATAAGTATTTGTTGTTATAACAACAATAAATACATTATCTAGAGAATGTAGTTACTTTAGATTCTCTCTATTGGAAACACTGAATAATTAAACAAAAGGTGTCATTAAAGCTCCAATCACAAACAAAATCAAGGTGATTGGCCATTGTTTTGGCATATTCTGTCACAATGACGTTTTCAATGTGTCTATTCAATAGCTTATGGGAACTATAAAGTTTTAGTCATTTAACATTTGTTTTAGCAATTTGTGTCACAATGACGTTTTCAATTTGTTCTTTCAATAGTTTTTTGGGACCTATAAAATTTATAGAATGTTGGTGAATATGGGCAAATGTTTGGTTTACTACATGCTAGATATTTCATTCACAGTATTGAGGGAGCGTGATGGCAATATATTGTCAGTCAGTCAGTACACGAAAATACTTGGTTATCCACTTTTTTAAATTAACTGGTTAAAGTTATTAAAAAATAGACAAGATATATACCCCTTATTGAAGAGTGACAAGAAGAGTATACGAAAGAAGAGTACAAGGAACAAGACGCAAGAAAAACATGCGAGGACGCGTATACTGTCCTCCCAGTACTTTTATTTTTTTGTTATGTATTTTTTTTGTTCTTTCTGTTATAAGCATTGTTTATTGGAGGATTTTTGTATTTTTTGAGGGACTATACCAAATAAAGGTCTTTTTTTAGTACTTTTCTAATTACGTTACATGTCTCCAATATCGCTGCCTGTTGCATTGGTATGATGAGAATTGATAATGAGTTGAATAGTTTCCAGATCTTTATTAGTATTATTATAATAGTATAATCCAGATCTTTATTATTATTATTATTATAATAGTATAATCCAGATCTTTATTATTATTATTATTATTATAATAGTATAATCACATCTAACTAAAAAACAATCCCCATACCTGCTGCCATCTAATTCGTATAACTCGCACACCATTTACAATCACTTCAGCCATTATAACCATTATAAATCAATCGACTCACACACAATTTACGAGCTCGTGTAAAACTACTTGCAGCTAGCTAGCTGTATACTAACAATTACATTTACAACTCAATTCTTTATCGAAACTAAATATGGCTAATCTCAACACTAACATCTGATGATTATTCACCATATTATTACCAGTCGTGCGTTTACTTTTACAGTGACTAATTAGTGAAGAACGCGTGCGCGCCTGCCACCGGGGATTGATAATAATTGGTGAATTTGATCCGACACAAACAACAGTGGCCGGCTCGGCGCGGCTCACGTTCCCTCGCCACCTTTGTCCCGTTGATTACACGCCGCACGATAATGTAATCGGTTTTCTCAGCCCACAATAATTAATTAAACAGTGATTTACAGGTCCGGTGTTTATTGACAGTGGTGTACGTGTTAATTTCCAAGGGCACCAGTGGTGAAATTACAAACGTTTTAAGCTATATCAGTAACAAATTTCATCTTACTTTTACTCCTATACTAAAATAGTTGGTTAATGTCATCCTACAGGACTTTACCAACAAATTAATTCTCGCACAAACCTAAATTAAGAAGTTGAAATTATCACACATTCCTGCAAAAATACCAATTCATCGTGACGCAATATTAAGTATTTTCTATTGTTATTCTTATTTGAATATGTATGAAAAACTCAATTATAAAGACCGCAATAAGATATCTTCATTATCATCAAAGATATGGCTTGTGAAATTTGTTTTATCACACATTCCTGCAAAAATACCCATTCATCATGATGCAATTTTAAGATTTTTTTGTGTTATTCTTGTCTAAAAATGTATAAAAAAAACTCAATTATAAAAACCCCAATGAGATATTATTTTCAAAGATATGGCTTCTTTAATTTGAAATTAGTATTATCACTGTTTTATTTTTCTAATAAAAACTATTCCTCATTATGTAATTCGCGGTTTTTATTTATTACACTAGTCAAGATATTTAAGTTTAAAAACTCTTAAGACCATGGTAATATATGTTCATTGTCTTAAAAGATATTACTTATTAAATTTCAAATTTATATTATCAGTCTTTTCTGCTAAGGAAAACGGATTCTCATTATGTAAATTTAGGATTTTTTTGGTCCAAAGATGTAATACGAACTCAAGTTCAAAAACGCTAATGAGATATCTTCATTGCCTTCAAAGATATGGCTTCTGTAAGTTGACATTTGTATTGTCACATATTCCAGCATATAAACCTATTCATCATGATGCAATTTTTTTGGATCATATTTTCGTTTTTGATATAATCGAAAAATCGTACTTATGTTTATCACAAAAATTTGTAAATATCGCTACTTTGGTCTTGTTCAAAAGGCATAACTAAAAAATGCCTTTTGAACAAGACCAAAGTAGCGATATTTACATATTTTTGTGATAAAACATACAAAATCGTATTGTTTTTTTTTTTTAATGAAATACTGAATTAGACATTAAATAGCATAGAAAAACTTTTTGATTATTACTTTAAATATACAAACGTGCTCTTTATTCCATGTTTATAATTAGAATAAAAACAGCACATAGCGGCAGCGCGCAAGGTCGCGATTTTCGCAGGAAAAGCAACAATGTGCGCGCGTGTTTGCACACGTTTTCACCTATATGTATGGTAAACGCAATGTATACTCGCGAGGGTCGAAGGGCGGCCGCGGAAGAGCCACGGGAACTGGGTCAAAGATAAAAGGAAATCGGTAACAAACACACAAAAAATAGACCCAATGTCGGCCGATAATTACAGCTCTCGCGCACACACGCGGTTCCATTGTAAGCGGAACGAGAAAGAGAAAGAGAGACGAGGTTTTATTGCACGTTTCACACAATGTGCCATGGATCGGTTGTAAAGTTATGCAATTACATCGTAATTATCATCATTTTCAAGACTTTACGAGATTGTTGTTTGTGCTTGCAATGCCGTTGGTACTTAAATTATACATTTCAATTATTGTGAGTACAATGTTATAGCAGTTGGTACACTGTAATAACAGTTGGAACGTTGTAATAGCACTTGGCATAATGTAATAACACTTGGGACAATGTGATAATAGTTGACACAATGTAATAACAGTTGGCACAATGTAATAACATTTGTCACAATGTAAAAACAGTTGGCACAATGTAATAACAATTGTCACAATGTAATAACAGTTGGTACAGTGTAATAACATTTGGCACTATGTAATAACATTTGGCACTATGTAATAACATTTGGCAGTATGTAATAACATTTGGCACAATGTAATAACAGTTGGCACAATGTAATAACAGTTGGTACAATGTAATAACATTTGTCACAATGTAAAAACAGTTGGCACAATGTAATAACAATTGTCACAATGTAATAACAGTTGGTACAGTGTAATAACATTTGACACGATGTAATAACATTTGTCACAATGTAATAACATTTAGCATAATGTAATAACAGTTAGCACAATGTAATAACATTTGGCATAATGTAATAACAGTTAGCACAATGTAATAACATTTGGCATAATGTAGTAACAGTTGGCAGAATGTAATAACCTTGGCATAATGTAATAATAATTAGTTATGACATGTTAAACGAGATATTTAATAAAACTTGTATACATTTCCATGTAGGAAGACTACAATTTGCTCAATTTTGAAACAATTGCTATGTGCACATTTTTGAATTTTCCTATGCTGATTACCAATATGTGTAGCTATCAAAAAGTATAATTTAAAATTGTTTTTTGTAGCTAATTAATTAGTTATTACATGGTAAACAAGAAATTTAATAAAACTTGTCTACATTTCCATATAGAAAGGCTACAATTTGCTGAATTTTGAAACAATTGCTATGTGTACATTTTTGAATTTTCCTATGCTGATTACCAATATATGTAGCTATCAAAAAGTATAATTTAAAATTAAGTTTTGTAGCTAATTAATTAATTATTACATGTTAAACAAGAGATTTAATAAAACTTGTCTACATTTCCATATAGGAAGGCTACTATTTGCTCAATTTTGAAACAACTGCCATACTGCCCAATGTAATAACAGAGTTGGCATAATGTAATAACAGTTGGCACAATGTAATAACAATTGGCATAATGTAATAACAGTTGGCACAATGTAACACAGGTGGGGTGGGCGGGCGTCCCCTACCAACCTGACTATACCCGTCCACTATTAAAAACGACTTGAACTATGCATTACATTATTTTTCACATATATTTTTATAATTAGTCTTAAATTAATAAATGACATTAATTTAATCATCGAAAATAACGGATACTAGTGTAGTGCATAGTTCAAGTCGTTTGAAAAACTAGACGGGTATAGTCAGGTTGGTAGGGGCCGCCCGCCCACCCCACCTTTGTTCGCATAGTTTTTCCATAGGACAACACTCTTCTTGGAATAGTTTAAACAATATAAAACGTCTATATCCAATAAAAAAACTATGCGAGCGAAGGTGGGGTGGGCGGGTGGTCCCTACCAACCAAACAATGCCCTTGCACTATTTCAAATGACTTGAACTCTGCACTACACTGTTATTTACATTACTTTCTATAATTCAATTATTTTCATTTATTCATTTACGCTTAATTCATAAACAAATGTGAAAAACAATGTAGTGCATAGTTCAAGTTGTTAACTTAACTATACCTGTCTACTATTTCAAACGACTTGAACTAAGCATTACATTATTTTTCACAAATATTTTTATAATTAGTCTTAAATTAATAAATGACATTAATTTAATCATAGAAAATAACGGATACTAGTGTAGTGCATAGTTCAAGTCGTTTGAAAAACTAGACGAGTATAGTCAGGTTGATAGGGGCCGCCCGCCCACCCCACCTTTGTTCGCATAGTTTTCCCATAGGATAACACTCTTCTTGGAATAGTTTAAACAATATAAAACATCTATATCCAATGAAAAAACTATGCGAACGAAGGTGGGGTGGGCGGGCGGCCCCTACCAACCAAACAACACCCGTCCACTATTTCAAATGACTTGAACTCTACACTACACTGTTATCCATTACTTTTTATAATTCAATTATTTTCATGTATTCATTTACGCTTAATTCATAAACAAATGAGAAAAACAATGTAGTGCATAGTTCAAGTTGTTAACTTAACTATGTCTGTGTACTATTTCAAACGACTTGAACTATGCACTAATATTTTTTCACATTTTTTTTATGAATTATGCGTAAAATAATAAATGAAAATAATTGAATCATAGAAAGTAATGGATAACAGTGTAGTTGCAGAGTTCAAGTCGTTTGAAATAGTGTAAGGGTATTGTTTGGTTGGTAGGGGCCACCCGCCCACCCCACCTTCCCTCGCATAGTTTTTTCATTGGATATAGATGTTTTATATTGTTTAAACTATTCCAAGAAGAGTGTTATCCTATGGAAAAAAACTATGCGAACAAAGGTGGGGTGGGAGGGCGGCCCCTACCAACCTGACTATACCCGTCCACTATTTCAAACGACTTGAACTATGCATTACATTATTTTTCACAAATATTTTTATAATTAGTCTTAAATTAATAAATGACATTAATTTAATTATAGAAAATAACGGATACTAGTGTAGTGCATAGTTCAAGTCGTTTGAAAAACTAGAAGGGTATAGTCAGGTTGGTAGGGGGCGCCCGCCCCCCCACCTATGTTCGCATAGTTTTCCCATAGGATAACACTCTTCCTGGAATGGTTTAAACAATATAAAACACCTGTATCCATTGAAAAAACTATGCGAGCAAGGTGGGGTGGGCGGGTGGTCCCTACCAACCAAACAACACCCGTCCACTATTTCAAATGACTTGAACTCTACACTACACTGTTATCCATTACTTTCTAGGATTCAATTATTTTCATTTATTAATTTACGCTTAATTCATAAACAAATGTGAAAAACAATGTAGTGCATAGTTCAAAGCTGTTAACTTAACTATGCCTGTCTACTATTTCAAACGACTTGAACTATGTACTAATATTTTTTCACATTTTTTTTTATGAATTATGCGTAAAATAATAAATGAAAATAATTGAATCATAGAAAGTAATGGATAACAGTGTAGTGCAGAGTTCAAGTCATTTGAAACAGTGTAAAGGCATTGTTTGGTTGGTAGGGACCACCCGTCCACCCCACCTTCGCTCGCATAGTTTTTTCATTGGATATAGATGTTTTATATTGTTTAAACTATTCCAAGAAGAGTGTTATCCTATGGAAAAACTATGCGAACAAAGGTGGGGTGATCGGGCGGCACCTACCAACCTGACTATACCCGTCCACTATTTCAAACGACTTGAACTATACATTACATTATTTTTCACAAATATTTTTATAATTAGTCTTAAATTAATAAATGACATTAATTTAATTATCGAAAATAACGGATACTAGTGTAGTGCATAGTTCAAGTCGTTTGAAAAACTAGACGGGTATAGTCAGGTTTGTAGGGACCGCCCGCCCACCCCACCTTTGTTCGCATAGTTTTTCCAAAGGATAACACTCTGCTTGGAATAGTTTAAACAATATAAAACATCTATATCCATTGAAAAAACTATGCAAACAAAGGTGGGGTGGGCGGGCGTCCCCTACCAACCTGACTATACCCGTCCACTATTTCAAACGACTTGAACTCTGCACTACACAGTTTTTTTTGCAATTTTTTATAAGCCAAATCTTAACTAATTAATGACATTGAAGAAATCATACAAAAATTGCAAAAACAGTATATTGAAATTTCAAGCCGCTTGAACTGGTGGGGCCATAGTTTGGTTAACCTTCTCAACCCCTTTTATTTTCGTATAGTTTTTTCATGGGATAACAAACTTTTCCGAATTGTTTAAACAATCTAAAATCTCTTTATCTATTGAGGGAAAAAAAACTATACGGACAGAGATTGGGATTTTAAATGACTTAACTCTGTACTGTACAGTTTGTTTGTTTTTGTGCAATTTTCTACAAACCAAGCCTAAATTAATCAATGGAATTGATTAAATCTTAGAATTCTTTTCTGTGTAAGTTATAGCAAAATACAATTCAAATTGCTAATTTTGACATTTCTTCATGTTACATGACTAATATGTATCAAGTGTTTCCAGCTAATAGCCAATTATAATAAATCATTGAGTAAGCCATTTCCGTTCGTGCATACCGCTCACGTGCTTTCCCCGGTGATATTTGCGGGCGAAAAGCTATACACGGTGGAAAACGTGAGCGGCGTTACAATTAACTGGGAACACAATTACTTTCGATACAATTTTTTATGCTGCCGCGTTTTGAAGGTGATATTAATAAAACCGACTTTCTGCCACGTGAGCCAGAACTATTTACACTCCCCCCTGAGCGTTTACGACACGAAAAGAGAGACGGATTGCTCTCCTACATACACATAAACACATGCAGCCTTGTGCAGAGAAAATGCCATCTCATTTGTATGAGATGGCATTTTCTCTGCACATTTTTTAACATTGGTATTGTTACCAAATACAGTGTGATCCAAATAAGAGAGAACACTCTGTAACTTCTTTATTTCAAGATTGACAAAAAAATTTAATATTTTGTGCCATATTTAAGAAATAACATTCATTTCCGGTTTAGTCAGAAAAACAAAAGTTGTATACAACTTTACGAGTATTAGAAACACTAAGAAATTATTACGTCTTCAAAACAATAAATTCAAGTAAAACAACAATTAGATAAGAACCAAAACAATTGAATCATATATACGTGAGAATCCACCTCTTAGCAATCTACATATGTAGATTGCTAAGAGGTGGATTCACACTTATATATGTTTTATAAGATTGGCCTTGTGTTGATATATCAAGCACTCTGTTGGAATATTTTTCCATAGAGGGCACTGATGGCATATGCATGTTGACGGTTATTACCATATAGATGTGCATTGCTAATTGATGTGGTGCCACCAGATGGCATTTAACTTACCCCTAGGAGGTAAGTTAAATGCCATCTGGCGGCACCACATCAATTAGTTAGTTGTATTATTTTCAAAACAATTGAATTTTTAATTATCGACATATTCAGTGCACCCTATTGTTTACTATGAAACTTATTTTTGTAAAAATTGATGATTATTAGTTATAAAATGTATATCATCAATTCAATAAATTCAATAAATTCTTGGTTTTCTTTTTTTTTTTTGGAAAGTACTATAGGTGAATTTTAATCAACATCAAATAAATACTCGTGCCAGTAGTGATGTCGTACACACGATCTCCGTGTATCAGTTAAAAAGTGTTCCATGGGAAACATTAAGGTCTTTCCCCCCCCCATCACTAAATGCCGCGACGACAGCAACAGTGTTATTTATTGATTAATTAAGCAATAAAAAAGAACCAGCGCAGTGCGCTAATTACAAAATTGTACAATAATCCGAGCAATTATCGGCGCTCGGCGTTTAAAATTGCACACGAGCGCCAGATGTTAATGCAACAACACATACATGAGCGGCGCGGGTTCATTTAATTCAGTGCAATTGTGTCCACCAAAAAAAATAAAAATAAAACGAGCCACCTTGTAGTTTTTGGAAAGGTAATTACGGGGCACTGTGGAAATGTCAATTGCGTTGCAACATTTGTTATTGTTTGGTACAAACGATTACTTTGTATGTCAATAACAAAGCAATTTTGGCTCTTTTAATCAGTTGAAAATTTTAATTTTAATTTCTATAAACGAATTATTCATCAAACGTCATGTATAAAATCTAAATAATTGCAAGGCTGGATATTTACATTAAAGTTATAATAATGTAGACACTTACAGAATTGTAATAAATACAGCAATTATTACTAATTTTTGTAGGAAGAACACACCGATTACAACAGAATATTTTTATATAGTATTTTTTTTTTTAGTCATATAATTAGAATATATTTTGTAATTTATAGTTGTATATATTTCATTAAAAAAAAAAATTAAAAAATCAAAAATTCTGACCATTTTTTGATCAAACCTCGTATGTATATATATATATATATATATATATATATATATATATATATATATATATATATGTATATATATATATATATATATATGTATATATAAATGTATATATATATATATGTATATATATATATATATATATATATATATATATATATATATATATACGAGGTGTGATCAAAAAATTGTCAGAATTTTTAATTTTTAAAATTTGTTTATAGAAATATATAACTATAAATTAAAAATATATTCCAATTACATGACTACAAAAAAATACCATATAAAAATATTCTGTTGTAATTAGTGTGTTCTCCCTATAAGCTCCCAGACGGCTTGTCAAAATCAATTCTTATTTTTCCATATATATGATAATAATAATAATAAATATTAATGAACTAGTTTTAGTTTCCAAAAGAAATTACAGTTATCCATCAAGATATACAATTTTACGCAGATCCATTCTATCGATATCTTTAATTTTGATGTATCTATTGTATCATAGTTTTGACTCTTAAACTATCACAATTCTAATTTACATGGTAGCTAGCTATATATATATAAAAAAACTGGACTTACTTCACAGAAAATGGTGAGCTTATCATCGGGCAGCAATCCGTTCGCCTCGTCGAGCAGAAAGTCCCGCCGGATGAACTTCTTGAAGCCCCAGTCTTTACCCTGTACGAATCGGTACGCCCGCTGGCTTTCCATCGCCTTCGTCTCCTCCCGCTTTGCGTTTAGTATGCTAAATTTGAACTTGGCGCGCACTTCGTTTTTATTACACGACACGAGCAGCAGGTAGAGGGAGAGATAGTCTTTGCTTTCTTCGTCCAGACCTTTTGGGTTGACCCGCAAACACCTAGAGACAGAGACACACGGAACCAAGTGAGCAGAAACCAATCATTTCGAACACACAAACACACATAGTGGCAATTTGCTAATATTAGCAAGCGCGCGCGCTCTAACCTTGCCATTTTAGTTATGCAATGATAACGCACGTTTTCGAGAAAGGACGCATTAAAAACGATAACATATTTATTTTTTTCAATTAAACTAATTAATATTGAGTCATTAAATTACATATTTCATGAATTTTTTATATAGCCTGATTAATAAATGCTTAAATTGTACATATTATTTTTTTAAATTAAACTATTTATTTTTGAGTCATTATATTACATATTTCATCAATTTTTTATATAGACTGATTAATAAATGCATAAATTGTAATTAACTTCATATTTCACACCACATATATTTGTTTTTGTACTTATGTCCTAAGACAAGTCATTTCCCGCATTGATTTGGGTGCGGGAAACACTAATTCCCGCACTAGTGCGGGAAGTAGCCAGTGTTGTTATTATTATAACTGTTATTATTACAACTGTTATTATTACAACTGTTATTATTACAACTGTTATTATTACAACTGTTATTATTAAAACTGTTATTATTACAACTGTTATTATTATAACTGTTTTTATTATAACTGTTATTATTATAACTGTTTTTATTATAACTGTTTTTATTATAACTGTTATTATTATAACTGTTGTTTATAACAGCTTCCTTTAATTGAATTTCGACTTTTATTTAACCCTTTCAGTAATAAATTTTTAAATTTGCAAATATTTTGTTTCTTTGTTAATTATATTATTACGTTTGCACGACTTGTAATTATTCCCAATAATATTTTGTGGTAAAAGTCTGCGCTTTCTGTAGAAATTTTATACATACAAGCTACGCGCGCCAAGGTGACTTTCGAAATTTGTTGTTACGCGAACACCGGCACATATTTTCCAGAATCGACGCGGATAAAAATGACTGCTAATTTATTATAAAGCGGCTAATTACCAAGCCAGCCTTCAATTGCAATCAAGGCTGCCGGAGCGCTAGCGAGTGCGCACGGCCATTTTCTGCTGCCAGCCACAAAAAGTGTAGATTAGATAATCGGTGTGTTTTCGTGTTTTTTTGATGCAAATTGCACAGTTTTGTACCAAACACTGTATTTAGATTATTAATTATAATTAAGAGTGACAGTAATTTAATTGGACCATATAAACAGTCAGTAACAAACACTAGTGATAATTACAGCTGCTTTCGTTTATTGTTCGGGAGCTGCTGAACAACAAAATCAAAATGCAATAGTACAAGAAAAACAAATAGCTTAAGGTCGTTTTAGACAAGACAATTTCTTAGCTCAAAAGTTGTTTAAGAAATCAATTCATATATCCTCCTCCCATACAATTTGTCCTTGACAAATAAAACGTGTTATCTTTTTCACATTTTTGGCTTTTTTGATATTTTTAATATTTTTTACTTTTGATAATTTTAACATTTTTTACTTTTATGATATTTTTAACATTTTTTACTTTTGATATTTTTAACATTTTTGACTTTTTTGATATTTTTAACATTTTTTACTTTTGATATTTTTAACATTCTTTATTTTGATATTTTTAACTTTTTTGATATTCTTGACTTTCTTAATTAATTAATTTAGTAATTTTTTTCCCGAAAAGTTATCACATATTTCCACAATCTTAGTTTAACACATTATCATTATCAAACTAAGAAGAATTTTCAGAATTACATGACCTATTTAAATTTGTATAACATTTTCGACATTTTCAACTTTTTTATTTATTTTTATTTTGGACATTTTTGTAATTTTTTTTGACATTTTTGACTTTTTTGATATTTTTAACATTTTTGACTTTTGATATTTTAACATTTTTGACTTTTGACTTGATATTTTTAACATTTTGACTTTTGATAGTTTTAACATTTTTGACTTTTGATATTTTTAACATTTTTAACATTTGATAATTTTAACATTTAAAATAACTTTTTTGTTTATTCTTGACTTTCTTAATTAATTAATTTAGTAATTTTTTTCTCGAAAAGTTATCACATATTTCCACAATCTTAGTTGACAAATTATCATTATCAAACTAAGATTGTGGAAGAATTTTCAGAATTACATGACCTATTTAATTTTGTATAACATTTTCGACATTTTCAAATTTTTTATTTAGTTTTATTTTTGACATTTTTGTAATTTTTTTGACATTTTTGTAATTTTTTTGGCATTTTTGACTTTTTTTTACATTTTAACATTTTTGACTTTTGATATTTTTAACATTTTTTACTTTTGATATTTTTTACTTTTTTGATATTTTTAACATTTTTGACTTTTGATATTTTTAACATTTTTTACTTTTGATATTTTTAACATTTTTGACTTTTTTGCTATTCTTGACTTTCTTAATTAATTAATTTAGTAATTTTTTTCCCGAAAATTCGCATATTTCCACAATCTTAGTTTGATAATGATAATGTTTCAAACTAAAATTGTGGAAATTTGTGATAACTTTTCGGGAAAAAAATTACTAAATTAATTAATTAAGAAAGTCAAGAATATCAAAAAAATTAAAAAAATCAAACCTCAAAAATGTTAAAAATATCAAAAAAGTCATAAATGTTTAAAATATCAAAAGTCAAAAATGTTTAAAATATCAAAAGTCAAAAATGTTTAAAATATCAAAAGTCAAAAATGTTAAAAATATCAAAAGTCAAAAATGACAAAAAAATTACAAAAATGTCAAAAAAATTAAAAAATGTCAAAAATAAAAATAAATAAAAAAGTTGAAAATGTCGAAAATGTTATACAAAATTAAATAGGTCATGTAATTCTGAAAATTTTTCCACAATCTTAGTTTAATAATGATAATGTGTCAAACTAAGATTGTGGAAATATGTGATAACTTTTCGGGAAAAAAATCACTAAATTAATTAATTAAGAAAGTCAAGAATATCAAAAAAGTCAAAAATGTTAAAAATATCAAAAGTCAAAAATGTAAAAAATATCAAAAAAGTCAAAAATGTTAAAAATATCAAAAGTCAAAAATGTTTAAAATATCAAAAGTCAAAAATGTTAAAAATATCAAAAGTCAAAAATATTAAAAATATCAAGTCAAAAAAATTCAAAAATGACAAAAATAAAAATAAATAAAAAAGTTGAAAATGTCAAAAATAAAATTAAATAAAAAAGTTGAAAATGTCAAAAATTAAATTAAATAAAAAAGTTGAAAATGTCAAAAATAAAAATAAATAAAAAAGTTGAAAATGTCAAAAATAAAAATAAATAAAAAAGTTGAAAATGTCAAAAATAAAAATAAATAAAAAAGTTGAAAATGTCAAAAATAAATAAAAAAGTTGAAAATGTCAAAAATAAAAATAAATAAAAAAGTTGAAAATGTCAAAAATAAATAAAAAAGTTGAAAATGTCAAAAATAAAAATAAATAAAAAAGTTGAAAATGTCAAAAATAAAAATAAATAAAAAAGTTGAAAATGTTATACAAAATTAAATAGGTCATGTAATTCTGAAAATTCTTCCACAATCTTGGTTGGATAATGATAATGTGTCAAACTAAGATTGTGGAAATATGTGATAACTTTACGGGAAAAAAATTACTAAATTCATGAATTAAGAAAGTCAAGAATAACAAAAAAGTCAAAAATGATAAAAATATCAAATGTTAAAAATGTTAAAAATATCAAAAGTCAAAAATGTTAAAAATATCAAAAGTCAAAATGTTAAAAATATCAAGTCAAAAGTCAAAAATGTTAAAAATATCAAGTCAAAAGTCAAAAATGTTAAAAATATCAAAAGTCAAAAATGTTAGAAGAATATAAAAAAGTCAAAAATGCCAAAAAAAAATACAAAAATGTCAAAAAAATACAAAAATGTCAAAAATATAACTAAATAAAAAAGTTGAAAATGTCGAAAATGTTATACAAAATTAAATAGGTCATGTAATTCTGAAAATTCTTCCACAATCTTAGTTTGATAATGATAATGTGTCAAACTAAGATTGTGCAAATTTGTGATAACTTTTCGGGAAAAAAATTACTAAATTAATTAATTAAGAAGGTCAAGAATATCAAAAAAGTCAAAAATATCAAATGTTAAAAATGTTAAAAACATCAAGTCAAAAATGTTAAAAATATCAAAAGTCAAAATGTCAAAAATATCAAGTCAAAAGTCAAAAATGTTAAAAATATCAAAAGTAAGAAATGTTAAAATATAAAAAGTCAAAAATGTCAAAAAATTACAAAAATGTCAAACAAATTCGAAAATGTCAAAAATAAAAATAAATAAAAAAGTTGAAAATGTTATACAAAATTAAATAGGTAACTCTGAAAATTCTCCCACAATCTTAGTTTGATAATGATAATTTGTCAAACTAAGATTGTGGAAATATGTGAAAAAAAATTGCGGGAAAAAAATTACTAAATTAATGAATTAAGAAAATCAAGAAAGAATATCAAAAAAGTCAAAAATGTTAAAAATATCAAATGTTAAAAAATGTTAAAAATATCAACAGTCAAAAATGTTAAAAAATATCAAAAATCAAAAATGTTAAAAAATATCAAAAGTCAAAAATGTTAAAAGTATCAAAAGTCAAAAATGTTAAAAAAATTACAAAAATGTCAAAAATAAAAATAAATAAAAAGGTTGAAAATGTCGAAAATGTTATACAAAATTAAATAGATCATGTAATTCTGAAAATTCTTCCACAATCTTAGTTTGATAATGATAATTTGTCAAACTAATATTGTGGAAATATGTGATAACTTTTCGGGAAAAAAATTACTAAATTAATTAATTAAGAAAGTCAAGAATATCAAAAAAGTCAAAAATGTTAAAAACATCAAGTCAAAAATGTTAAAAATATTAAAAATATCAAGTCAAATATGTTAAATATATCAAAAGTCGAAAGTCAAAAATGATAAAAATATCAAGTCAAAAATATTAAAAATATCAAAATGTCAAAAATGTCAAAAAAATTACAAAAATGTCAAAAAAAAATAAAAAATGTCAAAAATAAAAATAAATAAAAAAATTGAAAATGTCGAAAATGTTATACAAAATTAAATATGTCATGTATTCTGAAAATTCTTCCACAATCTTAGTTTGATAATGATAATGTGTCAAACTAAGATTGTGGAAATATGTGATAATTTTTCGGGAAAAAAATTACTAAATTAATTAATTAAGAAAGTCAAGATTATCAAAAAAGTCAAAAATGTTAAAAATATTAAAAGTTAAAAATGTTAAAAATATCAAGTCAAAAATGTTAAAAATATCAAAAAGTCAAAAATGTCAAAACAAATTACAAACATGTCAAAAAAATTACAAAAATGTCAAAAAAATTAAAAAATGTCAAAAATAAAAATAAATAAAAAAGTTGAAAATGTCGAAAATGTTATACAAAATTAAATAGGTCATGTAATTCTGAAAATCGTGTGGTGCCCAAATCAGATATTTTTGTGAGTTATGTAAGCTAATAGCATCGCCAATAAACTACTATAATTATTACTATAAAACTAAGGACATGCGTGTATTTACAAATGTAGGGAGAGAAGAAAAATGTTTTGACAGAATCAATCAAAACATCAAAAGACTTTCCCGTGCCATACTCTACCTCGGCAGAAACAAAAAAAAATTAAAAATCATACCCTTGCTTACGAAATACAGCAACCGCATGATTTTACGACAAACATCAGAGGACTTTTAAATTCCGAATGAATTATGCCCGTATTCACCAACATCCCATAAGCTATTGAATGGATAAATTGACAACGTCATTGTGACAGAATATGCTAAAACAAATGTCAAACACCTTGAATAGCGCTTGTGATTGGAGCTTTGATGACACCTTTTGTTTAATTATTCAGTGTTTCCAATCGAGAGAATCTAAAGTAACTATATTTCCTACATAATGTATTTATTGTTGCTATAACAACGAATACTTATGGGTTCAATAGCTATTGATACATTTATGGAACGTCGGTGAATACTAATGTAAATTTTTGTTATTTCTAAGATATAAATAACAAAAATGTAAATTATATTGAATCAGGACACATACAAGTACTACGTACTTAGGTGCAATAATGAAATTATTATAAAAATAGTTATAGAATAACAACAAAGTGTATAAATGTAAACTGTAAGTATTAAAAAGACGCAACTATTATACTGCCAAGCGTATCAAGTTGTAACTTACCATTTTAATTTGTCGTTTGCGCCGGCGGAAAACGTCGACGACTTGAGCACCTCGCCCATCTCCTCTCGACAGAAGCTGAAGTTGTTGATGGTCCACATGTAACTGAACTTGACTACTTTGACCTGCGGGGGAAAGAAGATGACATTCAGATGGTGCAGATGCGACACCAGCATGGCCAGATCCATCACGACAGCAGGATTATTTAATGCAACCACGCGCGCCTAACCTACACATATTGACGGCTGCCAAAAACTAATAATTTTTTTTGTACAATCAACGAAGTTGCTATTTTGTGTTAAGTCACAGAACGTACCGCGGTGTGTAATCTGGATGCTGCGTAGCCGGATATTCTTGAAAAGTAATATCTCACCGATTTGTAGATTATTAAGTGGAGGATGGTTGGGAATGACATGGCTTGAGTGTGACATTAGTAAATGGATGACAGATGAAAATAATATATATCTCTAAGCACACTTGTTTATAACTATTACTATTTAGTGGTATTAGTAGTAGTAGTATAGTAGTGGTGGTAGTAGTAGTAGTAGTAGTAGTAGTAGTAGTGGTAGTAGTAGTAGTAGTAGTAGTAGTAGTAGTAGTAGTAGTAGTAGTAGTAGTAGTGGTGGTGGTAGTAGTAGTGGTAGTAGTAGAAGTAGTAATAGTAGTAGTAGTACTAGTAGTAGTAGTAGTAGTAGTACTACTAGTAGTAGTAGTAGTAGTAGTACTACTAGTAGTAGTAGTAGTAGTAGTAGTAGTAGTAGTAGTAGTACTACTAGTAGTAGTAGTAGTAGTACTACTACTAGTAGTAGTAGTAGTAGTACTACTAGTAGTAGTAGTAGTAGTACTACTAGTAGTAGTAGTAGTAGTAGTAGTAGTAGTAGTAGTAGTAGTAGTAGTACTAGTAGTAGTAGTAGTAGTAGTACTAGTAGTAGTAGTACTACTAGTAGTAGTAGTAGTAGTAGTAGTAGTAGTAGTGGTAATAGTAGTACGCATCGATTCAACATGTTTCTGAATATAGTTTGCAATAGTTTGTAGTATTCTCAGTGAGTAAATGAATAAACACAAATAGATCTATAGTCTCACCTGAGTGTAACACCAGTTTTCTGCGACGGGCGTGTTGACTTCTTGTGGCGGGGGGCTCGGCACACGGCTCACAGCCATGCTGCTCGTGGAGTGGAGGTTGGAACTAACTCGTGCCGTCTGAGCGGTCGAGCAGTCACTCACCACCGGCAGCCTACAACAATAAGAAGATACACAAATTAAACTACAACACTTTCATCTTGCTTATCTAAATACAATTAAGGATTATATTATATTCTATGACTCGAGACATGCATACATATTTTGTCAACCTCTTGCTTTTATAAACTACTTAACAACAGTGTGGATAGCCCAAAATTATTAGCACAAATCAATCTTGTAATACTTATAGAAGATTTCTTCTACATCCCACTTGGTATTATTATTATATAGTTAATCACTTGAAAATTGTATTAGCTATTATTTAAAAGAGGAAGATATATTTATTGTAACATACATACATACATGTACAAGAGGCCATCGACCGTGGTCTTTCAGCTATTATTTAATAAGTCTTTTTCCATTTTTAACTGGGTAACTAAATAAAATTTAAAAAATATTTAAAAAAAATAAGCCTCTAGCTAATCATAGTTACAATGAAATTCATACAAAATAGATAAACTCAAAAATATAAAAGAAAATGACAAATGTAGTCCATACATTGGTCATTTTATTTTATATTTTTGAGTTTATTTATCTATTTTATATGAATTTCACTGCAACTATGATTAGCCTATGGGTCAATAAAGCTATTATTATTATTATTATAACATAGTCAAACCCTCTTATTGTCTATTAAAAACATACCGTTATGATGTAACACGTAATGTAATATTTGCATTTTATGACTATTTCTCCATCATCGAAAGTGTTACAAATGGTGACACGTTCGCCGTGTGTTTTCTTTATCCCCGATGAAGCACTTTTCAAACTTAAACAAATTATGAAAGAGATCCGGGGCGGCCGGAAAGGAGGCCGCCGCGCCGTCGTCGACAACCTACATCATTCTTATTATTATTATTATTTAGATAACAATGAAATCGGGTTAGGCGTTATCTCGGCTAACCGAAATATTTTTGCATTATTTCGAATCGCGCGGAACGTTTGCGATAATAAAAAAAAAACTATATATAAACCGGCCTCATTTGCAGAATCGAGGGCGCGCGCTCGATACACAGACATAGATACTGGCTGTGTGGAGTGAGAGAGGGAGGACTTTTACTTTTTTTTTTCTGTACACGGTTGGATTTAATTATTTTGGCAATTTGTTATGTAAACCAAATAATGCAAAATGAGCGCCGCTTTCCAATTATTTGTAGGTTTGTGTGTGAGAGATGGGATTTCGTTGCGACATTGAATATTTAAAGAAGATTTTATTGGATTCATTCTAATTATATATAGACGACAAAAAAGAATATCTTTTTATTTTTTTGATATTTTAATTAAGACATTGAGGGCAAAAGTCGACATGTTAAATTTATAAAAAAAATCTATTGTCATGTTTGTACTACTAATAATAATAATGATAGTAAGTATTATTATTATTACATATATTTAATTTAATTAATTTTAAAAACAATATCGGGCATATATTAATTTTAGCAAAAATTAACATGTATTAAATCTAAATTAATTTTGATGAGATGAGATTTCGTTGCGAAATAGAATATTTAAAGAAGATTTCATTATATATATATGTAATATATATATATATATATATATATATATATATATATATATATATATATATATATATATATAATGTATATAATTAAAATGAATCCAATGAAATCTTCTTTAAATATTCTATTTCGCAACGAAATATATATATATATATATATATATATATATATATATATATATATATATATATATATAAAAAACTTTTTATTTTTTTGGAATTTTAATTGAGGCATATAAAATTCATTAGAGGAGGAATCCTATTTTATATTAAAGCAACTTTAGCACAGATAACGACGATATTTTGTCGGATTTATTAGAAAACAATTTTAGCAGGTTTTTAAACGAAAATATTTCAATTACTGAGTAAAATATGAAAATAAGAGCGTACTTTATAAGAATTGGAATCAAATATTAATGAATTACCTCAAAATTCTCTTTTACACAAAAAAATACTGTCAAATTTTTCAGATTAACAGATTTATTTTTAGTTTCCCGTTTTGTCATACTGTTTTCAAAATATTTTTCATGTAAAATATTTTGAAAACAGTATGACAAAACGGGAAATTAAAAATAATTCTGTTAATCTCAAAAATATGACAGTATTTTTTTGTGTAAAAGATAATTTGAGGTAATACTAGAATAAAAAGAATTAATTAATAATAATGAACCAACAAAAAAACTTAACAAAAACAAATTTGATTAACAATGACTCTCAAACAAAAGAGAAGGATAATAATAAGTACAGTATTATTATTATCCTGAATCCTTATCAACTTACTCAAAATCTTTGAAAAAGAACATATGATAATTTTATTAAAATGTTTTGTTAATTTTTTTCTGCCTAGTTTATATCAAAATTTTAATACAATTTCGAAATTTGCGGCATAAATCAGCCGCAAATTTCGAAATTGTATTAAAATTTTGATATAAACTAGGCAGAAAAAATATATTAACAAACACAAAAATACTGAAACAGCAGTTGTGATTGCTTTTCAATTTCACATTCCATTCATTGGCCCGTTCCGCGAATACTATTATAATTGTCTCAGTTCACCAAACGAACTAGTCCTTGAATAAAAATATGCTTGTAGGCTGAAGGACTCGGGGTCAATGGCTGTTTGTAATCGAATTAATTCTTAATATTACTTCTACTCGCATCAATACAACCTCGTACAAATACTCAACCTAGAAAATTATTCAATTAAATTATTAAAAATTCTCCATCTTTATCGGTCGAAAAATCTAATGTTTAACTATTTGTGACAAAATATGAAATATTGACGTCTTTTAAAAAAATTCAGCTCTGTTCATATAAAAAAATTCAGCTTTGTTCATATAAAAAAAATCTATTTACAGGTGTCAGATTAACCTGAAAGTTCTAACGCTTGTAACTCAGACAAATGAATGCTGGGATATTTGTTGATTTTTTTCTAGATTCATTAACAAATTATAAAGATAGATATAAAATAATGAGTTGTATAAATTAATCGGTTCGCGCGATATGAATTTTTTAGTGTTATGAAATTTTGGCGAGCGGCCATTTTGGCGATCCGGAACATTAAGGACTCAGTAAAAAAATCATAACTCTTCAAGTATCAACACTAGAATTCTCAAATTTCTAACATAAATTCTCAATACATTCTTAAATATATAAAAAAAATATTCAAGACTGTTCATATAAAAATTTTCTATTTACAGCTGTCAGAATAACATGAAAGTTCTAACGGTTGTAACTCAAACAAATGAATGCTGGGATATTTGTTAATTTTTTTCTAGAATAATTAACAAATTATAAAGATAGATATAAAAAAATGAGTTGTATAAATTAATCGGTTCGCGCGATATGAATTTTTGAGTGTTGTGAAATTTTGGCGAGCGGCCATTTTGGCGATCCGGAACATTAAGGGCTCAGTAAAAAAATCATAACTCTTTAAGTATCAACACTAGAATTCACAAATTTCAAACATAAATTCTCAATACATTCTTAAATATATAAAAAAAATATTCAAGACTGTTCATATACAAATTTTCTATTTACAGCTGTCAGATTAACATGAAAGTTCTAACGCTTGTAACTCAAACAAATGAATGCTGAGATATTTGTTGATTTTTTTCTAGATTAATTAACAAATTATAAAGATAGATATAAAAAATGAGTTGTATAGATTAATCGGTTCGCGCGATATAAATTTTTGAGTGTTATGAAATTTTGGCGAGCGGCCATTTTGGCGATCCGGAACATTAAGGACTCAGTAAAAAAAATCATAACTCTTTAAGTATCAACACTAGAATTCACAAATTTCAAACATAATTTCTCAATACATTCTTAAATATATAAAAAAATATTCAAGACTGTTCATATACAAATTATATATTTACAGCTGTCAGATTAACAGGAAAGTTCTAACGCTTGTAACTCAAACAAATGAATGCTGAGATATTTGTTAATTTTTTTCTAGATTAATTAACAAATTAAGAAGATAGATATTAAAAAATGAGTTGTATAGATTAATCGGATTGTGCGATATGAATTTTTGGGTGTTATGAAATTTTGGCGAGCGGCCATTTTGGCGATCCGGAAAATGTAGGACTTAGTAAAAAAATCATAACTCTTTAAGTATCAACACTAGAATTCACAAATTTCAAAAATAAATTCTCAATACATTCTTAAATATATAAAAAAATATTCAAGACTGTTCATATACAAATTTTCTATTTATAGCTGTCAGATTAACATGAAAGTTCTAACGCTTGTAACTCAAACAAATGAATGCTGGAATATTTGTCGATTTTTTTCTAGATTAATTAACAAATTATAAAGTTAGATATAAAAAAATGAGTTGTATAGATTAATCGGTTTGCGCGATATGAATTTTTGAGTGTTGTGAAAATTTGGCGAGCGGCCATTTTGGCGATCCGGAACATTAAGGACTCAGTAAAAAAATCATAACTCTTCAAGTATCAACACTAGAATTCTCAAATTTCAAACATAAATTCTCAATACATTCTTAAATATATAAAAAAATATTCAAGACTGTTCATATTAAAATTTTCTATTTACAGCTGTTAGAATAACATGAAAGTTCTAACGGTTGTAACTCAAACAAATGAATGCTGAGATATTTGTTGATTTTTTTCTAGATTAGTTAACAAATTACAAAGATAGATATAGAAAAATTAGTTGTATAGATTAATCGGTTCGGGCTAGATAGATTGACTAACTTTTGAGTCAAGAAATTGTCTTGTCTAAAACGACCTTTATATATAAAACGATATAGGAAAGTAGATAGTGTCATACGGGCTTAAAGCGTTTGTTTCTACAATTCATGGTTCTACAGTGTGGACATTACAATACTAGTTGCAGGGTTCATTCTTAAGGTCGTTTTAGACCTTAAGAATTGATATATTAAACTATTTATAAATGGAAAATTAATATTGTCTATTACAATTTTGTTATTGTTAAGTGAATTTATTATTATATCGCCGTTATATCATTTTATACATGTATGACACTATATAGTTTGTGTCTGCATCGAAAACGAGATGAGAAACTACATAATGTCATACGAGCTTAAGACTAAACTTCAACTAGTAATTTCAAAAGTAAATCCTGATATCCATTAGCTGACTGAAGTGATAACACTAACAAAAGTAGAACACTTTGTTTTAAGATGACACTGACCATCATCATCATCATCATCATCATCCAACGTGATCACATCACTGCATCCAAAAACTGTCTCTATTCTCTCTCTATCGCCCTGCACACTTACGTGATGTTAATGAGATCGCGCAGCATGTTCGTGGACGCGACGGGCGGCGGACGACTGTTGCTGGCACGTTCGGATCGCATTTTTGCTGTACGCGCGCGCGTCTCGCGGGCCTCCTCTTCGGCCTTGTCGCAACCGCAGGCGAATTCGCACTGGGAGACGGGGCTGGCGTGAGGCGAGTGCGTGCGAGCGGGACGGCGCGAGGCGACGCGTGCGCCGCCACCTCGCTCGGCCCTCGAATCCATTAACCTTGCGATTATCGGCCGCGAGAGCGCTACCGTGAACGCGCCCGACGACGTCGACGACGACGACAACGAATTTCTAAAAACCTTGCGGGTCAAGGCGCCTCCACACTTTGCAAACGATGTTCCCCTCTGCACGGCCACAAAATAATCCATTACCGGTATGGCATCATGTGCCTGTATAGTGGGAATTTGTTTTTCCGTCATCACTTTCACATTGAGGAAACAAACTATATGGAGTTGATACAACTTTTTATTACGAAATTGCACTTTCCATAAATGGCACTTGTGAATTTTGTTTATTATTACAAAAATGTATTTTGTTATTTGAATTTTTGACGAATTTTTAAACTTGCAACTTGCTCTAAATTTAAATATTTATATTCCAACGATTGTAATATTAGTATAACTCGAGTTATAACAGTTGAATCAATTTGAAATCAACATCAGCTATTAAATATACATGTAGTAATATGTATATAAATTTACAAAAATGTATTTTGTTATTTGAATTTTTGATGAATTTTTAAACTTGCAACTTGCTCAAAATTTAAATATTTATATTGCAACGTTTGTAATATTAGCATAACTCGAGTTATAACAGTTGAAACAATTTGAAATCAACATCAGCTATTGAATATACATGTAGTAATATGTATATAAATTTTCAAAAATGTATTTTGTTATTTGAATTTTTGACGAATTTTTAAACTTGCAACTTACTCAAAATTTAAATATTTATATTGCAACGTTTGTAATATTAGTATAACTCGAGTTATAACAGTTGAATCAATTTGAAATCAACATCAGCTATTAAATATACATGTAGTAATATGTACATAAATTTACAAAATTGTATTTTGTTATTTGAATTTTTGACGAATTTTTAAACTTGCAACTTACTCAAAATTTAAATATTTATATTGCAACGTTTGTAATATTAGTATAACTCGAGTTATAACAGTTGAATCAATTTAAAATCAACATCAGCTATTAAATATACATGTAGTAATATGTATATAAATTTACAAAAATGTATTTTGCTATTTGAATTTTTGACGAATTTCTAAACTTGCAACTTGCTCAAAATTTAAATATTTATATTCCAACGTTTGTAATATTAGTATAACTCGAGTTAAAACAGTTGAATCAATTTGAAATCAACATCAGCTACTAAATATACATGTAGTAATATGTATATAAATTTACAAAAATGTATTTTGTTATTTGAATTTTTGACGAATTTTTAAACTTGCAACTTACTCAAAATTTAAATATTTATATTGCAACGTTTGTAATATTAGTATAACTCGAGTTATAACAGTTGAATCAATTTGAAATCAACATCAGCTATTAAATATACATGTAGTAATATGTATATAATTTTACAAAAATGTATTTTGTTATTTGAATTTTTAACGAATTTTTAAACTTGCAACTTGCTCAAAATTTAAATATTTATATTCCAACGTTTGTAATATTAGTATAACTCGAGTTAAAACAGTTGAATCAATTTGAAATCAACATCAGCTATTGAATATACATGTAGTAATATGTATATAAATTTACAAAAATGTAGTTTGTTATTTGAATTTTTGACGAATTTTTAAACTTGCAACTTGCTCAAAATTTAAATATTTGTATTCCAACGTTTGTAATATTAGTATAACTCGAGTTAAAACAGTTGAATCAATTTGAAATCAACATCAGCTATTAAATATACATGTAGTAATATGTATATAAATTTACAAAAATGTATTTTGTTATTTGAATTTTTGACGAATTTTTAAACTTGCAACTTGCTCTAAATTTAAATATTTATATTCCAAAGATTGTAATATTAGTATAACTCGAGTTATAACAGTTGAATCAATTTGAAATCAACATCAGCTATTAAATATACATGTAGTAATATGTATATAAACTTACAAAAATGTATTTTGTTATTTGAATTTTTGACGAATTTTTAAACTTGCAACTTGCTCAAAATTTAAATATTTGTATTCCAACGTTTGTAATATTAGTATAACTCGAGTTAAAACAGTTGAATCAATTTGAAATCAACATCAGCTATTAAATATACATGTAGTAATATGTATATAAATTTACAAAAATGTATTTTGTTATTTGAATTTTTGACGAATTTTTAAACTTGCAACTTGCTCTAAATTTAAATATTTATATTCCAACATTTGTAATATTAGTATAACTCGAGTTAAAACAGTTGAATCAATTTGAAATCAACATCAGCTATTGAATATACATGTAGTAATATGTATATAAATTTACAAAAATGTATTTTGTTATTTGAATTTTTGACGAATTTTTAAACTTGCAACTTGCTCTAAATTTAAATATTTATATTCCAACATTTGTAATATTAGTATAACTCGAGTTATAACAGTTGAATCAATTTGAAATCAACATCAGCTATTAAATATACATGTAGTAATATGTATATAAATTTACAAACATGTATTTTGTTATTTGAATTTTTGACGAATTTTTAAACTTGCAACTTGCTCAAATTTAAATATTTATATTCCAACATTTGTAATATTAGTATAACTCGAGTTATAACAGTTGAATCAATTTGAAATCAACATCAGCTATTAAATATACATGTAGTAATATGTATATAAATTTACAAACATGTATTTTGTTATTTGAATTTTTGACGAATTTTTAAACTTGCAACTTGCTCTAAATTTAAATATTTATATTGTAACGTTTGTAATAATAGTATAACTCGAGTTATAACAGTTGAATCAATTTGAAATCAACATCAGCTATTAAATATACATGTAGTAATATGTATATAAATTTACAAAAATGTATTTTGTTATTTGAATTTTTGACGAATTTTTAAACTTGCAACTTGCTCAAAATTTAAATATTTATATTCCAACGATTGTAATATTAGTATAACTCGAGTTATAACAGTTGAATCAATTTGAAATCAACATCAGCTATTAAATATACATGTAGTAATATGTATATAAATTTACAAAAATGTATTTTGTTATTTGAATTTTTGATGAATTTTTAAACTTGCAACTTGCTCAAAATTAAAATATTTATATTCCAACGATTGTAATATTAGTATAACTCGAGTTAAAACAGTTGAATCAATTTGAAATCAACATCAGTTATTATATATACATGTAGTAATATGTATATAAATTTACAAAAATGTATTTTGATATTTGAATTTTTGACGAATTTTTAAACTTGCAAGTTGATCCAAATTTAAATATTTATATGTACATCTAAATATATATCTGCACATGTAGCTATACATCTGTAGATCTAGCTATACATCTGTAGATCTAGCTATACATCTGTATATCTAGATATACATCTGTATATCTAGATATACATCTGTATATCTAGATATACATATGTATATCTAGCTATACATCTGTATATCTAGATATACATCTGTATATCTAGTTATACATCTGTATATCTAGATATACATCTGTTTATCTAGATATACATTTGTATATCTAGGTATACATCTGTACATCTAGATATACATTTGTATATCTAGATATACATTTGTATATCTAGATATACATCTGTACATCTAGATATACATTTGTATATCTAGGTATACATCTGTACATCTAGATATACATCTGTATATCTAGATATACATCTGTATATCTAGATATACATCTGTTTATCTAGATATACATTTGTATATCTAGGTATACATCTGTTCATTTAGTTATACATCTGTATATCTAGATATACATCTGTATATCTAGATATACATCTGTATATCTAGCTATACATCTGTATATCTAGATATACATTTGTATATCTAGGTATACATCTGTACATCTAGTTATACATCTGTATATCTAGATATACATCTGTATATCTAGCTATACATCTGTATATCTAGATATACATCTGTATATCTAGATATACATCTGTTTATCTAGATATACATTTGTATATCTAGGTATACATCTGTTCATTTAGTTATACATCTGTATATCTAGATATACATCTGTATATCTAGATATACATCTGTATATCTAGCTATACATCTGTATATCTAGATATACATTTGTATATCTAGGTATACATCTGTATATCTAGATATACATCTGTATATCTAGATATACATCTGTATATCTAGCTATACATCTGTATATCTAGATATACATTTGTATATCTAGGTATACATCTGTACATCTAGTTATACATCCGTGTATCTAGCTATACATCTTTATATGTAATGTGTCATAATGAACAGTGCACAATTCGTTTCACTTTGATGGCTTTACATGATGGAATTTAAACAATTTGATTAACCAATTTGCCCGTTTAATTATCCCGTTGCACATTGCGCGCGGCCTCCTGCACGCTTTCGATTTCTTCCGATAAGCCCGTTACGGGGAGCAGATGCACGCCGTCACACCGTAGTCGTAGTGGTCGCCGTCTTCGCCGTCGCCGCGCGGAGTGGAGGATGGATGGATGAATGAGGGCAGCAATTAATTCGCGCGTAATCGCAAGCAGGCATTATATTGCGCAAAAGCCGTTTATTTCGACCGGCTGCAATTAGCCAACGTGTAATAACAACCCGCCTGCCACACCTGCTGCGAGAGAGAGAGAGATGAGAGAGAGAGAGAGGAGAGAGAGAGGAGAGAGAGAGAGGAGAGAGAGAGGGGAGAGAGAGAGAGAGAGGAGAGAGAGAGAGGAGAGAGAGAGAGGAGAGAGAGAGAGAGAGAGAGAGAGAGAGAGAGAGAGAGAGAGAGAGAGAGAGAGAGAGAGAGAGAGAGAGAGAGAGAGAGAGAGGAGAGAGAGAGAGAGTCGAAAATATAAACAATCACCGCTTGTGTGTAATAATTTCTGTATTATTTTATTTATTTGTGTGTTAATTAGTTACCATAGAACAAGGGTTCTCAATCTTTAAGAAACGCTGTACCATCTCATATTTTGTAATTTAGACTTAAGGTCGTTTTACACCAGACATTTTCTTGACTTAAAAGTTAGTCAAAATGAGAGACAATCTAAATTTTCTTGTATCATACAGCAAATTGTGTGAAATGTTTTCCAACTATAGTTACTAACCACTTTATATGTTTTCATGAGTATGTTGGTGTTTAAAGTGTCACAACTTGTGTTATATTTGATATAAATGTACTAGAATCATAAAGAGTGTTCATACAATCTTTAAAATATATGGCAATAATTTTGTCACATAATTTGAATTTTGAACGAATCACACCATGAAATGTTTTCATATAAGAATGTAACAATATATTTTTTAATATTTTTTTATTGAAACTGATTCTAGTTGTAGTGTTGTAGTAATATTTAGACTATTTTAGTCATTTTTTAATTGAAAAAAAAAATAAAGACACTTTATTATTATTATTTAAAATAAAATAATAATATTTGTAGGTAGGCCTACTATCTACTAATATTTTATAAATATTGCATGAGATTTGTAGTGTTGTAGTAATGTTTAGACTATTTTAGTCATTTTTTAATTGAAAAAAAAATAAAGACACTTTATTATTATTATTATTATTTAAAATAAAATAATATTTGTAGGTAGCCCTACTATCTACTAATATTATATAAATATTGCATGAAATTTATTATAATATTATCCCCTTCCTCGTACTGAGCATTGGGGAGCCCGAGTTCGATCCCAGCTGTGAGCGAATTTTCGGGAAACACCGTTCACAGTTTATCAGAGCTTTTCTGTAAAGTTAAGAGTGATTAAACTCCTCTGAGGTTCTCTTTTGCAAACGGGAAAGCCTCACGGTTGTATAAAAGTAGGAGTTTTTTTTATTATCCCCTTGCTGTTTCTATTATTGTTGTGGCATTCAAATGTCGCCATTAATTAAATCGGCCGCCACCGCAAACAGTCTGATTGATTGACCCGCCCCCCGTAATCGGTGTGTAAACAAGGCCGTAAAGCGGCAGTCAAGGTTTTGCTGTCCGCGTGCACCACCGCCGCCTCCGTCCGTCAGCCCCCTATGTGAACTCTAAACGCGCGCGCACAGAGATGTGGGTGGGGGGCGGCGGTGAGGCGAGCAATCGATTCCCAACCCTCTGTTGCCGACCTCGCTCCCGCTCGCGTTATTATAATAGGGGGGCGGCGGCAGTGAAGGCTATCCCCGAACGACCCGAGAGATTAAATGGAAAATCAAATGTTACAGCAAAAAAAAATTAATAATTCAAATGTGACTTAAACCACTTTTTGATAATAAAAGTGGTTTAAGAGCAGGTTCTACAATTGACATTTAACTGGAGAATAAGGCTATTCGTGGAATAAGTTTGAGATTTTAAAATATCTCAAACTTATTCCACGAATAGCCTTATTCTCCAGTTAAATGTCAATTGTAGTCACATTTGAATTATTTTGAGAAGGAGAAGAGTTTGCGTTTGGTATTTATATAAATCGACGTGCGCAGTTACTCAAGTTTGTAACTGCGCACGTCGATTTATATAAATACCAAACGCTAACTCTTCTCCTTCTCAAAATAATTCAAATGTGACTTAGGACCGGTTCTACAATTGTCTTCATATATTTCTAACGTTACACGTTACTGTCATCTATTTTTGACTTGATTTTGTATAAATTAAGTACTCTAATGGAAAATCAAATGTTACAGCAAAAAAAAAATTATATATATATATATTTATTGATAGTAAAAATAATATATATATATATATATATATATATATATATATATATATATATATATATATATATTGTATAAATTAAGTACTCTAATCTTAATTTAGATTAATAACAGATTTATTTAATATTTTTTCAATGTATATAAAGAAGGACTCCAAACTTCTGAATTTAGATTCAGGATCCGGATTAATATCTCCAAATATTATTGAAAATGTTGAAAGTTAATAGCAGATTAATTTTTATTATCAATAAAAATTAATAACTTATTTTTGGTACATCTTGGAAATGAAATCAATTTTTCTGTGACCCCTCAAATATTTAGCGTGATCCCCACTTATATATATATATATATATATATATATATATATATATATATATATATATATATATATATATATATATATATATATATATATTGTATAAATTAAGTACTCTAATCTTAATTTAGATTAATAACAGATTTATTTAATATTTTTTCAATGTATATAAAGAAGGACTCCAAACTTCTGAATTTAGATTCAGGATCCGGATTAATATCTCCAAATATTATTGAAAATGTTGAAAGTTAATAGCAGATTAATTTTTATTATCAATAAAAATTAATAACTTATTTTTGGTACATCTTGGAAATGAAATCAATTTTTCTGTGACCCCTCAAATATTTAGCGTGATCCCCACTTTAAAAAAAAAAAAAATACTGGTCTAGAGTATTATTGCACACATGCAAATAATTATGTATGTCTTTTGACGAACTAAAATGTCCACTCAAAATTTAAATTGTATTTGATAGTACGGTTGTACTTTAATATTTTAAAATCGTAGTGTTCCGGTATTCTCGGTTTAATTAGATTTCTCTTTGTCCTCGCGTGCTTTCAATCGGACAGCGTACGCCACGGAGGATGACCAAGTTTGAAGGTCGTGGGCCTCCTGGTGCAACGCTCTCCGATGGTTCTCCTCGCCCAGGACGGACGGACGGACGGACAGGTCATCGCACTACTCGTGCTCGGGTTCACCACACACACATACACATACATACAGTCGCCAATTGTAACGGGCAATATTCGATCGTGTGATTCACGGATATACAAATAAAATCTGTTTATAATTTTCCTACTACAAAAAAATACATAAAAAAAACTGCTAACGTTGAAATTCACTAGAAATATATTACTGGTTTATATGTATAGATTTAAAATTTCAGCTAAATTACTACAAACCCTCTAATATAAAAACTTTCATTCTCACAAGCTCAAATATCAATATCTGTTTAATCTACAAAGTAAAACCAAATGGGAAGAGTGGGGGTTTAATTTGGCCAATAAGATGCAAGCTACGCCCATAAATTGTTTCAATCAAGAGAATCTATGCACTGCAAATGTTTATAATTAAATTAATGTCATTTATTAATTGAAGACTAATTAAAAAATACATGTGAAAAATAATGTAATGCATAGTTTAAGTCGTTTGAGATAGTGGACGGGTATAGTTTGGTTGGTGGGGGCCGCCCGCCCACCCCACCTTTCTTCGCATAGCTTTTCCATAGTATAACACTCTTCTTGGAATAGTTTAAACAATAGAAAACATCTATATCCAATGAAAAAACTATGCGAGCGAATGTGGGGTGGGCGGGTGGCCCCCACCAACCAAACTATACCCGTCCACTATTTCAAATGACTTGAACTCTGCACTACATTATTTCTCACTTTTTTTACGATTTAGGCGTAAATTTACACATGGAATTAATTGAATAGAATATAAATTAATGAATAATAGTATAGTGCAGAGTTCAAGTCATTTGAAACAGTGGACGGGTATAGTTTGGTTGGTAGGGGCCACCCGCCCACCCCACCTTCGTTCGCATAGTTTTTTCATTGGATATAGATGTTTTATATTGTTTAAACTATTCCAAGAAGAGTGTTATCCTATGGAAAAACTATGCGAAGAAAGGTGGGGTGGGTGGGCGGTCCCCACTAATCAAACTATACCCATCTACTATTTCAAATGGCTTGAACTATGCATTACACTATTTATCTAAAATTTTCTATAATCAAATTATTGCCATTTATTAATTTAAGACTAATTAAAAAGATATATGTGAAAAATAATGTAATGCATAGTTCAAGTCGTTTGAAATAGTGGACGGGCATAGTTTGGTTGGTAGGGGCCACCCGCCCACCCCACCTTCGTTCGTATAGTTTTTCCATAGGATAACACTCTTCTTGGAATAGTTTAAATAATATAAAACATCTATATCCAATGAAAAAACTATGCGAGCAAAGGTGGGGTGGGTGGGCGGCCCCTACCAACCAAACTATGCCCGTCCACTATTTCAAACGACTTGAACTATGCATTACATTATTTTTCACATATATCTTTTTAATTAGTCTTAAATTAATAAATGGCAATAATTTGATTATAGAAAATTTTAGATAAATAGTGTAATGCATAGTTCAAGCCATTTGAAATAGTAGATGGGTATAGTTTGATTAGTGGGGACCGCCCACCCACCCCACCTTTCTTCGCATAGTTTTTCCATAGGATAACACTCTTCTTGTAATAGTCTAAACAATATAAAACATCTATATCCAATGAAAAAACTATGCGAGCGAAGGTGGGGTGGGTGGGCATCGCCCACCAACCAAACTATACCCGTCCACTATCTCAAACGACTTGAACTATGCATTACATTATCTTTCACATATATTTTTTTAATTAGTTTTAAATGAATAAATGACATTCATTTAATCATAGAAAATAACGGATAATAGTGTAGTGCATAGTTCAAGTCGTTTGAAATAGTGGACGGGCATAGTTTGGTTGCTAGGGGCCACCCGCCCACCCCACCTTCGCTCGCATAGTTTTTTCATTGGATATAGATGTTTTATATTGTTTAAACTATTCCAAGAAGAGTGTTATCCTATGGAAAAACTATACAAACGAAGGTGGGGTGGGCGGGTGTCCCCTACCAACCAAACTATGCCCGTCCACTATTTCAAACGACTTGAACTATGCATTACATTATTTTTCACATGTATTTTTTTAATTAGTCTTAAATTAATAAATGGCATTAATTGTATCATACAAATTAACAGATAACACTGTAGTGTAGAGTTCAAGTCATTTGAAATAGTGTATGAGCATAGTTCGGTTGGTAGGGAACACCCACACACACATATATATATATATATATATATATATATATATATATATATATATATATATATATATATATATATATATATGTCGGAGCGAGTGTATAGTATAAATGCAGGGCGATGTATAATTTAGATATATCACATATCTTGATGTTTTATTACTAATAACAATTAGTACGGTCAGGTACTTGGTCCGGTAAATCCAGGGCGTGCCCTTTGGAGGATATTATTCGATACACAATAAATAATAAGTCCTTCGCCACAATCAACTAACACATTTTATTAACAACTTAGTAACTAACTTAAAGCACTGATTATACAATAACTAATAATTATCTTGAGAAAGCAGTCCCGGCCGACACCAACGCTCGGTATTTCCATACCCACGCGCTCTGTCCACTGATTCTGCTCAGACCCCCATCGAGGGTAAGATCTCAAGTACACACATTCCTTAAAATCGGCGTTCCTGATTGGCTTCACGACTAATCAGACGCTGCGCAATGCACCCTTGTGCTATCATTATGGCTTGAAAACGATTATTGTAATCAAGCGCCGACATATATATATAAATATAAAGAGAAATTGTAATAAGTTAAATGTTGTCTAATATTGTCAAATATCGCCAAATCTCGTGAAATATTGTGAAATATAGTCAAATATATATATATATATATAAGAGAAATTGTATTATTGCTCTATATAAGTATTTTATTTAAAATTTTAAAGATATGAAAGGATTTTCCCTACTAAATGTCCATGTTAAATATATTATCAGGATAACGACATTGAAATAGGTTGATAACAATTAATCAGACTCCCCCTATTAATAGCTCTGCCCGATTTAATTCACTGGCATGAACTACACCGCGAGCGCCGCGCGTCCAATGACCGGTAATCGTACTTTATGGCATTCTGTGCTTTTTTACTTCTTCTTTTTTAGTCGGTAACGTGGTGGAATGTCTAAACGGAAATAGTGCGCTTCTCGCGTTCGTTATCCTCTCTGCTCGCGTCTTTTTAATTCCATTATCTTGCTGCACTGCCCGATGCCGCGACGACGTTCGGTGATTCACCCGGCGGCGGCGGCGAAGGAGCGAGACCGCGCGCGCGGGTTCAAAGTCATCCGCGGGAGATTGTTGACACAGGCCATGAGCATGGCGCGCGCGGGCTAGGTTATTTATTCTATTACTATTTTTATCTATTCCAACTCTCCTATATCGTTGTTCTGTCGTCGTCGACGATGTCGACGCGACCGTGAAACGGCGAGCATCGTACGATGCCTGCCGCTGCCGCCGCCGCCTAGAACCGGATCGACGAGCCAAAAATTAATCTCCCAAGGAGACTATTAATTATAGGACACAACGCGTTCCGCACTGATTCGATGTAGGAAAGGAAATTAATTACAGTTTACTTACAAATATAACTTTTTTTTAATAAAATTATTTGTCAAAGGTTATGAATTAATTAAATTAGTATTTAAGATTAATCTTATAGATGATTGCATACACAAAATATTTCTAATATTACCGTCATCTATTTTTTATGTTCTTTAGTATTTTGTCACACTAAAGAAAGTCAAAAATAGATGACAGTAACGTGTAACGTTAGAAATATATGATGAAAATTGTAGAACCGGTCCTAAGTCACATTTGAATTATTTTGAGAAGGAGAAGAGTTAGCGTTTGGTATTTATATAAATCGACGTGCGCAGCTACAAACTTGAGTAACTGCGCACGTCGATTTATACAAATACCAAACGCTAACTCTTCTCCTTCTCAAAATAATTCAAATGTGACTACAATTGACATTTAACTGGAGAATAAGGCTATTCGTGGAATAAGTTTGAGATATTTTAAAATCTCAAACTTATTCCACGAATAGCCTTATTCTCCAGTCGTAGAACTGGCTCTTGAACCACTTTTATTATCAAAAAGTGATTTAAGTCACATTTGAATTATTTTGAAAAGGAAAAGATCTTGCGTTTGGCATTTATATAAATCGACGTGCGCAGTTACAGACTTGAAGTCAATTTATTCATGAATATTGTAACTGCTTACATTGATTTACATAAATACCAAACGCAAAATCTTCTCTTTTCCAAAATAATTTAAATATAACACCACTTTCATTCTCACAGGTTCATATATTTCTAACATTACTGTCATCTATTTTTGACATTCTTTAGTGTGACAAAACACCAAAGAACATAAAAAAATAGATGAAGATAACATTAGAAATATTTTGTGTATGCAATCATCTATAAGATTAATCTCAAATACTAATTTAATTAATTATAAAATAAATCTATCGAATAAAACTTATTAATATTTCGGACAACCCATAGAAAATCCAAGTATGTACACCCGAGATTAGTTTTCCCTATTCCGTACAGTTGGCAAAATCAATTTTGAAAGTGGCGAGCGGCGGGCGCACGATTTCACTTTCGTTCCGGCATTAAATTTCTCCTTCTCGCCTCGCGATATCAACGGTCCAATTAATCCGCGATTTTCTCAACGAACGAACAAACGAAAAAAAAAATAGCGCAAACTTTTCACCCATTGCATAACACAATCTACCGCACAGAAACGAAATAGCAGCCTTCCCCCGCAACACTATTAAAGTGTTTTTAATCGTGCAAACCTTCAACAAGTAACACAGGAGCCTTGATGTCACAGATTTCGTTGGTGCTAAAAAGACATTGCCTTTTGCAATCGTATTGTAATAAAATATGAAGGTTACGAGTTTTGTTAATTTTAGTCTAAGAAGTTTCTAAAATATTTAGCCTAGCGCACCTAATTTTTGACATCAAAAATTGCTATGCAACCCCCGATTAAAACCTATCTAGTTGAAGATGAAGTGTGGTGACAGCTGTATTATGTATGTAATTGCCTTCAACATAGTAAGAATTAAAATTTAGGTTTCAAACTTCAAATAGGTATATGTTATGTTATTTCAAATTATTTCTTTTACGTAAATGAATTCACTGGCAAAAAGCCTCATGACTATAAAGATAGAAGTTTTTTTTTAATATACTGAAAATCCAAAGTTTGTAGCACAGTAACCTGTAACAAAAGTCTATATCACACAACTGAAATAGTAATCTACATTATTAGAGCAGAAAGTCAAGTTTCCCGAATGAGTATTATCAGCGAATTCGGGAAAAAGCCTTATCGCACGAATAATGTATCTTATTTTTTATACAAATAAATACTAAATATTTATTTAAAGTTATTTAAAATTGTTGTGACAAATAGGTTATGTCACACTACCAATTACATTTAATTTAAAGTCTATATTTTCTTCAAAATTCTATTTATTCAGTGCCATATAGTTAATTTTTCATTTTATTTGAAGTATAAGAGGTGTACGCTGTGCTTGCATGTATTCTCATATTTATAAATACACATTTATATTGGTACTGAATTTAAAGTTGGCAACAATGGCGGGAAAAACTTGTCTTAGGATATAAGTACAAACATTTTATTTCGTGTCTATTTGGTCACATACAGCATGCACGACTGTTTATTGGGTTAGTACATGTAAAGTCAGTATTTGTGACTTGAAACATATCAGTAATTAAAAAAGATATAATATTCGATTTACATATCTCACTATTCATGCAAAAAGATAACCATCACGATCCATTGTTGTATCGATCATCGTTAAACATTCGTGGATGACGCGGATGAATAAATATACAAATTATTGTTATATAATTTTAACCTTGATGGTCGACAATTGTGCGGGGCCGGAATGCCCAGCAACGTGCGCGTCCTACAGCGCGCTTGCGTTGAAGATCAAATAAATAATTATCATTTATCTTTCCTAGCGGCGCGAGTGAGCGCGTTCATGGACATCCGTACCACGCGTTTCACACAGGTTTTATTATAAGCATTCAGTTTTTCTTCTGCACACATGGAAAATTATGTAAAACTTATGGCGAAAGAGCGTCTTTTCGTTTTCCAATTCTGCAGTCTGTTGCCCGTATTCACCAACATCCCATAAACTTTATAGGTCCCATAAGCTATTTAATGGATAAATTGACAATATCATTGTGATAGAATATGCTAAAACAACTGTCAAACATCTTGAATAGCGCTTGCGATTGGAGCTTTGATGATATCTTTTGTTTAATTATTCAGTGTTTCCAATAGAAAGAATTTAAAGTAACTACATTCCCTAAATAATGTATTTATAGTTGCTATAACAACGAATACTTATGGGTTCAATAGCTATTGATAGATTTATGGAACGTCGGTGAATACGGGGGTGCATGATTTTGATTCGGAAGGTTGTTTGCTTATTTGAATCAGGTTTATGGTTTATGTAAAATTATAGAGCCTCCACCGAAAGGTAAAAGGCAATTGATAATATATTATTTTTTAATTAAATGATTGATGTAATAGCAATTTACATTATTAGTGCAGGAAGAAACAAATACATTTGTAAATAAAAGAAAAAAATTTTGTTATATTGAATAAATACACATTCAATATAACAAAAATTTTCTTTGAGAATTTACACATGTATTTGTTTAACATATACACTTGATTTACTTTTAAATCTCCTCAGATTACCAGCATTTATAAATTATAATGGGCAGTTTAAGAAATTCTATGAAACCTTTTTTATATAAAATTCTGCACACATGTTTCAAAAATGCACAACAGTACATAACTATACACTCAAATACAATCTTAATCGAACGATTTTATTGGAAAACTGTTCGGCATTTGGCGCAGTAAAATCAATATCGTACTGCATTTTCCGCGCCCACCCCTCTTAGGTGGAGTTGGGAAATTAAAGCAGGCGGGCGGAGGAGCCAAAGGAAACGGCATCGCCCTCGAAACACGCGGGGGAGTCACGGAACTAGGGGAAAACTCACAAACTCACGATGTGGAGGAAGCGATACACCAATACCGAATCGATAACGGGGAAATTCATACAACAACACACTCACATACACGCATTGAGACCAATATATATATATATTCATATTTACACATTTTCTTAACATTTTCGCAATTTTTCTCTCATGAAATATTATTTTTCTAAATAGTTTACGATAACAATACCTTCCTATGTATATATGTAAGTATGTATACTTAGCTATACATAGATTAACATGTATAGTTAAATGTACAGCTGTATAGCTAGATGTACAAATATAGCTAGATCTACAGGTGTATAGTTAGATGTGCATATGCACAGATATATAGTTAAATGTACAAATGTATAGTTAGATATACATATGTATAGTTAAGTGTATAAATGTATAGTTAAATGTACAAATGTATAGATAAATGTACGTATAAATAGCTGGATGTACAGATGTATAGTTAAATGTACATATGTATAGCTTGATGTATAGATAGATAGTTAGATGTACAGATATATAGTCAGATGTGCAGATGTATAGTTAAATGTACAGATGTTTAATTAAATATACAGATGTTTAATTAAATATACAGATGTTTAGTTAGATACTTATGGATGGATATACATCTGTATACTTGCATTTACATCTGTATACCTGCATATACATCTGTATTCCTGCATATACATCCACATATACATCTGTATACTTGGATATGCCTCTGTATACTTGCATATACATCTGTATACCTGCATAAACATCTGTATACCTGCATATACATCTGTATACTTGCGTATACATCTGTATACCTGCATATACATCTGTATACCTGCATATACATCTGTATACCTGCATATACATCTGTATACTTGCATATACATCTGTATACTTGCATATACATCTGTATACCTGCATATACATCTGTATACCTGCATATACATCTGTATACCTGCTTAAACATCTGTATACCTGCATATACATCCGCATACACATCTGTATACTTAAATATGCATCTGTATACTTGCATATACATCTGTATACCTGCATATACATCTGTATACCTGCTTAAACATCTGTATACCTGCATATACATCCGCATACACATCTGTATACCTGCATATACATCTGTATACCTGCATATACATCTGTATACCTGCATATACATCTGTATACCTGCATATACATCTGTATACTTGCATATACATCTGTATACTTGCATATACATCTGTATACCTGCACATACATCTGTATACCTGCTTAAACATCTGTATACCTGCATATACATCCGCATACACATCTGTATACTTAAATATGCATCTGTGTACTTGCATATACATCTGTATACCTGCATATACATCTGTATACCTGCATATACATCTGTATACCTGCATATACAACTGTATACCTGCATATACATCTGTATACTTGCATTATACATCTGTATACCTGCATATACATCTGTATACTTGCATATGCATATGTATACCTGCATATACATCTGTATTCCTGCATATACATCCACATATACATCTGTATACTTGGATATGCCTCTGTATACTTGCATATACATCTGTATACTTGCATATACATCTGTATACTTGCATATACATCTGTATACCTGCATATACATCTGTACAACTGCATATACATTTGTATACTTGCATATACATCTATATACCTGCATATACATCTGTATACCTGCATATACATCTGTATATCTGCATATACATCTATATATCTGCATAAACATCTGTATACCTGCATATACATCTGCATATACATCTGTATACTTGCATATATATCTGTATACTTGCATATATATCTGTATACCTGCATATACATCTGTATACCTGCATATACATCTGTATACCTGCATATACATCTGTATACTTGCATATACATCTGTATACTTGCATATACATCTGTATACCTGCATATACATCTGTATACCTGCATATACATCTGTATACCTGCATATACATCTGTATACCTGCATATACATCTGTATACTTGCATTATACATCTGTATACCTGCATATACATCCGCATACACATCTGTATACTTAAATATGCATCTGTATACTTGCATATACATCTGTATACCTGCATATACATCTGTATATCTGTATATCTGCATAAACCTCTGTATACCTGCATATACATCTGCATATACATGTGTATACTTGCATATACATCTGTATACTTGCATATACATCTGTATACCTGCATATACATCTGTATACTTGCATATACATCTGTATACCTGCATATACATCTGTATATCTGCATAAACCTCTGTATACCTGCATATACATCTGCATATACATGTGTATACATCTGTATACTTGCATATACATCTGTATACCTGCATATACATCTGTATACCTGCATATACATCTGTATACCTGCTTAAACATCTGTATACCTGCATATCCATCTGCATATACATCTGTATACCTGCATATCCATCTGCATATACATCTGTATACTTGCATATACATTTGTATACTTGCATATACATCTGTATACTTGCATATACATCTGTATACCTGCATATACATCTGTATACCTGCATATACATCTGTATACCTGCTTAAACATCTGTATACCTGCATATACATCTGCATATACATCTGTATACCTGCATATACATCTGTATACTTGCATATACATCTATATACCTGCATATACATCTGTATACCTGCATATACATCTGTATACTTGCATATACATCTGTATACTTGCATATACATCTGTATACCTGCATATACATCTGTATACCTGCATAAACATCTGTATACCTGCTTAAACATCTGTATATCTGCATATACATCCGCATATACATCTGTATACTTAAATATGCATCTGTATACTTGCATATACATCTGTATACATGCATATACATCTGTATACTTGCATATACATCTGTATACCTGCATATACATCTGTATACCTGCATAAACATCTGTATACCTGCTTAAACATCTGTATACCTGCATATACATCTGTATACCTGCATATACATCTGTATACCTGCATATACATCTGTATATCTGCATAAACCTCTATATACCTGCATATACATCTGCATATACATCTGTATACTTGCATATACATCTGTATACTTGCATATACATCTGTATACTTGCATATACATCTGTATACCTGCTTAAACATCTGTATACCTGCATATACATCTGTATACCTGCTTAAACATCTGTATACCTGCATATACATCTGTATACTTGCATATACATTTGTATACTTGCATATACATCTGTATACTTGCATATACATCTGTATACCTGCATATACATCTGTATACCTGCATATACATCTGTATACCTGCTTAAACATCTGTATATCTGCATATACATCCGCATATACATCTGTATACTTAAATATGCATCTGTATATATGCATATACATCTGTATACATGCATATACATCTGTATACTTGTATATACATATGTATACCTGCATATTCATCTGTATACCTGCATATACATCTGTATACCTGCATATACATCTGCATATACATCTGTATACCTGCATATACATCTATATACTTGCATATACATCTGTATACCTGCATATACATCTGTATACTTGCATATACATCTGTATACCTGCATATACATCTGTATACTTGCATATACATCTGTATACCTGCATATACATCTGTATACCTGCATATACATCTGTATACCTGCTTAAACATCTGTATATCTGCATATACATCCGCATATACATCTGTATACTTAAATATGCATCTGTATATATGCATATACATCTGTATACATGCATATACATCTGTATACTTGTATATACATATGTATACCTGCATATTCATCTGTATACCTGCATATACATCTGTATATCTGCATAAACCTCTATATACCTGCATATACATCTGCATATACATCTGTATACTTGCATATACATCTGTATACCTGCATATACATCTGTATACTTGCATATACATCTGTATACCTGCATATACATCTGTATACCTGCATAAACATCTGTATACCTGCATATACATCTGTATACTTGTATATACATCTGTATACCTGCATATACATCTGTATACTTGCATATACATCTGTATACCTGCATATACATCTGTATACCTGCATATACATCTATATACTTGCATATACATCTGTATACCTGTATAAACATCTGTATACCTGCATATACATCTGTATACTTGTATATACATCTGTATACTTGTATATACATCTGTATACCTGCATATTCATCTGTATACCTGCATATACATCTGTATACCTGCATATACATCTGTATACCTGCATATACATCTGCATATACATCTGTATACTTGCATATTCATCTGTATACCTGCATATACATCTGTATATCTGCATATTCATCTGTATACCTGCATATACATCTGTATACCTTTATATACATCTGTATACTTGCATATGCATATGTATACCTGCATATGCATCTGTATACCTGTATATACATCTGTATACTTGCATATATGTATGTATGTATGTATATTTTCACATTTTGATATTTAGATATTTTGAAAGAATTAAATCTAAATCACGATTGTTCGTTCCGTCTCTATGTTTCGCCGTAACATTTTTTATTTGTTTGCTTTTTCTCTCTCTGAACATACCCATATTCTTTGACTTGTATTATGTCCGAATTACAAACCAATATTACAAACCGTAAGTGTACAGAGATTTACAGCAGTTTATTTATTTAAAGGTACAACATTTCTAAAGTTTGAGAACTCCTGATGTATCGTTGATCTTCAGTTTTGAAAATTCTATTGTTGCATTGTTTTATGTTCGTGTACTTTTTTTGAGTATTTTAGATGATGCTTTCCGGTGGCGCGTCACTTTCACCTGGGGGACGATTTCGCAGGCCGTGGTCGAAAAGAGAAATCGATACAAAACGCGGGTGTTTGAAAATTTATATAAGGAACAAAGAGCGGCCGACATAATGTAACAACGCTAGTGCGCGCGAGCCGAGTATGGGCCCCTGTGCGCGCGAAGGGAAAGCGCCGCTGGGGTCCTTTCGCCATATTTTGCCGGGGGGACACCTCCTTGGTGAAACTAGGAAACATTTCACCGACCCAAACGCTCACACAAATCAGCGCACACGTAATTGTTGTAGAGATAGTGAGCAGCAGCCCGTGTGAGCAGTATGGAGAAAGACTCGTTTCGAGAAACGAATCAATTTAACAATGTAACAGGAAGGCTAACAAGTCGAAGAAACCAGACCCCTCAAAAAGATACTGAGTAATGTTCTTATTATTATTCGCAACCAAGTACACTTTTATCGAAAGAAACGTTCACCATACTGTTCTGAAAACTCCCTAAATATCTTCGACATGAGCGTCCAAAAGTACAAAAACAAAAACTAACGCCCGGTTTCTCTTACCTCTTACTTAGTCTTAAAATATAGGACCGTCTTAAGATCAGATTTTTGTTTGGTGCAACGCTTTAAGACCGTCTTATTATTAAGACGGTCTTATATGGCAACGTCGCATAATGTGTCAAAGTTGTTAAAAGTGACAATTGAATCACGGATTTAGAATTAACTCTGCTACTACAACCGAGCTATAATCTTTTTGCGGCCTATCGCTATGCCTTTGATGAAATCTCATCGCATTTTTGTGGGTTATATCATTTTATTACCCAGTGTGCAACAAACCAGTATATATCGGGGCCGTGAAAGTCGTAAAACGTTTTTACTACGAAACGACTATTATAATACCGCCCGCGCCCCGCTTTCAACAGGTAGCCAATTTTTTAACACCTCGGAAACATATATATTTTTAGGAGACAGACAAAAAAAATCGGTTATTTCATTTAAACTGAACATAATCACGTGCAAATTCAGAAAAATCTGTTTCTTTCACTAAAAATTGGCAATTTTAAATTTTAAAAATCGACAATTTTTGCAAAAATCAAAAATGAAGATTTAATCGAGTTTATTCCATACTTAGGCACATCCATGTATAATAGGATGATAGTTTCATCATGCCCCACGGTCTATCGAATGGAATTGTGTCATTGCGTTATTACACAATTTAATCATCCCACTAATTTTACAATTTATCGATTCAAGTGGCTGACTCATGCGGACGCTTCGTATTCGGTTTTATTGTTCAGTGGGCGTGAATCATCATCATTCGCGAATTCTGATATTATTCCATTACTCATAAAATAGTCTACGAATATGATACAATAAAAAAAAATATGAGGCTATTATGTCTGCGTAGTTAATATTCGTATCGTGCATACTTATGAGCAACATTACGGGCGATTTCAGGAGGTCGGAAAGATTTTTAGATATTTGTATAATAATGGATTTACTTTTAACCTAGATCAATAATGAATTCATTATTAACCCGTACTATTGGGTTAATAATGCAGTCATTATTGACCTAGGTTAAAAGTAAATCCATTATTATACGAGATAGGTGCAACATACGTCATCATGTAGCATTTTATTTAACATGTAAAATCGCAAACTAATCAAATTCCATTTGGAATTGTAGTTTGATTCGTTGTATTGTGATTTGGTATAATAATTTGTTTTTACTAGTATCCTAAAGTATCCATATAATGCATAAAGCAGGCTCTGAAGGGAGTCGCGCAAAATCGCATATCGAGGATCTATGCACTTGAGCCATTATTGATTTATTTTAAAGCTATTGTATTTCAATAAGGTAGTAGTCAATAATAGATGCATTATTAACCTAGACCAATAATTTAAAAACAAATACGCATATTAGAAATTCTAATAAACTCCCATAGATGCATTATTAACCTAGGTCAATAAGGCACCTTACACGGTCAATAATACTGTCAATATTTTAGAATAAGGAACATTTTAAAGATATTATTGTACAGTAATACTGTCATTATTCTAAAATATTGACAGTATTATTGATCGTGTAAGGTTCCTTATAAAGTTAAAACCAAATACGCATATTAGAAATTTTAATAAACTCACCCTGTGGGTTTTAACGTGTATGATATTAATAAACAGCTTACCTGTAACAAAAAGAAACATAAAATTAGTAATATAGTAATAAGTGAAACAAAGATATTTATTGAATGTTTTTTCAAATAGATATTTCTGTATGCTTGTTTGAAAGAGAAAAAAATGGGGCAATAGACTTATTATTATTATTCATACTTAGGAAATTTTGAGGCCTAAGTATCTGTAGCTATGCTACTATCCAGAACTGTCCAGATTATTATTTAGGCAGCGCAAAACAAACCTCTTGAAGCAACTACGCGTGCAGAGGGCTCTACCATTGTTCATTGATTTCCCGCATCAAGGACAGACGTATCCTTTTCCTCATTTAGAGAGGCCTACATGAAAACGGTCGCGCAGAACCAACACAGGCCCCCAGAACACATGCACACGCGGTATTTGCCGTGTGCCGCACGCGAATCAATAACATTATTTACCGGCGACCTTTCTACATCTTTCAAACGGAAAGGTCCTTTCCGTTCCTGACCACAGCTCGCACGTTGGCGGCAACGACAACGACGTGCCCCTCATCGTTCCCATAATAAGTAAGAGACACGTGAAGCTTTTTTATAACTCTTGTGTTTGTATGAGAGATATATTTACAGAAGTAGTAGCTTCAATGTGATACAGAGCAATGTGACTAAAGTATTATGATATAAATAATTTTTATTCGTTCAAATAAAATTCTATATTTATAGCTATGATCCCGAGGACTTTTCCGATGGCAAAAGAAGAAGCTTTTGGGTATATTAACGTATATCTTAAAAGCCGTTGGAAGTTCGACAAATATGTATAGGAACAATTTTTATAGGAAATTTAATTAGCTTTCATATTTATTTAAAACATATTTTTCTAGAGTCCACCGTTTCCGAGATATAATCGAAAACCCCAAAAATGAGATCTTCTCCATTAAGACTGAAGTTTTCTTTACTTTTTCAAACTGTCATCACTTTGAGACGTTGACAGATTACAAAAATTACACAATGCAAACTGTTGTTTGTACGACTTTTTTTCTGACGTTAGTGGTACAATCACACAAACATGTGGGAGTAATCTCGACTTAAACACATATATTTTGGGCTAAAAAAGTACCCCAAGCGCTGCTATGGGCATTTCAAACTAGTCGCTACTCTATCTGGTGGCGGAAAATGAACTAAACTGTAGTGGATAATCTCTACGCATAAAATGTATTTTCTCATTATATATTATATGATAATAATAATATCAACAAGCTCGCATTACAGTCCAAGTGATTAAAATCGTGTAATTTTTATCTAATCAAACAATAATATTTTTTTTGTATTTTATATCTTATATTTTGTAAGAATTTGTATGAAATAGCGTTGTCGTAAATAAAGAATTATTATTATTATTATTATTATTACTAATAACAATCATCAGCTGTTTACCCACTAGTTCGACGAAAACCGTTAACATTTGAATCGCGAATAGAAAGACAGCCAAATACAAAAATAGGGATAAAATATCAAACAATCTTACAAAATAATACCGAAAGAGAGTGTAAATATGTAAGAATTTCCTACCCTTAATAATATTTTGGATTTATTAAAAATTTCAAACTTTCGCCCGCACATCAATCGGCTATTGCGCCCATCATTACGATTTTTGAACATTAAAAAACGCACATACACATAAGAAAGTAAGATTGTTATTTTTTTGAAAACACAAAGGGACATTGTGATGGTTGTTGCGGCGCCGCCAATAATCGATATCTCAAGGCGAACGGGCAGGCCAACACAGACAACACATACAAATAGCAACGGTCGTGCTCTAAAAAAAAACTCATCCCTCTTCAGTGTAATAAACTCTGTGCAGGGCCGTCCTAAAATATTCCGACGCCTACTAAAAAATAATAGGCCCTTCTTCATACGGAAATATACATGGCTAGTGGGTGTATTGAATAATAGCGCCCCCGACAGCGCTATAGCCCATTTAAGCCTGCAGTTAGGCTGCCTTAATCCTGTCCAGGATTACGAGTATGGGATAGTATGGTCCTTACATTTTCGAAAATTACTATGATATTTATATGAACCATATGTATGTATTCAAAATTAATAAATGATATCTAAAAAAAGAGATAGGTTACTTTTTCCACATCCTCAAACTTGTAGGTTTTGCCTCTTTGTTTGTGCTGAATACCCGAAACAGAATATTATTTTTTTATCACTTGAACAATTTGTGTTCTGATTACTGTGAGAATTACTCTAATAGGTTTACAGGGGCATGTTTTTCATCAAAGAAAAATTACATTAAATTTATTTTCTAAAATGTTTATTATCATTTATTACCATTTATTATCATTTATTACCATTTATTACCATTTATTACCATTACCATATTATCAATTCTTATCATCTATTATCTATTATTAATTATTTTCAATTATTTTCAATTATTGTCATTTAGTATCATTTATTATCAATTATTATCAATCATTATCATTTATTATCAATTATTATCATTTAGTATCATTTATTATCAATTCTTATCAATTATTATATTTGTTAAATGTATATGTATATATATTTAGGTTTCTTATTTTTGTTTTAAAATTTGTTTGTAATTGATTTTTTTGATTTATTATCAATTATTATCATTTATTATCATTTAGTATCAATTATTATCATTTAGTATCAATTATTATCAATCATTATATTTCTTATATGTATATGTATATATTTGGGATTCTTATAAAATCAAATTTTTAGTTTTAGTTTTAAAATTTGTTTGTAATTGATTTTTTTGATTTATTATCAATTATTATCATTTATTATTAATTATTATCATTTATTATCAATTATTATATTTCTTATATGTATATGTATATGTATATATTTGGATTTCTTATAAAATCACATTTTTAGTTTTAGTTTTAAAATTTGTTTGTAATTGATTTTTTTAAATTTATTATCAATTATTATCATTTATTATTATTTATTATCAATTATTATCATTTATTATAGTTTATTATCAATTATTATCTATTATTATCAATAATTATTTTTAATTAGTCTTAAATTAATAAATGACATTAATTTAATCATAGAAAATTATGGATACATAGTGTACTGCATAGTTCAAGCCATTTGAAATAGTGGACGGGCATAATTTGGTTGGTGGGGGCCCCCCGCCCACCCCACCTTCGCTCGCATAGTTTTATCATTGGATATAGATGTTTTATATTGTTTAAACTATTCCAACCAGAGTGTTATCCTATGGAAAAACTATAGGAACAAAGGTGGGGTGGGCGGGCGGCCCCCACCAACCAAACTATGCCCGTCCACTATTTCAAATGACTTGAACTATGCACTACATTATTTATCCAAAAATTTTTATGATTAAATTAATGTCATTTATTAATTGAAGACTAATTAAAAAAATATATGTGTAAAATAATGTAATGCATAGTTCAAGTCGTTTGAAATAGTGGACGGGCATAGTTTGGTTGGTAGGGACCGCCCGCCGACCCCACCTTTGTTCCTATAGTTTTTCCATAGGATAACACTCTGGTTGGAATAGTTTAAACAATATAAAACATCTATATCCAATGATAAAACTATGCGAGCGAAGGTGGGGTGGGCGGGGGGCCCCCACCAACCAAATTATGCCCGTCCACTATTTCAAATGGCTTGAACTATGCACTACATTATTTATCCAAAATTTTCTATGATTAAATTAATGTCATTTATTAATTGAAGACTAATTAAAAAAATATATGTGAAAAATAATGTAATGCATAGTTCAAGTCGTTTGAAATAGTGGACGGGCATAGTTTGGTTGGTAGGGACCGCCCGCCCACCCCACCTTTGTTCCTATAGTTTTTCCATAGGATAACACTCTGGTTGGAATAGTTTAAACAATATAAAACATCTATATCCAATGATAAAACTTTGCGAGCGAAGGTGGGGTGGGCGGGGGGCCCCCTCCAACCAAATTATGCCCGTCCACTATTTCAAATGGCTTGAACTATGCACTACATTATTTATCCAAAATTTTCTATGATTAAATTAATGTCATTTATTAATTGAAGACTAATTAAAAAAATATATGTGAAAAATAATGTAATGCATAGTTCAAGTCGTTTGAAATAGTGGACGGGCATAGTTTGGTTGGTAGGGACCGCCCGCCCACCCCACCTTTGTTCCTATAGTTTTTCCATAGGATAACACTCTGGTTGGAATAGTTTAAACAATATAAAACATCTATATCCAATGATAAAACTTTGCGAGCGAAGGTGGGGTGGGCGGGGGGCCCCCTCCAACCAAATTATGCCCGTCCACTATTTCAAATGGCTTGAACTATGCACTACAACTATGTATCCATAATTTTCTATGATTAAATTAATGTCATTTATTAATTTAAGACTAATTAAAAAGATATATATGAAACATAATGTAATGCATAGTTCAAGTCGTTTGAAAAAAAAATATTATCATTTATTATCAATTATTATCATTTATTATCAATTATTAACATTTATTATCAATTATTATCATTTAGTATCATTTATTATCAATTATTATATTTGTTAAATGTATATGTATATATTTAGGTTTCTTATAAAACAAATTTTTACTTTTAAAATTTGTTTGTAATATATTTTTTTGATTTATTATCAATTATTATCATTTAGTATCATTTATTATCAATTATTATATTTCTTATATATATATGTATATATTTGGGTTTCTTATAAAATCAAATTTTTAGTTTTAGTTGTAAAGTTTGTTTGTAATTGATTTTTTTGATTTATTATCAATTATAATCAATTATTATCATTTTTTATTAATTATTATCAATTATTATCATTTAGTATCATTTATTATCATTTATTATTAATTATTATCAATTATTATATTTGTTAAATGTATATATTTAGGTTTCTTATAAAATAAAATTTTTAGTTTTAGTTTTAAAATTTGTTTGTAATTGATTTTTTTGATTTATTATCAATTATTATTAATTATTATCATTTAGTATCATTTATTATCAATTATTATATTTGTTAAATGTATATGTATATATTTAGGTTTCTTATAAAACAAATTTTTACTTTTAAAATTTGTTTGTAATATATTTTTTTGATTTATTATCAATTATTATCATTTATTATTATTTATTATCAATTATTATATTTCTTATATGTATATATTTGGGTTTCTTATAAAATCACATTTTTAGTTTTAGTTTTAAAATTTGTAATTGATTTAGAATTGGAGTTTTCCGTCAATAAAGCATTATCTATTAGTATCCATTATTATCAATTATTATCATTTATTATCATTTATTATCATTTATTATCATTTATTATCAATTATTATCATTTATTATCAATTATTATCATATATTATCAATTATTATCAACTATTATCAATTATTATCATTTATTATCATTTATTATCAATTATTATTATTATTATATTTGGATTTCTTATAAAATCACATTTTTCGTTTTAGTTTTAAATTTTTTGTAATTGATTTTGAAATGGAGATGTTCGTCAATAAAGCATTATTATTATTACTATTTGTTATCTATTATTATCAATTATTATCATTTCTTATCAATTATTATCAATTATTATAATTTATTATCTTTTATCATGAATTATTATCAATTATTATCAGGTATTATTATTATTATATTTGTTATATGTATATGTACATATTTGGGTTTTTTATAAAATCACATTTTTAGTTTTAGTTTTAAAATTTGTTTGTAATTGATTTTGAAATGGAGTTGTCCGTCAATAAAGCACTATTATTATTATCATTTGTTATCTATTATTATCATTTATTATCAATGATTATCTTTATTATCAATTATTATCATTTATTATCATTTATTATCAATTATTATGATTTATTATCAATTATTATGATTTATTATCATTTATTATCAATTATTATCAATTATTATCATTTATGATCATTTATTATGAATTGTTATCATTTATTATTATCAATTATTATTAATTATTATCATTTAGTATAAATTATTATCATTTATTATCAACTATTTTTTAATTTATTATTATATTACTTTAGCATAAAAAAGAAGCAATTGTTTGAAAACGACTTTTTTTTTAAATTATTCTTGTCTCAATCAAACAACAACAAAGAATGCTGTTTGCCCACTAGTTCTGCGTATACGTTTGTATTGTGAATAATCGCCACAATCAGTGAGTAGTGTAAAAAAAAGTGTTATCTAAATAGAAACCGACTGTCAAAGCGGACAGCGCACAACTTTATTGGCCACATTACGTTTTACGAGCGGTGCTTGGATAATAACGCGCCGCATGTAAAGTCAATGGAACGTTGCGGAATTCATTTCGGAGCACACGCTCGTTAACTCGGCGCGTCCTTTTTGCAACATCTGGAGCATGCACACGTCCGCGCGGAAGCACCGTCCAAATAACGGCCGATCTCCTTTCGGTATTAGAACAGCAACACACAAAAACAGTATACACATAACGTGAGAAATCTTACAAATTTTACTGTAGAGCAAGAGCAAATCTCTACAGATAAATTGCAAAATCTCTATGTGCGTAATATTTATATAAGCTTATTTTTTTTTAATTGTTATTTTCCGAAACATTTTTAACATGCTTTGTAAATTTTAATACTTTATCTAGCCAAACACCTAAATATTTAATTTCATTTTTACTTTTAATAACATTGTTATCTATATTTAAATTAAAGTTATTTAAAGGATAGATAAAACGATTTTTTACTTTGTTTTTTATCACACTTCAGTTACACTTTGCAACTAGTTTCGGCTAAGCTCTAGCCATTTTCGAGCTCGAGCTTAGCCGAAACTAGCTGCAAAGTGTAACTGAAGTGTGATAAAAAACACAGTAAAAAATCGTTTTATTTATCCTTTAAAATGAATTATCACAAAGTAGACGCCTTAACAATCCAATATTTTAAAGTTATTTAATTTTCTTCTATATCTGTTTTCTTTTTTCTCCCTTTCAATCTGATGAAAAATGACCAACATTTTTGGAAGTTAAAGCATTTTATTGGACTAATGTTTTCATTTATTCTGTATGATAACCAACCGATTATAATTTTTTTATTTTCTAAAAGTTCATTGCCAATATTTTTATTGATGACGATCATAATTAAGTTCATGTTTAATTGTTTGGGCTCAAACATTTCTATATCTATAGATTCACTATTTAGTGATTTTTTTAATGCATTCCAAAATTGCTTGTTTATCAATGTTATTTTCAATGTATTCACCAACGTTCTATATATCTATCAATAGCTCTTGAACCCGTAAGTTGTTATAGCAACAATAAATACATTATCTAAGGAATATAGTTACTTTAGATTCTCTCTATTGGAAACACTGAATAAATAAACAAAAAGTGTCATCAAAACTCTAATCGCAAGCGCTTTTCTAGGTGTTTGACATATTCTGTCAAAATTACGTTGTCAATCTATCCATTCAATAGCTTATGGGACCCATATGCCCGTATTCACCAACATCCCATAAACTTTATAGGTCATATATGCTATTGAATGGATAAATTGACAACGTCATTGTGACAGAATCTATTCAAGGTGTTTGACATTCGTTTTGGCATATTCTGTCATAATGACGTTGTCAATCTATCCATTCAATAGCTTATGGAATCTATAAAGTTTATGGGATATTGGTGAATACGGGCATGACACTATTAGCGCCATTTTCTCTGCTTCTTTTAATTTTGTGGAACCATTTTCTATTAATTCATTCGTTTTTTGAAGCATTTTGTTGTTTCCTTCTTCTTTTTTCTCAAGACTATAAATAATCAAGCATTATATATGACATTTCATTTGTTAGATTAGTTATGAATGATCCTGTATATAATCTATGGACTACTTTATTCGTGTTTTTAATAAGTACACACAGTATGTTGGATATTATTTTTGTCCTTCAGATTTGAATACACTGTATAGAATATAATCGTTTATCTAATGGACAAATAAGTTTCGTTGTTTGATTATATGTGTAGGGGGGCCGATGACCGGGGGGCTGGCCGGCGACCTTCCCGGGTCCGTCGGCCCCTTCAAGGGGAACGGGTATCAACTATGCAGATATTAACGCGCTTTGTCTATGATGCCGAGGACGGCCTCCGCAATCTATTAAAAATTAAAATGTATAATCCTCCCGGCTTGACCGTTGAATTCCCAAAAGTCCCCCAGGCCTGTTTTGTTTGGCATAATTCTTCCCTCGGCTCAATACAAACCAACCCAGAACGGGTTAAAAGCACGAATGGTGCCCCCTTGGTCGTTTTATGTATGTACAAAGGAACTGAACGGTCAGTTGTCAATTGAAAAAAATCAAAGATCAGCGGTGGCTAAATTATTTTGAATAGCTGAATATCGAAAATTCGTTTAGATGGGACTAGGTTGTGTAACGGCGAGGTAATTATAATCCGTGATTATGTTGTTGGATGTTGGATATATATATATATATATATATATATATATATATATATATATAAAAATCGGGATACCAAATCCCGGATGAATTTTGGCAGTATTTAAATACCGATATTAATACTTATAGTGGCACAATGTATATGTAAAACAATAACTTGCCCCTCGCAGTCTTCGTTTTCACTGTAATGATCGTGTGGGTGTGTGCAAATCTATAAAATTTAGGTGTGTGAAATGAGTTAAATGTACAACAAATCTGATATTGATTTACTAATTTTAATTAGTACGTGTTACCATCAATAACCATTAATTAAATTGTAATATACCACTTGCAACAATTTTAAATGATCCCTACAACATATTTAATGTACTGGAAGCATTGTTTCTCTCCCGTGCCCCTGTCTTGTAAGTATGTGTCTGTTGCATTACTATACTTGAGAGCCCATATAGAAAGTTAAAGTAAAACCATGGCATGGCATTTGAATGCGCCGTGTTTCATGGCGATATTAGTCGGGCATTTTGGGGTCATTGAAAATCTCTAGATTGAGGCAACGAGCCGTGCTCTACATAAGCTGACACACATACAAAAGCGACGGACGGCGGCGGCGAGTGGGTGACATTAAACAACGAGCGGTGAGGTGAACACCGAAAATTTATTTAAAAAAAAAAGCGGAGGGAATACGCGACTTGTGGTAGGAAGAGAAAGGCGGAGAGGGGAAATACGGACTAAGAGATGGCGATTGAATTCATCATAGCGATTACAAGAGTTTTTTTTTTTTAAAGAGACGAGATCTACTAGGCGTTGCTTTATTTAGTATATCTCTCACAAACATGAAAAAATATCTGGTGTGGGCACCACACGACTTTCCGAATTACATTGACATTTCTGCCATTTTTTTAACATTTTTGCCATTTTTGATATTTTTGCCCTTTTTGACGCTTTCGAGATTTTGGACATTTTCACAATATTCCAAATTTTTGACAATAATCGACAATATTGGACAATACTGGACAATATTTGACGATATTAGACAATATTTGACGATATTATTTAACAATATTTGCCTATATTTGACGATATTTGACATTATTTGACTATATTTGACGATATATCAACAATATTTGACAATATTTGACGAAATTTGTTGATATTTGACGATATTATTTAACAATATTTGACGAGATTTGACGATAATTGACGTTATTTGACTATATTTGACAATATTTGACAACATTATTTAACAATATTTGACGTTATTTGACTATATTTGATGATATTTGACAATATTTGACGATATATTAACAATATTTGTTGATATTTAACAATATTTGACTATATTTGACGATAATTGGCGTTATTTGACTATATTTGACGACATTATTTAACAATATTTTCCTATATTTGACGTTATTTGACTATATTTGATGATATTTGACAATATTTGACGATATGTTAAAAATATTTGTTGATATTTAACAATATTTGACGAGATTTGACGATAATTGACATTATTTGACTATATTTGACGACATTATTTAACAATATTTGCCTATATTTGACTCTATTTGATGATATTTGACAATATTTGATGATATTTGACAATATTTGATGATATTTGACAATATTTGATGATATTTGACAATTTTTTAACTATATATAAAATTAAACTACTAAGCAACCCAAGTTACACTAACTGTTTTTTTTTGCGGGGATGGCGTTCCTGCAAATAAAATTGGCGGGAAACGATTTTATTCTGATATGTTCTCTGTTTACGATTAAGATTTTCACGGGATCGCCCCAACTCGATGCTCCAGCCGATTTGCAAATATGATGATCCAATCAGCCGTTTTCCCAGAATTATCTTCACAGACAAATTCATATCCACACACAGAGACATTTACCGAAAATAGTCTATTTCGACTAGAAAAGTTCATGAAGATCGGGTTTATTTGTTCTATTTTAGACATAAAACGTAACGAAAAAATTGAATATATTTTTTTGCTAAATGGTATAGAATTTTGTTCACAGACAAACACACAGACATTTTCCAAAAATAGTCTATTTGGACTAGAAAACTTCATGGAAATCGCATCGGGTTTATTTCGTCTATTTTAGACATAAAACGTAATGAAAATTAAATTTTATTTTTGGTAAATGATACACGGCAACAATACCTTTCTTCTGGTGTTAATTTTTTTTCGAAAAGTTATCGCATATTTCCAAAATCTTAGTTTGAAAACGTGAACATGTTTTCGGTAAAACAATACCTTCCTTCACATCAGTGATGTATTCGGAAAGTAAAAAAATGGTTCAATTACTGTGTTGCGAATTAGTGATGGGTAATATCGAATGAATTGTACTATCGATAATAGTTACCGATAGTAGTCAAAACAATTTAAAGTACCCTCGTATTTCTCCATTCATTTTTGGTTTCTAGCAGTGTAGAAACCAAAAAAGAATGGAGAAATACGAGGGTACTTTAAAAAGATCGTGAAATGAAGAACAGCATCAGTTCGCCATTATAAAACCGAGCTTTAGATTTTCAATCTGTGTAATGGAGAGACGTTCTTGTTTTAAGTTTGGTCATCGATTTCTCAAAAAAAAAGAGAATTTTACTTTTAAGTTATATGCATTTGCTACTACTTTATTTACAGCCCTCGTATATTGACTTTTACTAAATGAATAATAATTATTATTATTGAATTACTAACACACTAGTGGATGTGTCAAGAGAAAACAGTTGCCACTGCTTTAGGTGATCACTGTAATTCAATATTAGGCGCGATTGTTGCAAAGTCATGTCACCAATCAAACTATGCCCATCCACTATTTCAAATGACTTGAACTATGTACTACACTATTATCCGTTATTTTCTATGATTAAATTAATGTCATTTATCAATTTAAGACTAATTAAAAAGATATATGTGAGAAATAATGTAATGCATAGTTCAAGTCGTTTGAAATAGTGGACGGGCATAGTTCGGTTGGTAGGGGCCGCCCGCCCACCCCACCTTTGTTCGCATAGTTTTTCCATAGGATAACACTCTTTTTGGAATAGTTTAAACAATCTATATCCAATGAAAAAACTATGCGAGCGAAGGTGGGGTGGGCGGGGGTCCCTACTAACCAAACTATGCCCGTCCACTATTTCAAACAACTTGAACTATGTACTACACTATTATCCGTTATTTTCTATGATTAAATTAATGTCATTTATTAATTTAAGACTAATTAAAAAAATATTTGTGAATAATAATGTAATGCATAGTTCAAGTCGTTTGAAATAGTGGACGGGCATAGTTTGATTGGTGGGGGCCGCCCGCCCACCCCACCTTTGATCGCATAGTTTTTTCAATGGATACAAATGTTTTATATTGTTGAAACTATTCCAAGAAGAGTATTATCCTATGGAACAACTATGCGAACATAGGTGGAGTGGGCGGGCGTCCCCCACTAACCAAACTATGCCCGTCCACTATTTCAAACGACTTGAACTATGCATTACATTATTATTCACAAGTATTTTTTTAATTAGTCTTAAATTAATAAATGACATTAATTTAATCGTAGAAAATAACGGGTAATAGTGTAGTACATAGTTCAAGTCATTTGAAATAGTGGACGGGCGTAGTTTGGTTGGTGGGGGCCGCCCGCCCGCCCCACCTTCGCTCGCATAGTTTTTTCAATAGATACAGACGTTTTATATTGCTTGAACTATTCCAAGAAGAGTGTTATTTTATGGAACAACTATGCGAACAAAGGTGGGGTGGGCGGGCGGCCCCCACCAACCAAACTACGCCCGTCCACTATTTCAAATGATTTGAACTATGTACTACACTATTATCCGTTATTTTCTATGATTAAATTAATGTCATTTATTAATTTAAGACTAATTAAAAAAATACTTGTGAATAATAATGTAATGCATAGTTCAAGTCGTTTGAAATAGTGGACGGGCATAGTTTGGTTGGTAGGGGCCGCCCGCCCACCCAACCTTTGTTCGCATAGTTGTCCCATAGGATAATACTCTTCTTGGAATAGTTTCAACAAATAAACATTTGTATCCATTGAAAAAACTATGCGATCAAAGGTGGGGTGGGCGGGTGTCCCCCACCAACCAAACTATGCCCGTCCACTATTTCAAACGACTTGAACTATGCATTACATTATTATTCACAAGTATTTTTTTAATTAGTCTTAAATTAATAAATGACATTAATTGAATCATAGAAAATAACGGATAATAGTGTAGTACATAGTTCAAGTCACTTGAAATAGTGGACGGGCATAGTTTGGTTGGTGGGGGCCGCCCGCCCACCCCACCTTTGTTCGCATAGTTGTTCCATAGGATAATACTCTTCTTGGAATAGTTTCAACAATATAAAACATTTGTATCCATTGAAAAAACTATGCGATCAAAGGTGGGGGTGGGCGGGCGACCCCCTCCAACCAAACTATGCCCGTCCACTATTTCAAACGACTTGAACTATACATTACATTATTATTCACAAGTATTTTTTTAATTAGTCTTAAATTAATAAATGGCATTAATTTAATCATAGAAAATAACGGATAATAGTGTAATGCATAGTTCAAGTCATTTGAAATAGTGGACGGGCATAGTTTCAGTTCGAATAAAATATATGCAATAGATGACAGCTGTTTTCGTTTATCACTATGTGCTACTCCGGACTTATTGTCTCATTTTTATCTAGAACTATGTGTAACTCGGATTTAGGAAAGTCTGTGTCCATCTTGTTGATGCCAGATTGGTCTGGGTATAGACGCTTAAGAGATGCTACACACACCCCACCTTTGAAGGCCTCTGGATTTTCATAGACATGCAAAACATTGCTTTCCCCGCTACGTTATCACTACCGCGCGTATTAATTAATTTATACTTGTTGTTTAGGCTGAAAGACAACAGTCGATGGCCTCTTGTACATGTATGTATATCTTGTATGTATGTATGTTACAATAAATATATCTTCTTCATCTTGTATACTTGTTGCTTTTCACTTTCTGATACATTCTCTTCTAATAGTAATTCAGGCTGATTCTTTGTCAAATTAAAGGCTCGTAGCGCGCGCCCCAAATTAACGTGAGCGCACGCCACAAAGAAAAAGTGTTACGCTTTTATTTTTCGCAACTAGACCGGGCGCGCGCGCTCCGTTCCAATTGCCGCCGCCCCGCAACGAACGTAATCAAACAGGCCTGTTGGTAATTGATTGTTTTACACGCCGGTTTGAGTTTTAATTGGGTGGACACTGCAATCCATTCAACGATTAACAATTGATTTTGTAATTAATGGTAAGTGGCCCTCGGGTTTAGAATTGTTTGATTGGCGTGAAAATATATTTTTTTTTCAATTGAAAGGAAATTGAATGTGAATAGAGTTATGTCATTCCAAAAAGTTGATATGCCAGTTATGAATTAGTTTTAAATTAACAGGTTAAGCGCCATGGCAGTTACCGGTGTCCGCTATGTCTCCAGCCAAATTCAACTATGACGGACACCTTAATTAGATTTTTTTAAATATATAAGCGATAACTCTGAAGGATCTCTAAGGCCACAGTGAACACTAGTGTCCGCCGCCCTTTTTTCGTTTTATAATAAGGCAATTTTGACAAAATTATATAAAATAGGTTTAAGACAAACCGAAATATCACAATTAGGCAACAAAAAAGTCTGAAAACGCCACCCGATGAATTAGTACCTTGTCGTTGGCGAGTGGGCACCCTTTTCAATAGTCTGTTAGCACTACATTTTAAAAAGTTTGTAATAAAAACAAGGGCAATTAAATCAAATAAAACGGTGTTTTTATTTGATTCAATTGCCCTTGTTTTTATTTATTTTCAATGCACATGTGATTAAGCCCACTCGCCAACGACAAGGTACTAATTCATCGAGTGGCGTTTTGAAAATAATATGAATTTATAGAGATGGGTGCTTGGTGCATTGCAATTAAATATAAAACTATTTAACTGTTATGGTCTTATGTTTTTGTATGACTTTTATAAATCAAAGTCAACCAAACTATGTTTTAATCACATGTGCATTGAAAATAAATAAAAACAAGGGCAATTGAATCAAATAAAATTTGATTCAATTGCCCAGTGCAGCAATAAAACGCTATTTTTTATATTTTCCTACACTTTACTAGTTTGCCAATATTTCGTAGTTCAATCAACTACTGCATCAGAGCTCGGTGTGTGTGTGGTAGCTGTAATCAGTGTTGTATGCAACCTACATGACATAGTTGCAAGGAAGGAAAACATTTCAAGAAGGACGAAAATCACTTCCTTCACACGATTAGAGGATGCATCGTACTACTTAGCCTTTATAAAACCGAGCCTTATATTTTCATTCTGTGTAATGAAGAGACGTTCTTGTTTTAAGTTTCGTCTTCGATTTCTCAAAAAAAAAAAAGAGAATTTTACTTTTATTGGTCTTCGATTTCTCAAAAATAAGGAGAATTTTACTTTAAGTTCAATATGCATGTTGCCATTTGCCTGTATTTATAACCCTCGTATACTGACTTGTGACTAAATGAATAATAATAATTATTATTATTATAAAATAACTAACACACATAGTGGATGTGCCAAGAGAAAACACTTGCCACTGCTTTAGATGATCACTGTAATTCAATATTAGGCACGATTGTTACAAACTGATGTCATCACCAATTGAAATCGAGACCAACCCGAATAGCCTATATTACTTTAATTAATTGCCGTGTGAGAGAGTCGGTTTTTCTATTATCCACGTGAAAACAAGAACGAATTGACATGCCCCCCATTGTGGCGTAACAGACACACACATACATACACTTATAGACACACACACGCATACATACACACACAGACACGTACATTCATTACTCATACAACAAAACGGTGGAATTAATTCGTGTGTCTGTCTCTCTGGGCGAGACCTAAATTTCGGGGCGACCCATTTACAAACGATTAGACTAGAGCGAGTGAGCGAACGGCGCGCGGTGTAACCTGGATATTTTTTTCCGATCCAGGTCGCCCGATTGCGCGTCCCAATTCCCCAACACACACACACACACACACAGGTATAGACATTTTTGGGCACAACACACGGGGGAGGTTTACTCAAGGATGTTGGTTCGTTTTTTGTTTGCGCATTATTGTGGAGCTTACCCTGACCTGCGGGGTTGAGCGACCGGCCAAGGGCAGACACAGGGCGTTCGTTATTTCTACCTGCCCGCCATAAAACGCGAAACTCAACTCAACTCAACTCTTGAAATATTTGGGGGATATATAATTTATCCTAGATTTATATATAACAAGCAGTCTTTTCCAAAACCTTTTCTACAACGAATCACTTCACAAATCGCAAACTTGCAATGAAACGATTTAGTTTGTTTTGTAAGATGGACATGTTTCTCTGTTCGTACTCATATGTTGATCTAATCAAATCAAGTGTCTCGATTATTTTTCGTTTCAAGTCCGAAATATATTAAATATATATTAAAATATATTATCTATTTGCCTTTTACGTTTCGGTGTAGCCTATTATGCATCCGAAATAAATAAATATATAAAATAAATATTAACGACAAACATAATTAAAATTATTATCATTTTGTTCAGGGTGCCGCTAGTGATTACAAGTGATCCCTCATGTAGTGCTAATAAATACAAAACACCTACAACAGCTGTGCTGATAACATCGTGTCGTTAAACGAACAAGCCCCTAAATACAAATACACATGTGCCCTACATACGTCTCCCCCTCCGACCTGAATGTTTCTTTTTTTTTTGTTAAATATTTATATTTACGAGCTCGTCACACTTTCCAGGCATTGTTTGCACTGTTCGGAAAGGAAGTCGCGCCGACGAAACGAGCTTTTAAATGGCCCCACCGTATCGATCGACCCGAAAAAACTTCTGAACAATATATGTAATTAGTTTTAAAAAAAAAAAGATATATACAGCTAAAGTAACGCGAGGTCACCTAAATCGATTAGGCGAAGTATTGTGAGAATAATTTTAGGAATAGACGCAAAAGTAGAATAAATACAATTATATGTGGTGTGGAAACGGATTAGAAAACCAATGTTTTCTAATAGTATTGGGGTAATCTAACGCAATTTTTTAATTTGACTACACTTTACTTTTCTGCCAATATTTCGTGCCTCAGCCAGACACTTCCTCAGGGCTTGACATGAATTAGTACCTTGTCGTGGTGAGTGGGCTTAATCACATTGACCATAATGCATAATGCACCACTGATATGATCATTCAATTGTTTCTTACTTTTTTTTAGATGAAATTTAATATTATATAAATTTCTTCTTGTATTTTTATTTTTATTTTTGTATATTTTTGTTCAGGTTTGTGATGTGGAGGGGCAGTGAGGGAAATGCCAATAAAGGTCTTTTTTTTTATAAATTTCTTCTTCTATTCCATTCCAATATTATACTTATATTATAATTAATATTTTATATCTGTTAATTTATCTTTTAATATCTTTCTTTTTGTGTATTTCTCCTTATGCATAGTAGATGTGATTGTTGAGTCATTTCGAAACGATATCGTGCCGCTTTTGTTGCGGCCGGCAAAACGAAAGGAGGCGAGATTGCGATATGCGCACGTCGCGTAGAAATGGTAAAAGTCACTAGTACAGAAACGAATAGCCTAGTTTACCGCCCATAACCGGGTTTCGGAACGCCGGTTATCTTGAGCTGTACGTACACACACATACATAACCAAAAAAAACACATTCATGTCATAATAATCACCACATCTCGTCCCAAATAAAATCGTGTGGTACTAACGAATTTGCCCGCGTAAAGACACGATTGAATACTTGCAGGTTACATTAAGGATATCAATTTCTAGTCTTAAGTTTACATTATTTACAAATGCAAATATTTCGGGGAACAAAGTTGAGAAATTTATATCGACCTACAGGTTATACATACATACATACATACATACATATATATATATATATATATATATATATATATATATATATATATATATATATTTATATACATATATACATATATATATATATATATATACATATATATATACATATATATATACATATATATATATATATATATATATATACATATATATATATATATATATACATATATATATACATATATAGGTGTGTGTGTGTGTGTATGCGTGTGTGTATGCGCGTGTGTGTGTGTATGCGTGTGTGTGTGTGTGTGTATGCGTGTGTGTGTGTGTGTGTATGCGTGTGTGTGTGTGTGTATGCGTGTGTGTGTGTGTGTATGCGTGTGTGTGTGTGTGTATGCGTGTGTGTGTGTGTGTATGCGTGTGTGTGTGTGTATGCGTGTGTGTGTGTGTATGCGTGTGTGTGTGTGTATGCGTGTGTGTGTGTGTGTATGCGTGTGTGTGTGTGTGTATGCGTGTGTGTGTGTGTGTGTGTGTATGCGTGTGTGTGTGTGTATGCGTGTGTGTGTGTGTAAATTTACAAAAATGTAGTTTGTTATTTGAATATTTGACAAATTTTTAACTTGTAACTTGCTCAAAATTAAAATATTTATATTCCAACGTTTGTAATATTAGTATAACTCGAGTTATAACAGTTGAATCAATTTGAAATCAACATCAGCTATTAAATATACATGTAGTAATATGTATATAAATTTACAAAAATGTATTTTGTTATTTGAATTTTTGACGAATTTTTAAACTTGCAACTTGCTCAAAATTTAAATATTTATATTCCAACGTTTGTAATATTAGTATAACTCGAGTTATAACAGTTGAATCAATTTGAAATCAACATCAGCTATTAAATATACATGTAGTAACTTGTATATAAATTTACAAAAATATATTTTGTTATTTGAATTTTTGACGAATTTTTAAACTTGCAACTTGCTCAAAATTTAAATATTTATATTCCAATGTTTGTAATATTAGTATAACTCGAGTTATAACAGTTGAATCAATTTGAAATCAACATCAGCTATTAAATATACATGTAGTAATCTGTATATAAATTTACAAAAATGTATTTTGTTATTTGAATTTTTGACGAATTTTTAAACTTGCAACTTGCTCATAATTTAAATATTTATATTCCAACATTTGTAATACTAGTATAACTCGAGTTATAACAGTTGAATCAATTTGAAATCAACATCAGCTATTAAATATACATATAGTAATATGTATATAAATTTACAAAAATGTATTTTGTTATTTGAATTTTTGAAGAATTTTTAAACTTGTAACTTGCTCAAAATTTAAATATTTATATTCCAACGTTTGTAATACTAGTATAACTCGAGTTATAACAGTTGAATCAATTTGAGATCAACATCAGTTATTAAATATACAAGTAGTAATATGTATATAAATTTACAAAAATGTATTTTCTTATTTGAATTTTTGACGAATTTTTTAAACTTGCAACTTGCTCAAAATTTAAATATTTATATTCCAACGTTTGTAATACTAGTATAACTCGAGTTATAACAGTTGAATCAATTTGAGATCAACATCAGTTATTAAATATACAAGTAGTAATATGTATATAAATTAACAAAAATGTATTTTGTTATTTGAATTTTTGACGAATTTTTAAACTTGCAACTAGCTCAAAATTTAAATATTTATATTCCAACGTTTGTAATACTAGTATAACTCGAGTTATAACAGTTGAATCAATTTGAAATCAACATCAGCTATTAAATATACATGTAGTAATATGTATATAAATTTACAAAAATGTATTTTGTTATTTGAATTTTTGACGAATTTTTAAACTTGCAACTTGCTCAAAATTTAAATATTTATATTCCAACGTTTGTAATATTAGTATAACTCGAGTTATAACAGTTGAATCAATTTGAAATCAACATCAGCTATTAAATATACATGTAGTAATATGTATATAAATTTACAAAAATGTATTTTGTTATTTGAATTTTTGACGAATTTTTAAACTTGCAAGTTGCTCTAAATTTAAATATTTATATTCCAACGCTTGTAATATTAGCATAACTCGAGTTATAACAGTTGAATCAATTTGAAATCAACATCAGCTATTAAATATACATGTAGTAATTTGTATATAAATTTACAAAAATGTATTTTGTTATTTGAATTTTTGACGAATTTTTAAACTTGCAACTTGCTCAAAATTTAAATATTTATATTCCAACGTTTGTAATATTAGTATAACTCGAGTTATAACAGTTGAATCAATTTGAAATCAACATCAGCTATTAAATATACATGTAGTAATATGTATATAAATTTACAAAAATGTATTTTGTTATTTGAATTTTTGACGAATTTTTAAACTTGCAACTTGCTCAAAATTTAAATATTTATATTCCAACGTTTGTAACATTAGTATAACTCGAGTTATAACAGTTGAATCAATTTGAAATCAACATCAGCTATTAAATATACATGTAGTAATATGTATATAAATTTACAAAAATGTATTTTGTTATTTGAATTTTTGATGAATTTTTAAACTTGCAACTTGCTCTAAATTTAAATATTTATATTCCAACGTTTGTAATACTAGTATAACTCGAGTTATAACAGTTGAATCAATTTGAAATCAACATCAGCTATTAAATATACATGTAGTAATATGTATATAAATTTACAAAAATGTATTTTGTTATTTGAATTTTTGACGAATTTTTAAACTTGCAACTTGCTCAAAATTTAAATATTTATATTCCAACGTTTGTAATATTAGTATAACTCGAGTTATAACAGTTGAATCAATTTGAAATCAACATCAGCTATTAAATATACATGTAGTAATATGTATATAAATTTACAAAAATGTATTTTGTTATATGAATTTTTGACGAATTTTTAAACTTGCAACTTGCTCAAAATTCAAATATTTATATTCCAACGTTTGTAATATTAGTATAACTCGAGTTATAACCGTTGAATCAATTTGAAATCAACATCAGCTATTAAATATACATGTAGTAATATGTATATAAATTAACAAAAATGTATTTTGTTATTTGAATTTTTGATGAATTTTTAAACTTGCAACTTGCTCAAAATTTAAATATTTATATTCCAACGTTTGTAATACTAGTATAACTCGAGTTATAACAGTTGAATCAATTTGAAATCAACATCAGCTATTAAATATACATGTAGTAATATGTATATAAATTTACAAAAATGTATTTTGTTATTTGAATTTTTGACGAATTTTTAAACTTGCAAGTTGCTCTAAATTTAAATATTTATATTCCAACGCTTGTAATATTAGCATAACTCGAGTTATAACAGTTGAATCAATTTGAAATCAACATCAGCTATTAAATATACATGTAGTAATATGTATATAAATTTACAAAAATGTATTTTGTTATTTGAATTTTTGACGAATTTTTAAATTTGCAACTTGCTCAAAATTTAAATATTTTTATTCCAACGTTTGTAATACTAGTATAACTCGAGTTATAACAGTTGAATCAATTTGAAATCAACACCAGCTATTAAATATACATGTAGTAATCTGTATATACATTTACAAAAATGTAGTTTGTTATTTGAATTTTTGACGAATTTTTAAACTTGCAACTTACTCCAAATTTAAATATTTATATTCCAACGTTTGTAATATTAGTATAACTCGAGTTATAACAGTTGAATCAACTTGAAATCAACATCAGCTATTATATATAATATTTATATATATATATATATATATATATATATATATATATATATATATATATATATTATATATATATATATATATATATATATATATATTATATATATATATATATATATATATATATGTGTGTGTGTGTGTGTGTGACCTTATTGGAATTCGAGTCTAAAGGATAGCGGCGATAGACGTAGTGTCGTGGAAGCAGAAGTTGCAGGAGGCTAAGTAGTGCCAGAGGATGAAGAATAAAACTCAAGCTATACAGATGAGATAACTATTGATTACATTGTTAGATGTTACATAAATTGTATATAACTTTCCATTGCATAGCCTCGTGTACTTCAGTTTATATATGGCAACGTTGCATTATGTGTCAAAGTTATCAAAAGTGAGGTTAGAATCACGGATTAGAAATTAACTCGAGAGTTATCTTATCAAGAGTTAACTTTTCAACAAATATAACATCCATTTTTTTTCGTCCTCTCTCACACCCTCATAATTTCTTTCATACACCATCATCCCATATATATATATATACATATATCGGTTAGAAAGTATATAATGAAACAAAAGACGTAAAAAACTTCAACATAATACGACCATGGTTTTTAAAAAGTAGCAACGAAAAATTCAGTAGAGCAATTGGAGCGTGAAGCGGCCGACCAGAGCGCGCGCACCCATTCCCATTGTGCCCCCTCGACACTTTTCGTTGGCCTTATATATCACATAACACACACACATACACAAGTCGAGAGAGAAAAGAAAAAATATTGCGTTTCGCAACGGAATTATGTGGGCCGTTCGAATCCACCGCTCTAATAATAGCCCTCGTTCGCGCGCGCGCGCGTCCCCCCACGTGTGTCTGTATGGATGTGTGTATACACGTTTTTCTGATGGTGAGCGTTGTGTGTGTGTGTGTGTGTGTGCATCCTCGTCCCGACATTTTCGAGCGGCCCGATTGGAAATCTCGGCCGCGGAGAAATAAGGGTCACTTTCACTTATAATATGCCCACTCATTTTGTAACAACAATGAATGATATTATGCGCGCGCGAGCTCTGCGGTTGCGACAATATTCGAAAGCACACTGCATTTGGCCCCCTTTAACCAAAACAAAAAAAAAATACAGAAAGTACCGACTGGGATGAAATTAAAGCATATTTATATACTCTCTAATAAAAAGTAGGGCTTTACTAACATAATATTCTAGTTCTAGTCTATTATTATTATAAACTTACAATACCCATCCCTATATTCATTAACGTTACATAAATCTTTGAATAGATATTGAACCCATAAGTACTCGTTGTTATAGCAACAATAAATACATTATCCTGGGAATGTAGTTACTTTAGATTCTCTCTATTGGGAACACTGAATAATTAAACAAAAGGTGTCATCAAAGCTGCAATCACAAGCACTATTCAAGGTGTTTGACATTTGTTTTAGCATATTCTGTCACAATGTCGTTGTTAATTTATTCATTCAATAGCTTATGGGAAGTTTATGGGATATTGGTGAATACAGACATTACCCCCATATTCACCGACGCTCCATACATCTATCAATAGCTATTGAACCCATAAGTATTCGTTGTTATAGCAACAATAAATACATTATCCTGGGAATGTAGTTACTTTAGATTCTCTCTATTGGAAACACTGAATAATTAAACAAAAGGTGTCATCAAAGCTCTAATGACAAGTGCTATTATTCAAAGTGTTTGACATTTGTTTTGGCAATTTCTGTCACAATGACATTTTCAAATTTATCCATTCGATGGCTTGTAGGATAGCTATTGAACCCAAAAGTGTGCGTTCTAATATGTTTTGCATGTTTAACGTCACCTAAAGCAACTCGCCTTAGGTTGCTAACTGCTGGTCTATCATATACCATAGGTTCTCAAACTGTAGTAGATATACCACTGGAAGACAATGGAAAATATATAAGAGAAGTCTATGTCCTGCAGTGGAAACACAGGCTATTGGATTGTAATGATTGAATGATCCCTAGTTTCGACACTAGTGTGAATAAAATCTGTCTTTTAATATCTTTCACAACAATCTAATATTTCATATAAAAAAAAACTTGATACTTATACACTTATTATATGTATGTATGCACTTTTTTTTATCAGCCACAATCCAATCAACTCAATTAATATCCCCACATACACACACATAGCTATGTCAACTTAAAATTGCTCGCGAAGGCCGCCGTTTGCGTTTATTTTTTCAACCTTATCTCGTCACCGCGCACGCAACGAACGAGCGCGCGCACGCGCGACCTCCAACAACAAACAACAACACGTGAAAAAAAAAAAATCAGCAGAAAAACACAATTGAACTCACCTGGCTAGAGCCATTCTGACATTAGTAAATCCGAAAATAGACTCCCGCAGTTTGGCGCGCAGTTTAAAATCCAGTTTGCGCAGCGAGAAGCAACCGAGTCACCCTCGGCGGCCGACGATTTTAAAAAGAACAATAATTGCCAACAACAACAACAAAAAACTATCACTTGTTTTCTGATTGATTCGGCGGGGGAGGGTTTAATCACACTATACAATCGATACGATACACAGTTACTCGCAGGGAAACGCGCACCACGGCAGCTGCTGCACGACTAGCGAGGTTGCGTGCACTTGGGGGCCCGCACTCTCCTCCACAGCGCGACGAGTTGCGCGCGTCGATGCGAAAGAAAGTTTATTTTTGAGATAGGAGGGGGAGCGATGGAGTTTTTGGGCCCACAAAACCTCACCCACGCGCCTTTGTAGTAACGTAACAAAGAGAACAATCGAGCATTAAAACTGGACGATAATTATCCCTGGCATACGAATACAAAAACCCACACTGCATAAGAAACATCAAGGTCCTGTCGCCAGGATGCGAGTTTCTAAGCTGCGTTTGATTACTTTTTCATCAGTTTTTAGGATAATTTTAGGTGACAAAACAAAGAAAGATATTTAAATATAATTAATAACTTGATTGGATTGTGATTGAGACTGCATTCGTATGCCCTGTCGACATTTAATGTGTATAAAAAACTCTTAGTACGGTTTACCTTCTAGTTGTATTTATTAGAAGCATGATATGCCTCAAAAGGTTGACATGACTTTTCTCCTAGGGAGTTAGTTGTATTATAAAAGTTTACGTTGAATATCCAGTTATAAATATAACTGTAGATTCAACGTAAACTTTTATGATACAACTAACCCCCTAGGAGGAAAGTTAAACGCTTTTGAGGCATATCATGCTTCTAATAAATACAATTAGAAGGTAAACCCTACTAAGAGTTTTTAATACATATTAAATGTCGACAGGGCATACCCCTAGGAGGAAAGTTAAACGCTTTTGAGGCATATCATCAAAAGGTAGACATGAGTAAATTTTACTCACTTCCTTGTTCAAACAAAAAAAAAACAGGGAAGTGAGTAAAATTTACTCATGTCTACCTTTTGATGATATGCCTCAAAAGCGTTTAACTTTCCTCCTAGGGGGTTAGTTGTATCATAAAAGTTTACGTTAAATCTACAGTTATATTTATAACTGGATATTCAACGTAAATTTTTATAATACAACTAACTCCCTAGGAGAAAAGTTAAACGCCATCTGGCGGCACCACATTAATTAGCAATGCACACCCATATGATAAAAGCAATAGAATCAAATAAAAACGCACTGCCCCTTCAATTGCCCTTGCTTTTATTTATTTTTAATGCACATGTGATTAAGCCCACTCGCCAACGACAAGGTACTAATTCATCGAGTGGCGTTTTGAATATAATATGAATTTATTATAATCTTTTATAAAAATGGGTGCTTGCCGTATGTATAGGATAACATATAGTAAAACTTTAAAATGCCCTTTAGTAGTTCTGATTCAAACTAAAAATTGTATCTATAATAACATTATTATTAAAAATTGTATCTATAATAATAATAATATTATCATAGATACTATTTTTAGTATATATTTCTATATTTTGAATCAACGTTGATTACGGCGATTTTTAAGTTTTTCCTCGCAACCCTGGAAAACGGGGAACGTTATATTTTTTTATATAAAAAAAAACTCATTTGTTCCGCTCGTTTCTTCTCCCCGTGAGCCGTTCGTTCAAGGCCGAAAAGAATCTGGGCCGTCGGTCGAATTGGGAGCAAATGGATGGGAGCCGACATCGTCGCTGGCGCGACCGGGATTCACGGAAGGACAAGGGGGTCACCTCCAACCAACGCGAGGCCACAAAAGATTTCACGCCAACCAGATTTATCAATGAAATTATATAGGTTTTATTTACGGGGCGTCGCAGAACAAAAAAAATGTAATAGCACTGTTGATAAAAACCAGAGGATTGTAATAAAAACCAAATTAATTGTTTGTTATATATAGATATATTTGAAAAATAATAATAAAATTATTATTATTATTAATTAAATTTAAACTCTTAAATTTAATGTATTCACCTTTACACCACACGGTTGTTGAAAAGCCCAGCAGAAAATATATATTATATATATATATATATATATATTATATATATATATATATATATATATATATATATATTATATATATATATATATATATATATATATATATATATATATATATATATTATATATATATATATATATATATATATATATATATATATCTAAACTAAACTAAAAAAACTATGCGAGCAAAGGTGGGGTGGCGGGTAGCCCCCACCAACCAAACTATGCCCGTCTACTATTTCAAACGACTTGAACTATACTCTACATTATTTTTCATATATATTTTTAATTCGTCTTAAAATAACAAATGAAATTGATTGAATTATAGAAAATAATGGATAACAGTGTAGTGTATAGTTCAAGTCATTTGAAATAGTGGACGGGCATAGTTTGATTGGTGGGGGCCACCCGCCCACCCCACCCTCGCTCGCATAGTTTCTTCAATGGATACAGACGTTGTATATTGTTTGAACCATTCCAGGAAGAGTGTTATCCTATGAAAAAACTATGCGAGCAAAGGTGGGGTGGGCGGGTGGCCCCCACCAACCAAACTATGCTCGTCCACTATTTCAAACGGCTTGAACTATACTCTACATTATTTTTCACATATATTTTTAATTCGTCTTAAAATAATAAATGAAATTAATTGAATTATAGAAAATAACGGATAACAGTGTAGTGTATAGTTCAAGTCGTTTGAAATAGTGGACGGGCATAGTTTGATTGGTGGGGGCCACCCGCCCACCCCACCTTTGCTCGCATAGTTTTTTCATAGGATAACACTCCTGGAATGGTTCAAACAATATACAACGTCTGTATCCATTGAAGAAACTATGCGAACTAAGGTGGGGTGGGCGGGTGTCCCACATCAACCAAACTATCCCCATTTACTATTCCAAATGACTTGAACTATGCACTACATTGTTTTTCACATTTTTTTACAAATTAGTCTTGAATTAATAAATGAAATCATTTGAATCATAGAAAATAACGGATAACAATGTAGTGCATAGTTCAAGTCACTTGAAATAGTGAATGGGGATAGTTTGGTTGGTGGGGGACACCCGCCCACCCCACCTTCGCTGGCATTGTTTTTTCAATGGATACAAACGTTTTATATTGTTTGAACCATTCCAGGAAGAGTGTTATCTTATGAAATAACCATGCGAGCAAAGGTGGGGTGGGCGGGGGGTCCCCACCAACCAAACAATGCCCATCCACTATTTCAAATGACTTGAACTACGCACTACATTGCTTCTCACATTTGTTTATGAATTGGTCTTAAATTAACAAATGAACTTAATTGAATAGAGTATAAAGTAATGGATAACAGTATAGTGCAGAGTTCAAGTCATTTGAAATAGTGGATGGGCATTGTTTGGTTGGTGGGGACCCCCCGCCCACCCCACCTTTGCTCGCATGGTTATTTCATAAGATAACACTCTTCCTGGAATGGTTCAAACAATATAAAACGTTTGTATCCATTGAAAAAACAATGCCAGCGAAGGTGGGGTGGGCGGGTGTCCCCCACCAACCAAACTATCCCCATTCACTATTTCAAGTGACTTGAACTATGCACTACATTGTTATCCGTTATTTTCTATGATTCAAATGATTTCATTTATTAATTCAAGACTAATTTGTAAAAAAATGTGAAAAACAATGTAGTGCATAGTTCAAGTCACTTGAAATAGTGAATGGGGATAGTTTGGTTGGTGGGGGCCACCCGCCCACCCCACCTTTGTTCGCATAGTTTTTTCATAGGGTAACACTCTTCTTGGAATGGTTCAAACAATATACAAAGTCTGTATCCATTGAAAAAAGTATGCGAGCGAAAGTGGGGTGGGCGGGTGGTCCCTACCAACCAAACTATACCCGTCCACTATTTCAAACGACTTGAACTATACACTACATTATTTTTCATATATATTTTTAATTAGTCTTAAAATAACAAATGAAATTGATTGAATTATAGAAAATAACGGATAACAGTGTAGTGTATAGTTCAAGTCGTTTGGAATAGTGGACGGGTATAGTTTGGTTTGTAGGGGACACCCGCCCACCCCACCTTTGCTCGCATAGTTTTTCCATAGGATAACACTCTTCCTGGAATGGTTCAAACAATATAAAACGTCTGTATCCATTGAAAAAACTATGCGAGCAAAGGTGGGGTGGGCGGGTGGCCCCTACAAACCAAACTATACCCGTCCACTATTCCAAACGACTTGAACTATACACTACACTGTTATCCGTTATTTTCTATAATTTAATTAATTTCATTTGTTATTAAACGAATTAAAAAAATATATATGAGAAATAATGTAGAGTATAGTTCAAGTCGTTTGAAATAGTGGACGGGCATAGTTTGATTGGTGGGGACCACCCGCCCACCCCACCTTTGCTCGCATAGTTTTTTCAATGGATACAGACGTTTTATATTGTTTGAACCATTCCAGGAAGAGTGTTATCCTATGGAAAAACTATGCGAACAAAGGTGGGGTGGGCGGGTGTCCCCCACCAATCAAACTATGCCCGTCCACTATTTCAAACGACTTGAACTATACTCTACATTATTTCTCATATATATTTTTTTAATTCGTTTAATAACAAATGAAATTAATTGAATTATAGAAAATAACGGATAACAGTGTAGTGTATAGTTCAAGTCATTTGAAATAGGGGATGGGCATTGTTTGGTTGGTGGGGGCCACCCGCCCACCCCACCTTTGCTCGCATAGTTTTTTCATAGGATAACACTCTTCCTGGAATGGTTCAAACAATATACAACGTCTGTATCCATTGAAGAAACTATGCGAACGAAGGTGCGGTGGGCGGGTGGCCCCCACCAATCAAACTATGCCCGTCCACTATTTCAAACGACTTGAACTATACTCTACATTATTTCTCATATATATTTTTTTAATTCGTTTAATAACAAATGAAATTAATTGAATTATAGAAAATAACGGATAACAGTTTAGTGTATAGTTGAAGCCATTTGAAATAGTGGACTAAGATAGTTTGATTGGTAGTTATATAGTTATAGTTATCTGTTTTATGCATATATTGAAAATATTATTATGACAGAAATAGTCAAAATAAATATCAACATCTTGAATAGCGCTTGTGATTGGAGCTTTAATGACACATTTTCTTTAATTTCTCAGTGTTTCCAATAGAGCGAATCTAAAGTAACTACATTCGCTAGATAATTGCTTTATTGTTGCTATAACAACGAATACTTATGGGTTCAAAATCTATTGATAGATTTATAGAACTTTGGTGAATACGGGGGTGATGCTCGTATTCACCAACATCCAATAAACTTTATGGGTCCCATAAGCTATTGAATGGATAAATTGACAACGTCATTGTGACAGAATATGTCAAAACAAATGTCAAACACCTTGAATAGTGCTTGCAATTGGAGCTTTGCTGACACCTTTTGTTTAATTATTCAGTGTTTCCAATAAAGAAAATCTAAACTAACTACATTCCCTATATAATTTATTTATTCTTACTATAACAACGAATACTTAAGGGCTCAATACCTATTGATAGATGTATAGAACGTTGGTGAATACGGGGGCGAGTCGGTTTTGTTCTGTTGGTAAAAAAGCAGATTGGCCCTTATTGGGCTACACAGTCGATATATTTATTTATTTATTTATTTTGTTTCGGGTACATAACAGGTATGGGATAGATATACCCCAACCCTATGACAATGTACCACAGACATACGTTTTACATTACATGTATGTTATATACAAAATTCAAGAAATAGAAATAGAAATAAAATAAAAATAGAAATACAATAAAAAATATATGAATGTAGAATGTTCTAAAGAAGTTATCTTTAAAATTTACCTTATCAAGGGTTTTTAGAAATATTATTAAACATGTAATAAAAGTAACTAACTGTAGAAATAAGTATTACGATAGCACTATTATATTCCATTCAACCACAACGAATTGAATATCAAACCATCAACCCCAAAACGTTATTCGAAACATATCAATTTATTCATAAACTGTCCAGATGTTCCCAGCAGCGCCCGCACAACAATCATTTAAATCACCCGTAAGTTCGATTATCCGCCCCGCCGGATTGCAGTGCATAATACACACGAACCCTGCAGTTTCGGGGGGGTAGCTTGCTCCCCCGCTGCGCGTTTTCGGGGTCGCGCCGGGAATCGATTGCCCGCTCCCACCCCCCCCCCGGCCGTCTCTCGGGCACGTTGCATATTTAATAGTCCAACCCCCCCACGGTGGGTTACACAACCACCCTCTTCTCCTCGATGCGGCCAATTCTGTTAATTAAGGCCGCGCGCGCGGGAGTGACCTCAAAAACGTTCACACAAAAATATTTAAAAAATGAGCACTGGAGCGCGGAATTTCTAAACCTAAATCATTCAACGCCGTCACGCTCCATTTAGTTCACAGCGTTTCCACACAATACGAATCTAAATGTTGTTACAGGCTATTTCGGAAAAAATGTTGGACTTACTAGGAGTGTTCTAATTGCAAAATTGGAATGCAAACTGGTACACGGAGTATGGTATGGCGAAGGTAAGGTAATATACCTGTCAAACATTCAGCAAAAAAAAAAAAACACCCGTCAAAGTTTAAGAAAATGACATTTGTTATTTTGAAGGATTTGACACATGTCAAATTTAAAGGAAATGACATATAATACCATCTATGTCAGGTGTCTATTGTAAAGTTCAGGATATAATTAAAATTCGACAGATACCGTCCAAATTTTGATAGTTATACACCTGACATTAGACGGCATATATGTCGTTTCCTTTAAATTTGACAGGTGTCAAATCCTTCAAAAATAACAAATGTAATTTTCTTGAAATTTGACGGATTTTTTCCTGAATGATTGACAGGTGTCATTTCCTTAAAATCTTAAATGCAGATTTTAAGGAAATGACTCCTGTCATTCAGAAAAAAATACACTTCAAACGTCAAATTTGAAGAAAATGACACTATGAAGGATTTGACACCTGTCAAATTTAAAGAAAATGACATATAATAATAATAATATCTAATGTCTATTTTAAGCTTCAGAATATAATTAAAATTTGACAGATACCATCCAAATTTTGAAGGTTATTACATTTTAAATTTTAAGGTAATATACCTGTCAAACATTCAGCAAAAAAACCACCAGTAAAATTTTGAGAAAATGACATTTGTCATTTTTGAAGGATTTGACACCTGTCAAATTGAAAGGAAATGACATATAATACCATCTATGTCAGGTGTCTATTGTAAAGTTCAGGATATAATTAAAATTCAGATTTTAAGAAAATGACACCTGTCAAACATTCAGAGAAAAAAAAACACTTGTCAAATTTCAAGAAAATTACTATAAAGGATTTGACACCTGTCAAATTTCAAGAAAATGACATATATACCGTCTAATGTCAGGTGTCTATTTTAAAGTTCCGGATATAATTAAAATTCGACAGAACCATCCAAATTTGGACAGTTATTGTTTTTCAAATTTTAAGGAAATGACACCTGTCAAACTTTCAGAAAAAAAAACACTTTCAGAAACAAAACACTTGTCAAATTAGAAGAAAATTACTATGAAAGATTTGAAACCTGTCAAATTTATAGATAATATAACATATATACTGCCTAATGTAAGGTGTCTATTTTAAAGTTCAGGATATAATTAAAATTCGACAGATACCATCCAAATTTTGACAGTTATAGCATTTCAAATTTTAAGTAAATACAGCTGTCAAATATTCAGGAAAAAAAACACCTGTTAAATGTTAAGAAAATGTTGATAATTATTGCTTTTCAAATTTTAAGAAAATGACACCTGTCAAACATTCAGAAAACAAACACTTGTCAAATTAAAAGAAAATGACACCTGTCAAACATTCAGAAAACAAACACTTGTCAAATTAGAAGAACTATGAACTATGAACAATTTGACAACTGTCAAATTTAATAAAATACCATCTAATGTCAGGTATCCATTTTAAAGTTCAGGATATAATTAAAATTCGACAGATACTATACAAATTTTGATAGTTATTGCTTTTCAGAAAATGACACCCGTAAAACATTCAGAAAAAAAACACTTACAAATATGAAGAAAAAGACATTATGAAGAATTTGACACCTGTCAAATTTAAAGAAAATGACATATATACAGTCTAATGTCAGGTGTTCAGGATATAATTAAAATTCGACAGAACCATTCAAATTTTGACAGTTATTACTTATCAAATTTTAAGGAAATGACATCTGTCAAACATTCAGAAAGAAAACACTTGTCAAATCTGGAGAAAATGACATCTGTCATATTTGTAAGATTTGACACCTGTCAAATTTAAAAGAAATGACATATAATACCATCTATGTCAGATGTCCATTTTAAAGTTAGGAATATAATTAAAATTTGGCAGACATCCAAATTTTGACAGTTATTGCATTTCAAATTTTAACCTGTCCAACATTCAGAAAAAAAAACACCTGTTAAATTTTAAGAAATCTGTTATATTTGAAGGATTTGACACCTGTCAAATGTAAAGGATATGACATATATACCGTCTAACGTCAGGTGTCTATTTTAAAGTTCAGGATATACACCTGCCAAACATTTAGCAAAAAAAAATACATGTTAAATTATAAGAAAATAACATCTGTCATATTTGAGGATTTGACACCTGTCAAATTTAAAGGAAATTACATATATACCGACTAATATCAGTTGTCTATTTTAAAGTTCAGGATATAATTAAAATTTTACAGATACCAACCATATTTTGATATTTATTGCTTTTCAGATTATAACAAAATGACTGAAGGATTTGACACCTGTCAAATTTAAAGAAAATGACATATATACTGCCTAATGTCAGGTGTCTTATTTTAAGACTTAGCAGGTGTACCTGCCAAACATTCAGCAAAAAAAAAACACCTGTTAAATTTTAAGAAAATAACATCTGTCATATTTGAAGGATTTGACACCTGTCAAATTTAAAGGAAATTACATATATACCGTCTAATATCAGCTGTCTATTTTAAAGTTCAGGATATAATTAAAATTTTACAGATACCAACCATATTTTGATAGTTATTGCTTTTCAGATTTTAACAAAATGACTGAAGGATTTGACACCTGTCAAATTTAAAGAAAATGACATATATACTGCCTAATGTCAGGTGTCTTATTTTAAAGTTTAGAAGGTGTACCTGCCAAACATTCAGCAAAAATAAACCACCTGTTAAATTTTAAGAAAATAACATCTGTCATTTTTGAAGGATTTGACACCTGTCAAATTTAACGGAAATTACATATATATCGTCTAATGTCAGGTGTCTATTTTAAGGTTCAGGATATAATTAAAATTTGACAGATACCATCCAAATATTGACAGTTATTGCATTTCAAATTTTAAAATTTTAAAGAAATGACACCTGTCAAACATTCAGAAAAAAAACACTCATCAAATTTGAAAATGTGTCTATTGACACATGCCAACCAAATTTTACCAACTGCTGTTTTAGACATCCAAATTTTGACAGTTATTGTTTCAAATTTGAAGGAAATGACACCTGTCAAATTTGAAGTAAATGACTTATATAATATCAGTTATGTCAGGTTTCTATTCTAAAGTTCAGGATATAATTCAAAATTTGACATATGTCATCCAAATTTTGACAGTTATTATTTCAAATATTATGAAACCTGACAAAGTTAAAAAAAAAACTGACATTGTCATATTTGAAGAACTTAATAGCAGTCAAATTTAAATGAAAGGACATATATACTAACTGACAGGTGTTAATTGACAGATGCCAACCAAATTTTGTCAGTTGTTTTAGACATCCAAATTTTGACAGTTATTGTTTACCAAATTTTTAGGAAATGACACCTGTCAAAATTGAAGGAAAAAAATACATCTGTCATATTTAACGGACTTGACACCTGTCATATTTAAAGGACTTGACACCTGTCATATTTTAGGAAGTGACACCTGTCAAATTTGAAGTAAATAACATAATATAATCAGCTATGTCAGAGTTCAATTGTAGTTCAGGATATAATTCAAAATTTGACATATGTCATCCAAATTGTGACAGTTATAATTTCAAATATTATGACACCAAATTTTGACGATTACTGTTTCAAATTTTTAGGAAATGACACTTGGCAAATTTGAAGGAAATGACATAATATAATGACCTATGTCAGATTTCAATTGTAAAGTTCAGGATATAATAAAAAATTTGACATGTCATCCAAATTTTGACAGTTATTATTTCAAATATTATGACACCTGACCAATTTAAAAAAACTGACATCTGTCATATTTTATGAACTTAATAGCAGTCAAATTTAAATGAAGGACATATATACCAACTGTCAGGTGTCTATTGACAGATGCCAACCAAATTTTGCCAGTTGTTGTTTTAGACATCCAAATTTTGACAGTTATTGTTTACCAAATTTTTAGGAAATGACACCTGTCAAATTTGAAGGAAAAAAATACATGTGTCATATTTAAAGGAGTGGACACCTGTCATATTTAAAGGACTTGACATCTGTCATATTTTAGGAAGTGACACCTGTCAAATTTGAAGTAAATGACATAATATAATCAGCTATGTCAGAGTTCAATTGTAGTTCAGGATATAATTCAAAATTTGACATGTCATCCAAATTGTGACAGTTATTATTTCAAATATTATGACACCAAATGTTGACGATTATTGTTTCAAATTTTTAGGAAATGACACTTGGCAAATTAGAAGGAAATGACATAATATAATGACCTATGTCAGATTTCAATTGTAAAGTTCAGGATATAATTCCAAATTTGACAGATGTCATCTAAATTTTGACAGTTATTATTTCATATATTATGACACCTGACAAATTTTTAAAAAAAACTGACATCTGTCATATTTGAAGAACTTAATAGCAGTCAAATTTAAATGAAAGGACATATATACTAACTGACAGGTGTTTATTGACAGATGCCAACCAAATTTTGCCAGTTGTTGTTTTAGACATCCAAATTTTGACAGTTATTGTTTACCAAATTTTTAGGAAATGACACCTGTCAAAATTGAAGGAAAAAAATACATCTGTCATATTTAAAGGACTTGACACCTGTCATATTTAAAGCACTTGACACCTGTCATATTTAAAGGACTTTACACCTGTCAAATTTGAAGGAAAGTGCATATGTACTTTACTATCTATGCCAGGTGTCTCTTGTAAAGTTAAAGATATAATTCAAAATTTGAAAGATGCTATCCAAATTTTGAAAATTATTTCAAATTTTAAGGAAATGACACCTGTCAAATATTCAGAAAAAATAATACCTGTCAAATTTAAAACAAAATTTTATCTGTCATATTTGAAAAATTTGACACCTTTTGAAATTTGAAAAATTTGACACTTTTTTAAATTTGAAAAAGACATTATCACATTTTCAGGACATTGCTACACATTGTTTAAGGAATAGAGACCACTAAACATATTTGAAAGAAATGATCAAATTTGAATAAAATGACACCTGTCAAATTTATAGAGAATTAAAAAACAATAAAAACAACTGTCAAATTTTAAGGAAACAGAAACTGTCAAATTAGATTTTAATTTACCCCAATTGGTTTATGAATGTGTACATAGAGGAGTATTGAGAGTTACCATTTATGGGTAATTCAAGTTGGTAGATAAATTGAATTGCCCAAACAAGTCACCTGTCACACTTTGGCTCAGTTTTATAAAAGCAGATAACTCTCAAGTTTTTCATTTCCAATAGATAATATATGCATATTACCATAATATATGAATATATTATCTATTTGCCTTTTACCTTTTGGTGTAGACTAGCTATTATTATGGTAATAGTTTATAACAAATTGTCTCTTGCATTGTTTCAGCAGAAAACTCTATTGTCTTGTCATGATTTTAAAAGATAAAAATATCAATATCTTTATAAGGTACTAAGCACAGTAAATATTACCGTCAGTCCTAGTATTGTCAGTATTTGCTTGAATCCTCCTTTAATATTTATCAAGTAATCAATCACCTGGATAAACATCAGTATTACTTCATTCCATCATTACTATACCTTACTCATTCAACAATACTGTCAATATTTTAGAATAAAGAACATTTTAAACATGTTTATGTACAGTAATACTGTTATTATTTTAAAATATTGACAGTATTATTGATCATATAAGGTCCCTTTTACACAATCAATAATATTGTCAATATTTTAGAATAATAACAGTATTACTGTATGATAACATGTTTAAAATGTTCATTATTTTAAAATATTGCCAGTATTACTTATCGTGTAAGGTATAGTAATGATAGAATGAATAGAATATTGATGTTTATTCGGATAATTGATTACTTGATAAATATTGAAGGAGGATTAAAGCAAATACTGACAGATCAGTAATTCTGTCAATATTTTAGAATAATGAAAATTTTAAACATATTATTGTAGAGTAATACTATCATTATTCTAAAATATTGACAGTATTATTGACAGTGTAAGCCTTATAAAGGCTCCTTACACAGTCAATAATACTGTCAATACCAGTACTTTCAATATTTGCTTCAAAACCCCTTTTATATTTATCAAGTAATCAATTATTCTGATAAAGATCAGTATTCTCTTCATTACATCATTACTAAACCATAAACAATGAATAATACTGGCAACATTTTCAAATAATGATGATTGTAAACATATTATCTTACAGTAATACTGTCATTATTCTAAAATATTGACAGTAATATTGATCGTGTAAGGTGCCTTTATAAGGCACCCTACACGGTCAATAATACTGTCAATACTAGTACTGTCAATATTTTCTTCAATCCTTCTATATTTATCAAGTAATCTATTATCCGGATAAACATCAGTATTCTCTTCATTCCATCTTTACTATACCTTACATGATGAGTAATACTGGCAATATTTTAGAACAACGAACATATTAAATATTTTATCGTACAGTACTACTGTCATTATTCTAAAATATTGACAGTAATATTGATCGTGTAAGGTGCCTTTATATGAAAACAAAAAAAAACATTTGTATATTTGAGCTTTCGATTGTCAAATGTAACCTTGCACGTTATTTTTATAACGCAAAATTGTTATCAGCTTTTGTTTTACATGTCTCATGTCATATAATAGTATTGTTATTGTTTTAAAAAAAAAATGTTTGAAGTACATGTTTGTGTGCAAACAAAATTGAACTGGATCTCATCCATTAGCGCTCGTTGATTTCCTCCGTTGGCGTAATTATTTATTTTCGTAGAGCGTAAGCGCGCGAGTGTCTAAAAATACACACACCACGCAGTCCGGTTTCCAAGAACAACAGCAAAAAAAAAACAAACAAGCAACAGAGAGACGTGCGAGCACATATTCAAGCCGCTCGCACAAAGGAAGGGCCCCCAATGTAGAAATGTATCAGAGCATCAGCGAACGGCGCAATATATAAACAATAACCTTGCGGGAATGACACTTACATAATTTCCGATGATATCCATATTCCATGGGGGCTCGTCGAGGGCGGACGGGCAGGCGACGGCGGCGTCGCCGGGGTGCGCGTCCTGGGCCAGCCAGAGGACGCCGGGGGCGGTAGCGCGGGTACACAGTCTGTTGCAAAACGGCGGCACGGGCACACGCGAGGATTCAAATCACAATCGTACACTTGCCGACCAGCGAAACGTCAACCACCATTTTGACAGATGAAACAACTGATCGTGTCCAGTGTTGCCAATCCTAGTACAAAAAAATTTTACATGAATTATAACTTTAAATTAACACAACATTAACATTATATATGTATTGCAAATAATTCAATTTTATATATAAATTACGTTTGCTTATATATTTAAAAATAGTACGTGTTTGTATTTAATTATATATTACTACTATCCGTTTCAGCGTCTGCGTTCATCCGTTAGCTCTTTATACCTCGGATTAGCCGATGAGTGAACGTTCGCTCAATAACTGAATGCAGGAATATACACTTCAAAACAAATAAAATATAATTATATTTTATTTTAGCTTCATATATAAATTACGTTTACTTATATATTTAAAAATAATTCGTGTTTGTATAATTGTATATTCATGATATCCGTTTCAGCGTCTGCGTTCATCCGTTCGCTTTTCAAACCTCTGATTGGCTGATGAGAGAACGCTGACTCAGTAACAGAACGCAGGAATATACATTTCAAAACAATTCTATTTGAAGAAATATATTTTCTTAGTTACAAACCAGGGTGGTCTTATTCAGTAAGTTCAGAGCGGTCTGGTAAAAAAAGCAGATTGTTCTGATACACATGGCTACCAAATACACAACTGTTGATATGCCTCAGGCTATGCGAACGCTGGTGTAATGCCCGTATTCACTAACATCCCATAAACTTTATAGGTCCCATAAGCTATTGAATGCATACATTGACAACGCCATTGTGACAGAATATGCCAAAACAAATGTCAAACACCTTGAATAGCGTTTGCAATTGGAGCTTTAATGACACCTTTTGTTTAATTATTCAGTGTTTCCAATAGAGAGAATCTAAAGGACTACATTCCCTAGATAATTTATCTATTGTTGCTTGCTATAACTAATACTTATGGGTTCAATAGTTATTGATAGATTTAGCATTAGTAGAGCATGAGGCATACCAACAGTTGTATATTTAATTGCCATTGGTAAACAGTCTGAACTTACAGAATGGACTCCCAGGAAGTTGGTTTGATTGCTTCAAGCAACTAGCAGCAGGAACTGCAATCAGTTCTAAAAACAGAGCTTGAAAGCCAGTATTCCTGCTCTTAGTTTGCCTTTAGCCAGAGAAGGGAAATTGAGGACAAATGGTCCATACCTGGGGTTGCAAACGTCAAAACCAAGAGGCTCAATACGTTTGATATACATATTGATATAAGGCCTAACTAATATCCATACCTAGGCTTGCTAATGTCAAGACGGAGAAGCTCAATACATTTGATATACATATTGATATAATGCCTAACTAATATCCATACCTAGGCTTGCTAACGTCAAGACGGAGAAGCTCAATACGTTTGATATACATATTGATATAATGCCTAACAAATATCCATACCTAGGCTTGCTAACGTGAAGTCGGAGAGGCTCAATACATTTGTTATACATATTGAAATAATCCCTAACTAATATCCATACCTGGGCTTGCTAACGTCAAGCCGGAGAGGCTCAATACGTTTGATATAGATATTGATATAATGCCTAACTAATATCCATACCTGAGCTTGCTAACGTCAAGACGAAGAGGCTCACTCAATACGTTTGTTATACACATTGAAATAATGCCTAACCAATATTTCGGGTGGACTAATTTTTTTTTGTATTGGCATCAATTTCAATAATGGCGCCAATTCATATTGCTGTTGTTTGAGGTTATGTTCATGCAACTATTTCTTACAACTAAAATAATAAATATAATTATAATTGGTTAATTATCATGAACGAGAGGGAAAATGCTGTGCAAACTCCCCGTAGGGGTACCAGGGCTCGTAAAAGCACAGCTAAAATTATGGAACTAGAGGAGAAAAGAAGCCAAACAAGGGAAACTGTTGAAGATAGTTTTGAAGAGGATGAGTTTTCAGGGGAGGAAGTGCAGATAACAGATACAGGTAATCATAGTTTGTTAACCATAGTTATCTAAATTAGATTCTGTAAGCTTCTTTTAAGGTTTAAGGTAAATAAAGAATTAATTAAATGAATCGGTGAGTAAAAAAACTATTATAACTCTAAAGTCGTAGTTTAGATTAAATCTGTTTTGTGGGGAAAAGTACATGCCACAACAATTATATATACAAAAGAGTTATAAAGTACCTCTTGTAGATCTAATTGTTGTAACATGTATACTTTTCACATAAAACAGATTTGATTTAAACTACGACTTTTGAGTTATATGGTTTTTCCACTCAACAATTTATTTGTAAGTCATGATTCTAGGTATTCTATTTAATAGTTGTGTTAAAGGCACCTTACACTGTCAATAATACTGTCAATATTTTAGAATAATGAGAGTATTAGTCATAGACAACTATTATTGTATGATAACATGTTTAAAATTTTTATTATTCTAAAATATAGACAGTATTACTGATTATGTAAGGTAACATCAGTATTCTCTTCATTCCATCATTACTAGATGGAATGAAGAGAATACTGATGTTTATCCAGATAATTGATTACTTAGTAAATATTGAAGACAGATTCAAGTTAATACTGACAGTACTAGGATTGACAGTGTAAGGTGCCATTTTACTGTAATATGTAATTTTAGTAAGGGAAGGCAATGTAATTGCTGGAAAGGACATTTACAGCTTTGATAAGATCAAAAAACATGAACGATTGGTGCCAGAAACACCCAGCAAGAGCAAGGTGAAGGGTGCCATTCCAAAAACACCACACCACTTAAGGAAAAAGTTAGGAAAAGGTTTGTTGAATTATTGTGTATTGTGTCTAACATTCTGACACTATTACAATACATAAAGTTAGATTTTGTAAATCTACAAAATCTATTATTGTAGGTATAAAATCAGTGATTGAAAACTTATCATCTGGTGATGAAGAACCATATGCTGATAGTGGCAGCGAGTACAGTGGATCAGATGACTCCAGCAGTGAAAGTGAAGCAAGCCAATCGGATCCAGCTAGTGATACTAGTGAAGAAAATAATATCCAACAACCCACCGCGCGTCGATTGGAAACCCCCGCTAAACGTGGTGTGCCCACCCGACAGGCAGCCAAAAACCACAAATACATAATAAAAACAGAAGAGTACTTTTCAAACAACGCCATTCAAAAAACAGCTACATCCAATCACACATTAGATAAGCTAGAAACGCCCAGATTGAGTCAAGAACAGCTACAAAAACTGCTCGCGAAAATGACGGTATCAAAACGCCACCAGAAGGCTGTTTGCAACTTCGCAAACGCCGCCCGCGAGCAATTCAATAAATGGATGTGCCTATTGCACGAGAATTTCAACATCCTTTTATACGGTCTGGGTTCCAAAAAAAACATTCTCAATCAATTCCACTCTGAAATGCTGAAGGATTTACCGGTTATCATCGTGAACGGATTTTTCCCCAGTTTGACCCTCAAGGATATTCTGGACGGCATCATTCACGACATGCTGGAGCTAACCGAGTCGACTGCGAACGTGTTCGATGCGTGTGAGGTGATTGAGCGGGAGTTTGAGGCGATTCCAGAGCAACACCTGTACATGATCGTGCATAACATCGAGGGGGATATGCTGCGCAATAATAAGAGTCAGAGTGTGCTGGCTAGGTTGAGCAACATCAGGAATGTGCACTTGATTACGTCGATTGATCATATTAATGCACCTTTAAGTAAGTCAATGTTCTTCATTTACTCCTTCTACCTGCAACATATTGGAGGCATGTGTAAAACAAACAAATATTAAAATGATACAACTAACCCCCCAGGAGGAAAGTTTAACGCCATCTGGCGGCACCACATCAATTAGCAATGCACATCCATATGGTAATAACTGTCAATATGCTCATGTGGTGCCGCCAGATGGCGTTAGTTGTATAATTTTTTTATATAACCACTCGAGATATTGTGTGAATTCATCCTCACTAGCTGAGCTAATAAGATCGAAATTTATTCTTTCTATAGCCCGTCAATGGAAACTCAGCCACATTCCATCGACGGGCTATGGAAAGAATAAATTTCGATCTTATTAGATCTCATCAGTATAGCTCAGCTAGTGAAGATGAATTCACACCTTTAGTAAAAATACTTAAGAGTGGTAAAATGGAACGCTACACAACAACAGCCCCATCTAACTGAATTGACTATTTTATGCACTCAACATCAGTGCCACCTCATTCTGTTTGCGCTTGCGCGATCTTCTGCAACTATACTTAACTAATGACCTACAGCAGACTGATATCTAGATAATAAATATATGAGGGTTTTAAAGAAAATAACATTGTTCAGTAATAATGCTGCTTTCTTTACAACCCTCATATATTTATTATCTAGATACCAGTCTTCCATTTTTTGCTGTAATTTCGGTTTACTAGTCTTAAAAAAAACAATAATAAAATAAAATTCAACCACTAAACGAACTCAAATCGTGAATTTTTCGTATTTCGGTAAACGAATCTAGATAATAAATATATGAGGGTTGTAATGAAAGTAACATTGTTCAGTAGCAATGCTGCTTTCTTTACAACCCTCATATATTTATTATCTAGATACCAGTAGTCATTTTCTGCTGTAATTTCGATTTACTAGTCTTAAAAAAAACAAAAATAAAATAAAATTCAACCATTAAACGAACTCAAATCGTGAATTTTTCGTATTTCGCTAAGCGAATCTAGATAATCAATATATGAGGGTTGTAAAGAAAGTAACATTGTCCAGTGACAATGTTGCTTTATTTACAACCCTCATATATTTATTATCTAGATACCATTTTTCCATATTCTACTGTAATCTCAGATTACTAGTCTTAAAAAAACAATAATAAAATAAAATTCAACCATTGAACGAACTCAAATCGTGAATTTTTCATATTTCGCTAAGCGAATCTAGATAATAAATATATGAGGGTTGTAAAGAAAGTAACATTCTCCAGTAACAACGTTGCTTTTTTTATAACCCTCATATATTTATTATTTAGATACCAGTCTTCCATTTTCTGCTTTAATTTTTCGGTTTACTAGTCTCAAAAATCAATAATAAAATAAAATTCAACCATTGAACGAACTCAAATCGTGAATTTTTCGTATTTCGCTGAGCGAATCTAGATAATAAATATATGAGGGTTGTAAAGAAAGTAACATTGTAACGTTGCTTTCTTTACAAGCCTCATATATTTATTATCTAGAAACCAGTCTTCCATTTTCTGCTGTATGTCATTAGTTAAGCATACATTTCTTCCACTCTTCAGACACACAGTGTGAAGGATTTACTAAAAACTTGTTTGTTTTTTGTATATGTTTCTAGTTTGGGACCACAACAAATTGAGCAAATTCAAGTTCATCTGGTGGGATGTCACTTCGTTCTTACCCTACAGTGATGAAACATCTTTCGAGAGCTCTATGATGGTACAGCGCACCGGGAACCTGGCGTTGTCATCACTGCGCAACGTCTTCCTCTCACTGACTTCCAACTCTAAGGGTATCTACATGATCATTCTGAAGTATCAACTGGAAAATAATAAAAATCAGTACTACCAAGGTAAATTTTACTTTAGCATTCTAACAACTATACAGATAGCCTCAGTCTATTCTATTTATTACCTTTAAATATAGAGTTTATATTTCCGATATGTTCAAGCAGCATACATACTCAGTATGGATTAAATGAATATATCCTTAAAATTGTTGAAGATATCTGCGCTAATAGTCATAGTTATTCCCTCCCATGATTGTATTTGTAACAACTTTTTGTTCCTTACAGGATTACTCTTTAAAGACCTCTACGGATTCTGCCGCGAAGCATTTTTGGTGAGCTCTGATTTGGCACTGCGGGCACAACTCACGGAATTCATCGACCACAAAATGGTTAAGATGCGCCGGTCGGCGGATGGTGGGGAGTATCTAATGATCCCCATTCAGAACAACTTGCTGCAGCAGTTCGCAAACGAGCAATCAAAATGATGGCAACTCTGTTTAATTAGTTCTAAATAAATATTTATTCATTCATAGTCTTTGCTTACCATGCCCTCTAGAACATTAAGGCTTGATTGTATAAAGGCGAGGTGATTATATTGTGGAGGGGGATAGTTTGGTTGGTGGGGGACACACGACCCCCCCCCCCACCTTTGTTTGCATAGTTTTTTCATAGGATAACACTCTTCTTGTAATGGTTTAAACAATACAAAACATCTATATCCATTGAAACACGTATGCGAGGGAAGGTGGGGTGGGCGGCTGGTCCCCACCAACCAAACTATACCCATCCAGTGTTTCAATTGACTTGAACTATGCATTACATTGTTATCCATTATTTTCTATGATTCAATTGATTACATTTATTAATTTAAGACGAATTTGTAAAAAAAATGTGAGAAACAATGTAGCGCATAGTTCAAGTCATTTGAAATAGCGAAAGGGGATAGTTTGGTTGGTGGGGGCCACCCGCCCACCCCACCTTTGTTCGTATAGTTCTTTCATACGATAACACTCGTCTTGGAATGGTTTAAACAATATACAACGTTTGTATCCATTGAAAAAAGTATGCAAGCGTAGGTGGGGTGGGCGGGTGGTCCCCACTAACCAAACTAACCCCCTCCACTGTTTCAAATGGCTTGAACTATACACTACATTGTTTCTCACATTTTTTTTACGAATTCGTCTTAAATTAATAAATGTAATCAATTGAATCATAGAAAATAATGGATAACAATGTAATGCATAGTTCAAGTCATTTGAAACACTGGATGGGTATAGTTTGGTTGGTGGGGACCACCCGCCCACCCCACCTTCGCTCGCATACGTGTTTCAATGGATATAGATGTTTTGTATTGTTTAAACCATTACAAGAAGAGTGTTATCCTATGAAAGAACTATGCGAACAAAGGTGGGGTGGGCGGGTGGCCCCCACCAACCAAACTATCCCCCTCCATTATTTCAAATGACTTGAACTATGCATTCCATTGTTATCCATTAATTTCTATGATTCAATTGATTACATTTATTAATTTAGAACGAATTCGTAAAAAAAATGTGAGAAACAATGTAGTGCATAGTGAAAGTCATTTGAAACAGTGGAGGGGCATAGTTTGGTTGGTGGGGGCCGCCCGCCCACCCCACCTTTGTTCGCATAGTTCTTTAATAGGATAACACTCGTCTTGGAATGGATTAAACAATATTCAACGTCTGTATCCATTGAATAAAGTATCCGAGCGAAGGTGGGGTGGGCGGGTGCCCCCTACCAACCAAACTATCCCCCTCCACTGTTTCAAATGACTTTCACTATGCACTACATTGTTTCTCACACTTTTTTTACGAATTCGTTCTAAATTAATAAATGTAATCAATTGAATCATAGAAATTAATGGATAACAATGTAGCGCATAGTTCAAGTCATATTAAATAGTGGACGGGCATAGTTTGGTTGGTGGGGACCACCCGCCCACCCCACCTACGCTCGCATACGTTTTTCAATGGATACAGACGTTGTATATTGTTTAAACCATTCCAAGACGAGTGTTATCCTATGAAAGAACTATGCGAACAAAGGTGGGGTGGGCGGGTGTCCCCCACCAACCAAACTATCTCCCTCCACAATTCTACATGACTTGAACTATGCACTACATTTGTTATCCATTATTTTCTATGATTCAATTGATTACATTTATTAATTTAGAACGAATTCGTAAAAAAAATGTGAGAAACAATGTAGTGCATTGTCCAAGTCATTTGAAACAGTGGAGGGGGATAGTTTGGTTGGTGGGGGTCACCCGCCCACCCCACCTTTGTTCGCATAGTTTTTTCATAGGATAACACTCGTCTTGGAATGGCTTAAACAATATACAACGTCTGTATCCATTGAAAAACGTATGCGAGCGAAGGTGGGGTGGGCGGGTGTTCCCTACCAACCAAACTATACCCCTCCACTGTTTCAAATGACTTGAGTTATATACTATATTGTTTTTCAAATTTTTTTACGAATTCATTTTAAGTTAATAAATGTAATCAATTGAATCATAGAAATTAATGGATAACAATGTAGTGCATAATTCAAGTCATATTAAATAGTGGACAGGCATAGTTTGGTTGGTGGGGAACTCCCGCCCACCCCACCTTCGCTCGCATACGTTTTTCAATGGAAACAGACGTTGTATATTGTTTAAACCATTCCAAGACGAGTGTTATCCTATGAAAGAACTATGCGAACAAAGGTGGGGTGGGCGGGTGGCCCCCACCAACCAAACTATGCCCCTCCACTGTTTCAAATGACTTGGACAATGCACTACATTGTTTCTCACATTTTTTTTACGAATTCGTTTTAAAATAATAAATGTAATCAATTGAATCATAGAAAATAATGGATAACAATGTAATGCATAGTTCAAGTCATTTGAAACAGTGGAGGGGGATAGTTTGGTTGGTGGGGGCCACCCGCCCACCCCACCTTTGTTCGCATAGTTCTTTCATAGGATAACACTCTTCTTGGACTGGTTTAAACAATATTCAACGTCTGTATACATTGAAAAAAGTATGCGAGCGAAGGTGGGGTGGGCGGGTGGTCCCCACCAACCAAAATATGCCCCTCCACTGTTTCAAAAGACTCGGACTATGCACTACATTGTTTCTCACATATTTTCTTACAAATTCATCTTAAATTAATAAATGTAATGAATTGAATCATAGAAAATAACGGATAACAATGTAGTGGATAGTTCAAATCATTTGGAATTGTGGAGGGGATAGTTTGGTTGGTGGGGGCCACCCGCCCACCCCACTTGGTTGGTGGGGGACAAACTTATTCCCTAAAACAAGAGAGTAGAAATATCAGAATCCAAAACAAACACAAAATAGTGGTATCAGAATCGAAAGTGGTATACAGAAAGTAAAAGTATGCCTATACCACCCACAGAAGGGGGGCTTCTGGCTTCTTTAAGACAGGAAATGTGTTCAGAGCTTGTTATTGCTCATCTCCCACCACTTCTCACAGCTTAGACTGTATGAAATTTGGCATATTAATTTTAAAGTGCCATCAAACATATTCATTTGTACTTTAGTTATAGTTATCATCTCTTACCAATACAAAGCAACGCAACAGTAGTTGAATCCACTACATATATCCTCAACTGAAAGACTGCAATTCAATTTTATGAATGGACAGGAAATATGTTCACGGCTTGTTATTGGTCACCTCCTACTACTTCTCACAGCTTAAGACAGGAAATGTGTTCAGGGCTTGTTATTGGTCATCTCCCACCACTTCTCACAATTTAAAACAGGAAGTGTGTTCAGGGCTTGTTATTGCTCATCTCCCACCACTTCTCACAGTTTAAAACAGGAAGTGTGTTCGGGGCTTATTGGTCACCTCCCACCACTTCTCACAGCTTAAACTGCATGAAAATTGGCATAATAATTAATTAAAAAGTCCCATTAAACATATTCCTTTGTACTTTAGTTATCATCTCTTACCAAAACAAAGCAACCCAACAGTAGTTGGAGCCACTTCATATCTCCTCAACTGAAAGACTGCAATTCAATTTTATGGATGGACAGGAAATGTGTTCAGGGCTTGTTATTGGTCACCTCCCACCACTTCTCACAGCTTAAGACAGGAAATGTGTTCAGGGCTTGTTATTGGTCATCTCCCACCACTTCTCACAGTTTAAAACAGGAAGTGTGTTCAGGGCTTGTTATTGCTCGCCTCCCACCACTTATCACAGCTCACACTGCATGAAATCACCTCCAATAATATTTACAATTGGACATGTTAAGGACAGACTGTATCAACTGCATCTCCAATAACATACACAGTTGGGCAGTAAATGTGTTTAGGGCCAGTAGTATCAGGAAGGGGATTGTTAGTTACAAACCTACAATTTAAAAAGAAAAACGGTTACAATCAATCATCAGCTAGGGGCTTTATAAATATTAAATCGTTTTTTTATTTTATTGAAACATAACCAGAACAAACACTCTTAAAACTAGTTAATATGATCCTCTCGTACTCTTGCTGTGTAATTTGTATGCCTTTATACTTTATAAACGGTCGTATTTTTGTTGTTGTTCTTAATAAAAAGTGGGGAGATACAGAGATAATAAAGAGTCACGATGAAATAAAAAAAACATTCCCATTGTGTTGTGTTGTGGAAGAGTTTAAAAATATATGTTTGTATATATATAAAAGTGTGTATCCGTTATTTACCGTTACGTATTATTAGTATAAGGTATAAATATAAGCACTATTTTTCTTAATATAAATAACATAAGATAAAATATTTAAAAACAAAAATAATATATATATATGTAATAATAGTAGAACAATCAATATATTAATTAATATGGATTATTTTTTTGTTTAATTGTTTTTGACACCATTTACAATCATACTTACTTTACTTTACAGTTTGTTTTAACATGCACAAAAAAAATGTCATAAGATTTTTGGTTTGTAGATTTATCCATTTAAAAGCTTATGGAATCTAAATATTGACAACTTGAATACATATGCTTGTATAAATTGTATGTGAACAACATACAATTTATAGAAACATATGTATTCAAGTTGTCAATAAAAGTGACCATTAGAAATTATATAATTAAAGGCCGTTTTAGACAATTTTAGACAATTTCTTGACTCAAAAGTTAAGGTTGTTCTAGACAAGACAATATCTTAGCTCAAAATTAATTCATATATCCTCCTCCAATACAATTTGTCCCTGACAAGTAGAACCCGTTATATTTTTACCGTCCAATTCAATATTTCAAGTAATTTGCTGTATGATACAAGATAATTTAGATTGTCTCGCATCTTGATTAACTTTTGAGTCAAGAAATTGTCTTGTCTAATACGAGCTTTAGTTAAGATGCGAAACAACTTTTGAGCCAAGAAATTGTCTTGTCTAAAACGAACTTAACTATTGAGTGAAGAAATTGTCTTGTCTAATACGACCTTTAGTCAAGATGCGAGACAATCTATTTTTCTATTGTCTTGTATTATTCAGCAAATTATTTGACATATTGAATTGGATGGTAGATCGAATGGAAAAATATAACATGTTCTATTTGTCAAGGACAAATTGTATGGGAAGATATCCTATTCCCATACAATTTGTCCTGAAATGAAATGAATTAATTTCTTGAACAACTTTTGAGCTAAGAAATTGTCTCGTCTAAAACGACCTTAACAGAGGATAGAAAAAAAAATGGAAAGAAAAATACAAATACAAATGATAAAAGAAAAATGCCTACACCTTACAGTAGAAGACATATGATTTAAAAAAAAAGAAGAAATGAAGAAAGGATAAATATAACGATTTTTTACTTTGTTTTTTATCACACTTCAGTTACACTTTGCAACTAGTTTCGGCTAAGCTCTAGCCATTTTCGAGCTCCTCCGATGGCTAGAGCTTAGCCGAAACTAGTTGCAAAGTGTAACTGAAGTGTGATAAAAAACAAAGTAAAAAATCGTTTTATTTATCCTTTAAAATGAATTATCACAAAGTAGATGCCTTAACAATCCAATATTTGAAATGAAGAAAGTTATCAATTCAATTTAAGTCTTCAACTTTAGTAACTTAAATTATAACAATGATAATCAAATTTTCATGACAAAACATAAAATGTCAAATACTTATATGGATTTTAAACCAAAATTATGTTCATTTTTGATCTTTAGAACATTTTCTAGCATGTTAGAACAGACTGCTCATTTAGAAAAGAATTGCGAAAAGACGTTATTATAAAACACACAGCATACATTTGTTCAAAATTATGTGAAATGCACTGTAAAAGTAAAAGCTATACAAAATATGTCAGTGTATTAACCAAGTGGAGGTCATGTTTGTTTCACGGAAATTTATTTTAAACATCACGCACACTCTTAGGACCTGTCCGTTTGATTACTACTAGTGACTAGTAGTGACAAATGCTGACATCACGCTATACTATTAGTATGAGCGTGACGTCAGTATATGTCACTACTAGTGACTAGTAGTGACAAATGCTGACGTCACGCTATACTATTAGTATGAGCGTGATGTCAGTATATGTCACTACTAGCGACTAGTAATGACAAATGCTGACGTCACGCTATACTATTAGTATGAGCGTGACGTCAGTATGTCACTACTAGTGACTAGAGTGACAAATGCTGACGTCACGCTATACTATTAGTATGAGCGTGACGTCATTATATGTCACTACTAGTCACTAGTAGTAGCCAAACGGAAAAGGCCTAGTAGTGACACATACTGACGTCACGCTGTACTATTAGTATGAGCATGTCAGCATGTGTCAGTACTAGTCACTAGTAGTAGCCAAAGGGTCAGGGCCTATGTCACTTACAAACACGTTTCAAATAAGAATGCAGTATGATTGCACTGACAGCATATCTTTATTGTTGCAATGTGATTGTAATGGGAGAGGAAATTATTTATTATTGCATTGTGATTGATATTGGGGATGTTTTTTTTGTATTGCATATAATGTATGTAACTTTCAATATATATATATATAATACCTCAGTGCTGCAATCTTAATTGAAACGTAGCTTTGAATATACAGCAAGAATGATATAACTTGGCGGAAGATAAGTAGGTGTAAACATGTGGATCTATTTTACTCTGACAAGTATTCCATTTTATTGCTTATAGTTTATTTACTTGAACCAAGAGCAATTTAAATACTCCACTAAAGATTAGTTGTTATCTCTCTTGTCAATCTCAAATTATATAATTTTAGATAAGTAGTGTTGCTGCTTAGGTAACAGTATATAAATATAGTGTCCACTGGATCCCAAGAATTACCTCTCCCAGTATTAAGAACAGTAGAATCACCACAATTGCCAACCTTGATTGCCACCAGTTTACATCATGCTTGCCAATACTTATATTTTTTTTAATAGAATTATGATTCATGTCATCATGTTATATTATATGCTTGTACACATGAAAATCATTTGGGTATACTATGCCCAAACTGTTGTTGTTGCTATAAATGGCTTTAAAAAACTATGTACAGTAATCTCAAAAAATGTTTCACACTCAAAAATTTCTGGTCCGCTGCATTGAATAAAAATCATATATAAAACTTGAGCCGCGGCGGAGTGAGAGGGGAGGGGGTGTTGCACGCGAATATATTTTGGCACATGAATTATTATTTGATTGTAATATTTATTTTTACTCTCGTCACAGAAAATAAAAAACGTGCGTTCGCACGTTTCATTTTATTTCGAAAGGCACTTGTTAGAGACTGCGAGACCGCGCCCGGACGGTACGAAAATACAGATCTATATTGTTGTCGATAGTTTTTTTTGTTTTGTTAACCTTACTACTTAAAAAAAAAATCAATACTTTACAAAATGTGCAAAGCCGTTGTGGCTTTACAATGGCTTCGTGAAGTTCGCTGGGAACATGCCCTTCTCGCCGCTGTTCTCCTTCAGACCCATCAGCCAGCCTTCCTCCTGAAGCAAAATATTGAAGTTTAATTATACTATAAAACACCTGAAATCTAAATATTCTGTGACTTTTTGGACAACCTTACCATAACTTTCTTTACAACCCTTGTAGATTGAACTTGTTCATTAACTATTTCTAATTGTAATTTTTTTTTTTTTTTAAATTAAATTTATTTATTATTATTTTTTTTCCCCTTACCATACATATACAGTATAATATTTAACTATTTATATAATTGTAAAAATTAAAATGAATTGCATATCAACAAATAAAAGAAAGAAAAAAAATTAAAAAATAAAATTGTAATTTTCTTCACTCGGTCCTTGCCTCGAGGTTTGTGGTGGTGAATCCTCCTCGGGCTGCGGGTATTGAGGGTTTGTGTTAGGTATTTTTTTTGTGTCCGTGTCCTTCTCTGTTTGTTGCGCTATGTTTACTATTATTATATTTTGTTGTTCAGCAGTAGATTTTTCAATTCAAAATTCTAATTCAGGTTCACGTTCATAGTTCATGCAGTTGAACTATAAACGTGAACCTCAATTCTAACTATGTCTGTTTATTGTTTCAATCAATTTAAAATCTTTTAAATTGATTGAAACAGTAAACTTTCAATCAATTTAAACTCTTTTAAATTGATTGAAACAATAAACAGATATGGTTAGAATTCAAGTTCATGTTCATAATTCATGTTTCATTTGAAATAGTGAATGAGCATAGTTCAATCTACAAGGGTTGTAAAGAAAGTTGTGGTAAGGTTATCCAAAAAGTCGCAGAAGATTGGGTATAGTTCAATCTACAAGGGTTCGTAAGAAAGTTGTGACGAGGTTGTTCAGAAAGTAACAGAAGATCGGACATGCTCTACTGAATCTATATTGTACACACCCTATACATCGACAACTGTTTCAGCATACAAACGCTGAAACAGTTGCTTATTTGGTTGTTATGAGTAAAGCCCAGGTTTCCTAGGAGAGCGGCCGTTTAAAAACGGCCGCTTTTGACGTTATTTTTACGTCACAAAAATCATTCTACGTGTATATAAACGAATATAGTTTCCTATAAAATGTAATACCTCAACGTACTGCAAAAACGCAATGAATTACGATGAAAAATTGTGAGTTCTTCTGTTACATATACTTAAAACGACCTTTGTGATTTGTGAATGATGTCAAAAGCGGCCGCTTTAAAGCGACCGTTTTCCTAGGAAACCAGGGCTTAACACACCATTCCGCTTCTTTAGCAGAACGCCTGAACTAACAGAATAAACCCCCAGAGGTCAATAAGATATAACCTAAAAAACGAGAAATGAGATATGTTTCTCGTTTAGGGGTTTATTCTACAAGTTCAGGCGTTCTTCTAAAAAAGCGGAATATTGTGTTACTCATAACAACCAAATAAGCAACTGTTTCAGCATTCGTATGCTGAAACAGTTGTTAATTTGGTAGGTATTTCTCTTAATATAAATCTCTGTTTTTAACATATGTATTATACCTGTTCTTCTGGATCATCATACTCAACCACTTGAATAGTCTCCCCAACATCAAACGAAAGCTCGTCCACATCCTCTCTATTGTATTTGTACGTCGCCTTCACTCGGTACAGCACGCCGGGCGGCAGATTTTCCGTGCTGGCGCCTGTAAACAAACACCCCCCATATACCAACAACCAACAACTAGTTTTATCACATGAAATAAAACAAAAAACAACCAAAAGATGCAAACAGCCTACTACTCACCAACCGGAATATCATACAACTCCTCCATATTCTTATTATTTTTAGCCGCCTCCGTGGATGGCGGCGGTTGTGGGGACGACGGTTGCGGAGGCGGTGCATTGTCCACCGCCTCAGGCGTCGCATTGCCGTTTATTTCCGGCTTGGGCAGGGTGGTTTGCGTGGGCGGCGCCACGTCCAGCGTGGCCGGTGGGGACGCTGGCGGCGAGTCCGGCGGTGTTACGGACTCGCGGGGCGGCGGCAGCTCCGCGGACGGCGTGCTCGGCGGGGACGGTTCAACCGGGGACGATTTGATCGGCGTGGACGGTGGCGTCCGCTCCTCCGCGGGCAGAACGGCTGCAAAACACACACGCGCAAAAACACGCGCAAGCGTCACAACAACGAAAACAAAACAACAAAGGCATGCGATAGTTATTGTTTTAGGGTAGTTGAGGTGAATAACAATAGCACTTTACTTCTGACGTTTATTAATATTTGTTATGAACTATTGAGATTTGTATGCAACTTACGTATGTTGACGTTGTTTTTCACTGGGGAGATGCTGTTCATCGCTATTGTCGTATTGTTGTCGTTGTTGGTGATTTTTCGTGGAAGACTTGACCCATTGGTTTTCTTGACGCTGTAAGAACCCCTCTGGCTATCGGTGGCTAACTTATCTACAATGGCTTCTAATTCACTATACACCTAGAATGAATAACATACAATTGTTAAGAAATTACTAGTGAATTGTAGTCAATAGTAAAATATAGTTGTGTGACTAATGGCATATCTTCAGCAAGAGCAAATTTCATCAACAAGATGATAATAGCATTGATTTATCATGATGATGATAATTAATCGTGATGATGATGATTAATCATGATTATGATGATGATTAATCATGATTATGATGATGATTAATCATGATTATGATGATGATTAATCATGATGATGATTAATCAGGATGATGATTAATAATGATGATGATTAATCATGATGATGATTAATCATGATGATGATTAATCATGATGATGATGATTAATCATGATTATAATGATGATTAATCAAGATTATAATGATGATTAATCATGATTAATCATGATCATGATGATGATTAATCATGATGATGATTAATCATGATGATGATTAATCATGATGATGATTAATCATGATGATGATTAATCATGATGATGATTAATCATGATGATGAATCTTAATGAAGCTTATGATTAATCTTAATGAAGCTGATGATTAATCATAATGATGATGATGATGATGATTAATCATGATGCTGATGATGATGATTAATCAATGATAATAGTATGTACTTTTGTTATCAACCACTCCTACCTTGGCAGTTTCTGCGTGGAATATTTGTTCAGTGTTGAAGTGGGTCTGCAGATTCGTGACGAGGAAGAGTATCCGTGAGTCGTACAGTGCTGGCAGCTCGTCGTGCAGTTCCGAGTTGAGCACCTCGTAGGTGCGTTTCGCCTCCTCCAGCAGTTCCCTGCCCTTGGTGAGTTTCACATCGTCCCGTTTTTTCGCCATGCTCGACTGCAGTGTTTGGTAGTTGTGTCGCTGCGCGTCGTAGTCCACCAGTTTGCGACCACGTTTGTCAATCTTTTTCTAAAGAAATACAAACAACATAGAATCGATGATCGAAAGACTGAGGCTCTAGACTAGAACACGTGATTCAATTGTTAATTTCCATTTCATAGCCTCATGTACTCCTGTTTATATATGGCAACGTCACATTATGTGTCTAAGTTCTCAATAGTTCATTTATATGTACTTAAAACGTATCTTGTAATGTGTAAATGACGTCAAAAACATCCGATTTTATCGACACCGCTTGCTAGGAAATAAGGCTTTAGAACCGGTGCACGACCGCTAAACTTGGAGCGATACAGCACGCCGCGGAGCTGTTAAACGAAAGCACCTAATATGTGTCCTCATTTAAGAAGTAGTAACCTCAATTAATATAATAATATTTACTAGTTAGTAAGGGACAAGGTAGAATTGTGCGCATCGGGAGCAACCAATAGAACAATAGACATTACGCCCGGAGCAGCAAATAGTGATCAACGAAAACAGCATTCATTCATTCATTCTCATTTTCAAATTTAATTTTTTTCACTGAGCTGGCACAAATTGCTACCGATATCGTTATCGCGAAATTGCGTTTCAATTTCCACAGCACACAAACTGAAAATTAAAACACTGTGTGTGCTGTGAAAATGGAAACACAGACATCATCAAGCAGCGTGTAATTATCATTTTCCAGACGGCCGTAATTTTACGACCATTCGTAATGTCATTATGCACGTATGCTGTTATGTAAGCAATTAACGGTTAATGGGCTAAAAAACAAGGTCAAGAATGCATTGTGTTCCTGAATCGACGATAATTGGGGGAGGCGAACAGCGCAAACGGTGTGTTTCTTTAATGTGTTCATTACACGCCACCATTCACAGATTGTTAATTTAACTGATTTTGGTACTATATACTTGGTTTGTCACGCGTGTCACTATATGTAATAACACTATACTGACTATACTAAACATAATATTACGCAAGCAATCTTATTTTTAATGCTGATTCAACACTACTCGTTTGCAGCACACATCATGTTTGTAGTGTTTATATTGTTATGAATACAGGTGTACATAATTAAATTTAACAATAAACTAAAGACACAAAATATCGCTACTGAAAATTAAAAACTTTGTCTTCAATTATGTATTTTATATAATTATATGATTCAAATTGCAAAGTTGTAGAGAATTTCACGCCCAACAAAAGGCCCATTGGAAGTTTTTCACTATCTCTTATCGTTTTCCCGGAAAATACAAAAAACTGATCAAAAGACGTGATTTTGGTGTCAATTACAGGTTTTTCGGGCATAACTTTTTTATATTTGATGCTACAAAGATGATTCAAATTGCAAAGTTGTAGAGAATTTCAAGCCCGACAAACGGCCCATTGAAAGTTTTTCACTATCTCTTATCGTTTTCCCGGAAAATACAAAAAACTGATAAAAAGACGTGATTTTGGTGTCAATTATCGGTTTTTCGGGCATAACTTTTTTATATTTGATGCTACAAAGATGATTCAAATTGCAAAGTTGTAGAGAATTTCACGCCCGACAAACGGCCCATTTGAAGTTTTTCACTATCTCTTATCGTTTTCCCGGAAAATACAAAAAACTGATCAAAAGACGTGATTTTGGTGTCAATTATCGGTTTTTCGGGCATAACTTTTTTATATTTGATGCTACAAAGATGATTCAAATTGCAAAGTTGTAGAGAATTTCAAGCCCGACAAACGGCCCATTGAAAGTTTTTCACTATCTCTTATCGTTTTCCCGGAAAATACAAAAAACTGATCCAAAGACGTGATTTTGGTGTCAATTATCGGTTTTTCGGGCATAACTTTTTTATATTTGATGCTACAAAGATGATTCAAATTGCAAAGTTGTAGAGAATTTCACGCCCGACAAACGGCCCATTGGAAGTTTTTCACTATCTCTTATCGTTTTCCCGGAAAATACAAAAAACTGATCAAAAGACGTGATTTTGGTGTCAATTACAGGTTTTTCGGGCATAACTTTTTTATATTTGATGCTACAAAGATGATTCAAATTGCAAAGTTGTAGAGAATTTCACGCCCGACAAACGGCCCATTGGAAGTTTTTCACTATCTCTTATCGTTTTCCCGGAAAATACAAAAAACTGACCAAAAGACGTGATTTTGGTGTCAATTACAGGTTTTTCGGGAATAACTTTTTTATATTTGATGCTACAAAGATGATTCAAATTGCAAAGTTGTAGAGAATTTCACGCCCGACAAACGGCCCATTGGAAGTTTTTCACTATCTCTTATCGTTTTCCCGGAAAATACAAAAAACTGATCAAAAGACGTGATTTTGGTGTCAATTACAGGTTTTTCGGGCATAACTTTTTTATATTTGATGCTACAAAGATGATTCAAATTGCAAAGTTGTAGAGAATTTCACGCCCGACAAACGGCCCATTGGAAGTTTTTCACTATCTCTTATCGTTTTCCCGGAAAATACAAAAAACTGACCAAAAGACGTGATTTTGGTGTCAATTACAGGTTTTTCGGGAATAACTTTTTTATATTTGATGCTACAAAGATGATTCAAATTGCAAAGTTGTAGAGAATTTCACGCCCGACAAACGGCCCATTGGAAGTTTTTCACTATCTCTTATCGTTTTCCCGGAAAATACAAAAAACTGATAAAAAGACGTGATTTTGGTGTCAATTACAGGTTTTTCGGGCATAACTTTTTTATATTTGATGCTACAAAGATGATTCAAATTGCAAAGTTGTAGAGAATTTCAAGCCCGACAAACGGCCCATTGGAAGTTTTCCACTAGCTGTTATCATTTTCCCGGAAATAACGAAAAACTGATCAAAAGACGTGATTTTGGTGCCAAATACCGGTTTTTCGGGCATAACTTTTTTATATTTGATGCTACAAAGATGATCCAAATTGCAAAGTTGTAGAGAATTTCACGCCCGACACACGGCCCATTGGAAGTTTTTCACTATCTCTTATCGTTTTCCCGGAAAATACAAAAAACTGACCAAAAGACGTGATTTTGGTGTCAATTATCGGTTTTTCGGGCATAACTTTTTTATATTTGATGCTACAAAGATGATTCAAATTGCAAAGTTGTAGAGAATTTCACGCCCGACAAACGGCCCATTGGAAGTTTTTCACTATCTCTTATCGTTTTCCCGGAAAATACAAAAAACTGACCAAAAGACGTGATTTTGGTGTCAATTATCGGTTTTTCGGGCATAACTTTTTTATATTTGATGCTACAAAGATGATTCAAATTGCAAAGTTGTAGAGAATTTCACGCCCGACAAACGGCCCATTGGAAGTTTTTCACTATCTCTTATCGTTTTCCCGGAAAATACAAAAAACTGACCAAAAGACGTGATTTTGGTGTCAATTACAGGTTTTTCGGGAATAACTTTTTTATATTTGATGCTACAAAGATGATTCAAATTGCAAAGTTGTAGAGAATTTCACGCCCGACACACGGCCCATTGGAAGTTTTTCACTATCTCTTATCGTTTTCCCGGAAAATACAAAAAACTGACCAAAAGACGTGATTTTGGTGTCAATTATCGGTTTTTCGGGCATAACTTTTTTATATTTGATGCTACAAAGATGATTCAAATTGCAAAGTTGTAGAGAATTTCACGCCCGACAAACGGCCCATTGGAAGTTTTTCACTATCTCTTATCGTTTTCCCGGAAAATACAAAAAACTGACCAAAAGACGTGATTTTGGTGTCAATTATCGGTTTTTCGGGCATAACTTTTTTATATTTGATGCTACAAAGATGATTCAAATTGCAAAGTTGTAGAGAATTTCACGCCCGACACACGGCCCATTGGAAGTTTTTCACTATCTCTTATCGTTTTCCCGGAAAATACAAAAAACTGATAAAAAGACGTGATTTTGGTGTCAATTATCGGTTTTTCGGGCATAACTTTTTTATATTTGATGCTACAAAGATGATTCAAATTGCAAAGTTGTAGAGAATTTCACGCCCGACAAACGGCCCATTGGAAGTTTTTCACTATCTCTTATCGTTTTCACGGAAAATACAAAAAACTGATCAAAAGACGTGATTTTGGTGTCAATTACAGGTTTTTCGGGCATAACTTTTTTATATTTGATGCTACAAAGATGATTCAAATTGCAAAGTTGTAGAGAATTTCACGCCCGACAAACGGCCCATTGGAAGTTTTTCACTATCTCTTATCGTTTTCACGGAAAATACAAAAAACTGATCAAAAGACGTGATTTTGGTGTCAATTACAGGTTTTTCGGGCATAACTTTTTTATATTTGATGCTACAAAGATGATTCAAATTGCAAAGTTGTAGAGAATTTCACGCCCGACAAACGGCCTATTGGAAGTTTTTCACTATCTCTTATCGTTTTCCCGGAAAATACAAAAAACTGATCAAAAGACGTGATTTTGGTGTCAATTACAGGTTTTTCGGGCATAACTTTTTTATATTTGATGCTACAAAGATGATTCAAATTGCAAAGTTGTAGAGAATTTCACGCCCGACAAACGGCCTATTGGAAGTTTTTCACTATCTCTTATCGTTTTCCCGGAAAATACAAAAAACTGATCAAAAGACGTGATTTTGGTGTCAATTACAGGTTTTTCGGGCATAACTTTTTTATATTTGATGCTACAATGATGATTCAAATTGCAAAGTTGTAGAGAATTTCAAGCCCGACAAACGGCCCATTGGAAGTTTTTCACTATCTGTTATCGTTTTCCCGGAAAATACCAAAAACTGATAAAAAGACGTGATTTTGGTGTCAATTACAGGTTTTTCGGGCCTAACTTTTTTATATTCGATGCTACAAAGATGATTCAAATTGCAAAGTTGTAGAGAATTTCACGCCCGACAAACGGCCCATTGGAAGTTTTTCACTATCTCTTATCGTTTCCCCGGAAAATACAAAAAACTGATCAAAAGACGTGATTTTGGTGTCAATTACAGGTTTTTCGGGCATAACTTTTTTATATTTGATGCTACAAAGATGATTCAAATTGCAAAGTTGTAGAGAATTTCACGCCCGACAAACGGCCCATTGGAAGTTTTTCACCATCTCTTATCGTTTTCGCGGAAAATACAAAAAACTGATCAAAAGACGTGATTTTGGTGTCAATTATCGGTTTTTCGGGCATAACTTTTTTATATTTGATGCTACAAAGATGATTCAAATTGCAAAGTTGTAGAGAATTTCACGCCCGACAAACGGCCCATTGGAAGTTTTTCACTATCTCTTATCGTTTTCCCGGAAAATACAAAAAACTGACCAAAAGACGTGATTTTGGTGTCAATTATCGGTTTTTCGGGCATAACTTTTTTATATTTGATGCTACAAAGATGATTCAAATTGCAAAGTTGTAGAGAATTTCACGCCCGACACACGGCCCATTGGAAGTTTTTCACTATCTCTTATCGTTTTCCCGGAAAATACAAAAAACTGATAAAAAGACGTGATTTTGGTGTCAATTATCGGTTTTTCGGGCATAACTTTTTTATATTTGATGCTACAAAGATGATTCAAATTGCAAAGTTGTAGAGAATTTCACGCCCGACAAACGGCCCATTGGAAGTTTTTCACTATCTCTTATCGTTTTCACGGAAAATACAAAAAACTGATCAAAAGACGTGATTTTGGTGTCAATTACAGGTTTTTCGGGCATAACTTTTTTATATTTGATGCTACAAAGATGATTCAAATTGCAAAGTTGTAGAGAATTTCACGCCCGACAAACGGCCCATTGGAAGTTTTTCACTATCTCTTATCGTTTTCACGGAAAATACAAAAAACTGATCAAAAGACGTGATTTTGGTGTCAATTACAGGTTTTTCGGGCATAACTTTTTTATATTTGATGCTACAAAGATGATTCAAATTGCAAAGTTGTAGAGAATTTCACGCCCGACAAACGGCCTATTGGAAGTTTTTCACTATCTCTTATCGTTTTCCCGGAAAATACAAAAAACTGATCAAAAGACGTGATTTTGGTGTCAATTACAGGTTTTTCGGGCATAACTTTTTTATATTTGATGCTACAAAGATGATTCAAATTGCAAAGTTGTAGAGAATTTCACGCCCGACAAACGGCCTATTGGAAGTTTTTCACTATCTCTTATCGTTTTCCCGGAAAATACAAAAAACTGATCAAAAGACGTGATTTTGGTGTCAATTACAGGTTTTTCGGGCATAACTTTTTTATATTTGATGCTACAATGATGATTCAAATTGCAAAGTTGTAGAGAATTTCAAGCCCGACAAACGGCCCATTGGAAGTTTTTCACTATCTGTTATCGTTTTCCCGGAAAATACCAAAAACTGATAAAAAGACGTGATTTTGGTGTCAATTACAGGTTTTTCGGGCCTAACTTTTTTATATTCGATGCTACAAAGATGATTCAAATTGCAAAGTTGTAGAGAATTTCACGCCCGACAAACGGCCCATTGGAAGTTTTTCACTATCTCTTATCGTTTCCCCGGAAAATACAAAAAACTGATCAAAAGACGTGATTTTGGTGTCAATTACAGGTTTTTCGGGCATAACTTTTTTATATTTGATGCTACAAAGATGATTCAAATTGCAAAGTTGTAGAGAATTTCACGCCCGACAAACGGCCCATTGGAAGTTTTTCACCATCTCTTATCGTTTTCGCGGAAAATACAAAAAACTGATCAAAAGACGTGATTTTGGTGTCAATTATCGGTTTTTCGGGCATAACTTTTTTATATTTGATGCTACAAAGATGATTCAAATTGCAAAGTTGTAGAGAATTTCACGCCCGACAAACGGCCCATTGGAAGTTTTTCACTATCTCTTATCGTTTTCCCGGAAAATACAAAAACTGACCAAAAGACGTGATTTTGGTGTCAATTATCGGTTTTTCGGGCATAACTTTTTTATATTTGATGCTACAAAGATGATTCAAATTGCAAAGTTGTAGAGAATTTCACGCCCGACAAACGGCCCATTGGAAGTTTTTCACTATCTCTTATCGTTTTCCCGGAAAATACAAAAAACTGATCAAAAGACGTGATTTTGGTGTCAATTACAGGTTTTTCGGGCATAACTTTTTTATATTTGATGCTACAAAGATGATTCAAATTGCAAAGTTGTAGAAAATTTTAAGCCCGACAAACGACCCATTGGAAGTTTTTCACTATCTCTTATCGTTTTCCCGGAAAATACAAAAAACTGATCAAAAGACGTAATTTTGGTGTCAATTATCGGTTTTTCGGGCATAACTTCTTTATATTTGATGCTACAAAGATGATTCAAATTGCAAAGTTGTAGAGAATTTCACGCCCGACAAACGGCCCATTGGAAGTTTTTCACTATCTCTTATCGTTTTCCCGGAAAATACAAAAAACTGATCAAAAGACGTGATTTTGGTGTCAATTACAGGTTTTTCGGGCATAACTTTTTTATATTTGATGCTACAAAGATGATTCAAATTGCAAAGTTGTAGAAAATTTTAAGCCCGACAAACGACCCATTGGAAGTTTTTCACTATCTCTTATCGTTTTCCCGGAAAATACAAAAAACTGATCAAAAGACGTGATTTTGGTGTCTATTACAGGTTTTTCGGGCATAACTTTTTTATATTTGATGCTAAAAAGATGATTCAAATTGCAAAGTTGTAGAGAATTTCACGCCCGACAAACGGCCCATTGGAAGTTTTTCACTATCTCTTATCGTTTTCCCGGAAAATACAAAAAACTGGTCAAAAGACGTGATTTTGGTGTTATTATCGGTTTTTATTGTTGCTATAACAACGAATACTTATGTAGGTTCAATAGCAATTGATAGATTTATAGAACGTTGGTGAATACACGAGGGTTATTACTCGCAATTAAATATTATATTGAAGAAATTATAAAAAAAATACCACCCTCAATGGTATTGCACCTCTAGAGATCTTTTTCGAGCTGCTGTTTCAAAGATCAGAATAGCCACGATGATAGCTAACATCCGAGTAGGAGATGGCACGTGAAGAAGAAGAATGAGTTTCGAATCGGCGACGCACACGTTTGTACTGATAGTACATTTCAAAATAATGCAGAAGAGAAAATATTGAAAACCTGGATTAGCATTCCTATAGATCAAACAAGAATTTTATTAATTTTGTCTTAATCATGGTGTTCTTGCTACCTCGGAACTTGTAGGTTTTGTCCTATCAGTATCGAGGGATGTATGTAGTTTGTCGAATCGTTTATCAGTAAGAATTTAATTGGACAATCACGGTTAGGAGTAACATCATCCGCACACGCGCCAGGTGAAATTTTTTCTAATTATGTACTAATCAATTTCCCCTCGCGCTCGCATTACGTAAACGGCTGCGGTTTATTGCGCCGAGAGAAAAAATAAATAGAGGAAAAGTGATTTTAACTCACTTTCATTTCAGGGAACTGGCTCTGGTAGGTGTTGAGCGGCAGTAGCACCTGCTCCCCGAGTTTGTGACTAAAGTCCTGGTACAGCATGTCGACCGACTGCGATTGCACGTAGAGGAGGTCGTGGCCCGACCAGCTCGTCTCGTACACCTCGCTGACCACCTCCAGGAAGGACTTGGATGCCGCTTGAGCAGCTGGAACAAACAATATGTACAAAATAATACACCGCTAATTCGACTAAAAACGAATATATTCTTTAAAAATTCAACAGCTTAATGCAGAGGGCATTGTTGGATGGTACTTTTTCGTTTAAAATGCGAATTGCCTGAATATTTGGCGAGCAACGGATTAAAGATCGGAATGGAGTCATTCAATTACCATTAAATATCTTCAAGAAATATTAAAATTTGTCATTATTACAGCTGGGAAAAGTAACAAAGGGGTAGAGAGACCGCATGAGATACCTAGAGATACAAAGCATGGTATTTCATTAATTGTAAAAAATCTATGGCGAAAATAAATATATAGTAACAGTCTGATATAGCCATCAGCCGTTGTAAATTGTAAATTACTATTTAAATTGTATTTATTTATTATTTTATATGTTTCTCACTTTTTTTTACGAAGTAGGCTTACAATAATAAACTAAATTAATTGAATGATAGAAAGATATAGATAATAATGTAATGCATAGTTCAAGCCGTTTGAAATAGTGGACGGGCATAGTTTGGTTGGTAGGGGACACCCGCCCACCCCACCTTTGCTCGCATAGTTTTTTCCATAGGATAATCCTCTTTCTGAAATGGATAAAACAATATAAGACGTTTGTATCCATTGAAAAAACTATGCGAACAAAGGTGGGGTGGGCGGGCGTCCCCTACCAACCAAACTATGCCCGTCCAATATTTCAAATGACTTGAACTCTGCACTACACTCTTATCCATTATTTTCTATGATTCAATTAATTTATTTTCTTAATTTAAGATTTAATTACAAAAATATATTTGAAAAATAATGTAATGCATAGTTCAAGCCGTTTGAAATAGTGAACGGGTATAGTTTGGTTGGTAGGGAACGCCCGCCCACCCCACCTTCGCTCGCATAGTTTTTTCAATGGATACAAACGTCTTATATTGTTTTATCCATTTCAGAAAGAGGATTATCCTATGGAAAAAACTATGCGAGCAAAGGTGGGGTGGGCGGGCGGCCCCTACCAACCAAACTATGCCCATCCACTATTCCAAATGACTTGAACTATGCACTACACTGTTATCCATTACTTTCTAGGATTCAATTAATTTAATTTTTTAATTTAAGATTTAATTACAAAAATATATTTGAAAAATAATGTAATGCATAGTTCAAGTCGTTTGAAATAGTGGACGGGCATAGTTTGGTTGGTAGGGGCCGCCCGCCCACCCCACCTTTGCTCGCATGGTTTTTTCCATAGGATAACCGTCTTTCTGAAATGGATAAAACAATATAAGACGTTTGTATCCATTGAAAAAACTATGCGAGCGAAGGTGGGGTGGGCGGGCGGCCCCTACCAAGCAAACTATGCCCGTCCACTATTTCAAATGACTTGAACTCTACACTACACTCTTATCCATTATTTTCTATGATTCAATTAACTTAATTTTTTAATTTAAGATTTAATTACAAAAATATATTTGAAAAATAATGTAATGCATAGTTCAAGTCGTTTGAAATGGTGGACGGGCATAGTTTGGTTGGTAGGGGCCGCCCGCCCACCCCACCTTTGCTCGCATAGTTTTTTCCATAGGATAACCCTCTTTCTGAAATGGATAAAACAATATAAGACGTTTGTATCCATTGAAAAAACTATGCGAGCGAAGGTGGGGTGGGCGGGCGGCCCCTACCAACCAAACTATGCCCGTCCACTATTTCAAACGACATGACTTAAACAGCAAAGTTGTACCGTACATACAACAATACAAACACCTAACAACACAGTAGTTATCACTATTTATATAAACACCATTGTTAATAATTACAAGCCACTCTGCACCGATTTATCTATTGACTCGTTACAATTTTCTTTTAGTATTGTTCGACCGACAATTCCCCCATTGTGTGCCACTTATGCAATTCAAGCGGTAATTGCGCGCCGCCGAGGAATCGCAAATACACACACACACGTGGAATGCGAATGGCACTATTTTTAGCCAACATTAAAAGGTTGTTTATTAATTTGCAATATATTGACTTGAGTGAATCAAACTATGTACGGTTTGTGTATGTATATGTATATGTGTGTGCGGGCGTAGCGATTAAAATAAACGTCGGCTTTGGCCGCGATCCAAAAGGCCGCGCCGGCCGGCCGACCGCGTTGAGATCGGGTTTAATTCAAACAGAGAACGTAGTGGCGAGTGAATGCGGTCATATTTACAACTACGCAGGGGAAATCACTATGCAGGAATTTATCGAATAACTGCACCGGCGTTGGCCTATTTTTGTGTGATTTGTATAATATGAGAGTCAGTTCAAATAATAATCGGTTTTAGTTGAAATGTAGTTTGATTCATTGCGCAGACGATGTTTATACAACAAATGTACATTAGTAATGGCTTGTTGTGTACGTACATTCATGAAATATTCAATAATGAATCATTTGGGAACCAAATTGTGTTAATAAAATACAATACAAACAATAACAAATCAAATTAAAAATAGCAGATACTGTTTTACTCGTATCAGAGCAAGTAAAACAGTAATGTATTACAACAAAACATGTTGTAACAATCAGGTTACGTTATATACATAATGATTTAGTTATAAACTATTAAATTTTGAAAACTGTATCGCATGAAAATGATTCATCATAAATAAATGAATTTATTCTCTACTTAATTTTCATCCTGTATACCAGAAAATAGAAACTTATAGTATATAGGATGAAAATTAAGTAGACAATAAATTAATATATTTATGATTTTTGCAATAATTGTTCGTACATTGTCCAATTTTTCGAAATTAAGTAGTCTCAATTAATCAAGTCTACCAAAGAAATTTGACGGTAAATCAATGAGATAATAATAATTTGTTCGTGATAATTAAATTAGAGTTTCTTTTCCCCCTTTTTTTTGCTGAATAAAATGATACGAGCAATGATATAATAGTATCAATTAAATGAATGCATGACCGGTGTGAGTCATTTTGCAAGGTGAGTGCGTCGAGTACTAAAAAAAGGTACATAATAATGCGCTTATTCGATTGTAAACAACATTCGATCGGGAATAAATTAATAGAGTAACAGAAGGTAATAAAAAAAATGCAAGCCGCATACTCTTTCACCCACCTCTCACGCATCTGATGTAATTGTTGAACTCCTTCTGCAGCCGCGTTGCGGCGTTCTGTTGTTTGTTGAAGTTCTGCAGGTGCTCGTCGAAGATGTCGTCCGCCGTCCGGTCGACTTTACCCAGATTTTGTAATATCTGTAACCATAAAAAAAAGGCATTCTATTAGTAGACGTACAATGCCAGTCGGTGTATTTATTTATAAAACAATACATGAACGGTTGACATTTATATATTTATTCATTGTTAATAATTTATTTTATAGAATACAAATTGTTAGCAATTACTTGATAAGGAATTGTATTCGTTACTCACTAATTGTGAGTTATAACTTATTAGTGTATTTCAGGCATCACTTATTTAAATAAGATAGTGAACAGATTCAGCGTCCATGTCTATCACAATATAAAGATATATTATTAGTGTTGATGGTGATAATCACCACTAATAATATATCTTTATTGGCGTTATAACAACCTTTTTTAAAGTACAGTACATACTAAAATTAACTTAAATAACAAATCTTTCAATTCCTCTACTAAAATTTTTCAAAATAAACTAAATTTCCATATAATTTAATTTGATAATATATATATATATATATATATATATATATATGTATATATATATATATATATGTATATATATATATATATATATATATATATATATATATATATATATATATATATATATTATTATATATTAAATTATATATAATTAATTCAATAATAAATCTATAATTATTACCCCACAAATCACCAAATAACAAAATCATATAAAGCTCCACTGACGTAATGCCCAACCTAAATATAATTTATCTACCTCATTGTTTCCAGACCATATCAACATCAACGACCTTCCTTCCCGACATCCTCACCCCCTCTCACTGACATTCATACTCACACATTCAACAAACCAATGCTCCCATCATCATCACTACTAATAATAATTTTTGTACTCATGTCCTAAGACAAATCATTTACCGCATTGATTTGGGTGCGGAAAATATATACGACTTGAACTATGCATTATAATTCACATATATCTTTTTAATTAGTCTTAAATTAACAAATGACATTAATTTAATCATATAAAATAATGAATAATAGTGTAGTGCATAGTTCAAGTCGTTTGAAATAGTGGACGGGCATAGTTTGGTTGGTAGGGGCCGCCCGCCCACCCCACCTTTGTTCGCATAGTTTTCCATAGGACAACACTCTTCTTGGAATAGTTTAAACAATATAAAACATCTATATGCAATGAAAAAACTATACGAGCGAAGGTGGGGTGGATGGGCGGTCCCTACCAACCAAACTATGCCCGTTCACTATTTCAAACGACGTGAACTATGCACTACACTATTATCCGTTATCTTCTATGATTAAATTAATGTCATTTATTAATTTAGGACTAATTAAAAAAATATATGTGAAAAATAATGTAATGCATAGTTCAAGTCGTTTGAAACAGTGAATGGGTATAGTTCAAGTCATTTGATATCATGAATGGGCATAATCTGATTGGTATGTGCCCACCCACCCACCCCTCTCTTTCGCATAGTTTTTTCATCAGATAATTATATGTTAAATACTTTTATAAAATGTTCAACACTGTATCTCATGAAAATGGCTATCCGCAAAAAGAGAAGTGGGGTGGGTGTTCACAGTCCAACCAAACTATGCCCATTCATAATATCAAATGACTTGAACTATACCCATTCAAAGTTCAAAATGACTAGCAACTGTCATTTGTTTTAACTCATAGAAGTCATACAAAAACAACTGAAAAACCAACAGCAATAACAAAGTTTTGGATTAACAATTTTAAAAAAGAGTATAGTTCATTTGATATCAAATGACTTGGACTATGCCCATTCACTATTTCATACGACTACGTCCTTCAAAAATATTAACCTAAAAATACTTTTGTTTGGTTATTGTTTTATCCTTTGTTTGTTTTTGTTTTACTATAACTTCTATGAGTGAAAAAAAAACAAATGACAGTTTACTGCCATTTTAAACAGTGAATTGGTATAGTTCAATTCGTTTTGAAATAGTGAATGGACATAGTTCAAGTCATTTGATATCATGAATGGGCATAGTTTGGTTGGTCTGTGCCCGCCCACCCACCCCTCTTTTTAGCATAGTTTTTTTCATCGGATAATTATATGTTAAATTCTTTTATAAAATGTTAAACACTGTATCTCATGAACATGACTATGCGCAAAATGAGGAGTGGGGTGAGTGTTCATAGTCCAACCAAACTATGCCCATTCATGATATCAAATGACTTGAACTATGCCCATTCAAAGTTTAAAATGACTAGCAACTGTTATCTGTTTTAATTCATAGAAGTCATACAAAAACAACTGAAAAACCAACAACAAAAACAAAGTCTTGGATTAACAGTTTTCAAGAAAGAGCATTTGATACAGTCCGAGACGTACCTAGAGTAAAGGGCGTCTAGGGCAAACACCAATCTGGCGCTCCTGTCTGATTGTCCGATGATAGGTTGCTTACGTTTTATTTTCTAAACAACGCTTTTTTAAAATTTGAAATTTCAATTTTTTAAATTAGTCTGAAGGTGCCTTCTTAATTTCACACCTATACACACTTCTTGCCCGATTTATTAGTACTTATATCAATTATAATAGGTACCGGATGAACTGGCCGGCAGAGCCATCGGTAGGTCGTCACCGCAAACGCCATGACGTTGACAGACGTTGAACATCTTGGTAATGATTAAATCAATGATAGAACGTTCTGAATAATCAATTGTAAGTTAAAAAAATACAACCATGAAGTCAACAACACATTCAGAGATGGCATTGGGACAAACCTCAAACAACATACCCTACATTAAATAAATATAAGTTTACTGTTGACATTTATATAGGTTATTTAGTGGCTAAACACTGCACAGCTACCCTTGACACGAAATAAGTTGCTGGTGCACTGGTACAATTTCCCCAGATTCCGCTCTTAAAAATATCCCAGTTATTAATAAATTACAGTTTCGCGTACTCGGCGCTCGCACTCAATTGTTGTCTTGTCGCTCAATTGCGTAATTGGCGCGAAACCTGTTCTTTCGCGTGGCCAGCAGAAGAAAAATTGTATCGGCCGCGTTGTGCAAATTGCGATAATAGCCGGAAAAGTGGGACACAAACTTGTGAAGCGTGAAACGCTATTAATACGCGCGGCAAAAACGAGTGAAACGCAAGGCAGCGATTGTGCAATCGCGCCACTGATTGAGAGACAAAAACGTCGATGTCTGCGCATACGCGTGTGCATACACGGTAAGTGTGTTTGTGATGGCGGGTTTTCCGTGTGTGCGGAAAATGGGACAGCGATTGTGTCACTGTTTGTATGTTTAAGGAAATTCGATTTTCTAAAAAAACATGATAGTTGAATATATGCATCAATTTATTGTTGCACGCAATCAAGATAAACATCTCAACTCTGTTGGATATATAAAAATACATGAAAAGAACATTGTACTTCAAAGATTACATTTTTGTACTCATGTCCTAAGAAATCAATTCCCGCAATAATTTGGGTATGGGAAATACTATTTTTGTATTCATGTCCTAAGACACGTCATTTCCCGCATTGTTTTGGGTGCGGGAAACACTACTTCAAGCACTAGTGCGGGAAATATCCAGTGTTGCCAACTTAAATTTCGGTACCAATGAAAATGTGTATTTATAAATATGAGAATGCATGCAAGCACAGCGTACACCTCTTATACTTGAAATAGCATTAAAAATTAACGATATGGTACTGAATAAATACAATTATGAAGAAAATATAGACTTTAAATTATATGTAGTTGGTAGTGTGACATAACGTATTTGTCACAACCACTTTAAATATATATTAAGTATTTATTCGTACAAAAAATAAGATACATTATTCGTGCGATAAGACTGTATCCCGAATTCGCTCTTAATAAGCCTCCGGTCGTGCTGTAAACTCATTCCCTCATTCGGGAAACTTGGCGTCCTACACTATAAATGTAATAGTAATTTACATCATTAGTGCAGGAAGGCAAGTTTCCGAATGAGCGAATGAGTTTACAGCACGAGCCGAATCCTTATTAAGAGCGAATTCGGGAAACGACCTTATCGCACGAATAATGTATCTTATTTTTTTGTACGAATAAATACTAAATATCTACTTAAAGTTATTTAAACTTGTTGTGACAAATAGGTCACACTACCAATTACATATAATTCAAAGTCTATATTTTCTTTAAAATTGTATTTATTCAGTGCCATATCGTTAATTTTTAATGCTATTTGAAGTATAAGAGGTGTACACTGTACTGCATGCATTCTTATATTTGTAAATACACATTTACATTGGTACCGAATTTTAAGTTGGCAACAATGGCTACTTCCCGCACTAGTGCGGGAAGTAGTATTTCCCGCACCCAAATCAATGCGGGAAATGACTTATTTTAGGACATGAGTACAACAAATAAGATACATTATTCGTGCAATAAGGCTGTTTCCCGAATTCGCTCTTAAGACAGCAATGGCCTTCGGCTCGTGCTGTAAAATCATTCCCTCCTTCGGGAACTCGCCTTTCTACACTAATAATGTAAATTACTATTTGTAAATTTGTGTATCAAAATTTAAACATTTTATCTACAGTTATAATGGCATATGGATTTTACGTGAAAACGGGAATCGCTATATATTCCCATTTTCACGTAAAATCCATATACCATTATAACTGTAGATAAAATGTTTAAATTTTGATACACAAATTTACAAATAGTAATTTACATTATTAGTGTAGAAAGGCGAGTTCCCGAAGGAGGGAATGATTTTACAGCACGAGCCTAAAAACTAGTTAAACATGAGTTAACTAAATGTTTAACTATGTTATATGAGTTAACTAGATGTTTAACCATGTTATATGAGTTATACATCAAGAAGAACAAAACATTATGATGGCTTCAATACATTTCGATATCAATATCAAGGATTCAAATCAAATTTAGTTTATGTTAGTTCACACCGTTGTATTTTGTTCGCTGTAAAGATGGAAATATAAATTGTGTCTTTATTTGAAGCCGTTTACTTTTATCGCTCGAAGGCTGTTGCGGGCCGTTCTAAACCAGCTCAGAGTAGGCAAGAACAGCTCTTGAATGTTAAACGAAAACGGCATCAATAATATAACCTATCGAATTCTGAATAAACCTCTATACTCATCCAAAATAAGTTACTTGTTATATAAATACTATGAATAAATAATCTTTAATGTTTGCATTAGTAGCTAATAACATTTTAATTAAATGCTTTGAGGATCAATCTTTTCAACATCATTCGTTCTTCATGCCGAAAGAAATTCAAGTTTACCGTTACACCGCGCTCTCTCTTTCTGGCGTCTTACTAATATTATCGAGCGATTATCGCAGCCGAGATAATTTTTAACGCAAACACCGCGAAGACGTCATGAGAGGTACACCAAAGGCGGCTAATGTCTTTTGAACTGAATTGTGCAAATAAATTTTAAAAAAACACAGGTAACCTGGCTTGCATCGTTAAGCACGCGATGGATGACGCGCGATTTAATTCACTAAAGCATTGAATTATCCAGGGGCAACGATAACACCGGATAACAATACACATGAAGAGCTCAAACACCGTACCACCCTAGGAAACAAATGTTACTTCGCACTACAACCTTTAATAAAGTCTAAAAACTTCAGTAGGAAATCAAAAATCACTCTATACAAGACCATTATAAGACCGATTATAACAGGCGAACGTGGACCATGACCGTAAATGACACCCAAATACTAAGACAGACAGTTTGAGCGGAAAATACTGTGTACAATATACGGACACTAACTGCACCCAGAAATAGGCCGATACAGATTAAGGACGAACGTCGAACTATGCCAGTTGTATGATAGACCAGATATTGTGCAGGAAGTAAAGACAAACCGATTGCGCTGTCCAGAGGAGTCACAACACGAGACTAATCATATATAAGTGTGGACCCACCTCTTAGCAATCTACATATCTAGATTTCGATCTTATTAGATCTCGTCAGTGTAGCTCAGCTAGTGAGGATGAATTCACACAAAATCTCGAGTGGTTATATACAAAAACAGATAACATGAGCATGTTGACGGTTATTACCATATGGGTGTGCATTGCTAATTGATGTGGTGCCGCCAGATGGCGTTTAACTTCTCTCTACGAGGGTAAGTTGTACTGTTTTCGAGACTAATCAAATCAGTGTGGGAGGAAGCACCCCAAGGAAGGAGACCGTTAGGAAGGCCTAAATTAAAATGGCGGGACAACATCAGGAAAGACCTCACAACAATAGGAGTGGACCTAATCACATGGCAAGAAACCGCAGAAGACCGCCCTAGATGGAGACAAGTGGTGGATGCAGCCAAAACCCACCCCGGGTTGTAGCACTACGGATAAGGCGAGAAGAATTGTTATACAACGTCAAGCACACTTTGATTTGAAGTTTTACAGTTTACGATTTTGCAATAATAGTAATAGAATGTAAAAAAAAATCTAAAACTGTCCGTTAGGAACACACCGTTACTAAAAAAATGTTTGTATGATCAGTTAGTTCTTTTAGACGGTTGTGTAATTTTGCGTGTGATTTATAGGCGAAGCTAGAACAAGTGGGCACGTCGTCGGATGTAATATTATTTATGCAAATAGTAAACGGCGTGTGCACCACGTGAGCCCCGCTCGAAAAGGTCATAAACACTTTCATATTGTTACTTGCAATTAGCGGGCCCCGCGCGATACGTTTTAACAGCTACCACAAAGCCAATTTATATAAATATGAATTTATTAATACACTAGAACTGTATTAATTAGCACTTGTGTGCCAGTTGTGTTAGTAGCATTATTGCCTTTTACATACATTTTTAGACCTATTTAGATTGTCCACGTTAAAAATTCATTATAACTAAAACTACACTTATACCTGCAGTATAGCTTATAATAATTATGTATGAAATTGCAAGTAATATAAAATGATATATAATTATTTCTATTGCTAGGCGAAACGTCCGACGTAGCTTGATTTTTTTTTGAAAATCATTCATGATAAAATCTTGTTTCCGTATTATACGAGGGTTGCACATAAAGTAGTGCCAACAGATAGAAATCAATGTATATTTTTATTTTTTTATTAATATACAGGAAACCTCATTCATATATGTACAAAACATATAATATTTTTATATAATTACAATTAACAAAAGTAGAGCAAATCACCAAGCAGAGAAATAAAATTGATGAAGTAAAACTACATTATATTCATTCTATAGAATAACCAGCAAATATTAGTATCTTTAAAACAGGCGATTTAATTGAAGCCAAAAACATTGAGATTCTTCAGGCTGAAGGCTAATCGTCACTACAGGTATCAGAAAGGCATTTGATTTTTAGGTCGTGTTTATTGCAGGAGAGGACGTAATTACATACATATTATTCGGATAATGCTCTACTGAAAATCAAACCCTGTGAGTATATTTGAATTGTCTGTTACGTGCGTATTTATTTATAGACAGTTCTGCAATTAGACCCTCTCTCGCCTATTAGATATAAATTACAAGACAGCAGCGAACAAGTAATGCTCGTTGTTTGTATTTTGGTTTTATTGTCGTGATTCAGCCACGATGGGACCTTTTGGTCGGCCGCTGGCACCGGCCGGCGGCGTCAGCGCTATTCCCAGAGAGCCGGCTATTTTATCACGCAAGCCGAAAGCGGCACAGAAGTGCCACCAGAAATAGCTAGGCTAGGAAATATGTATTTTTATTCGGTCGCGAATCGCGTTTTGTAACCTGCCCGACAGGCCGTCGACTTCGTCTGGACGCTAAACGGACATTTATTACGAATTGTTGCTATTTTTAATTTATTACATAAAGACGACATGAATTAATTCGAATAACAATTTGAAATATTCGGGAGTTGGTCACCGGATGAAAATTGTACTTGATGTTCGAAATTTTTAATTCTATAGAAGATAGGTTCTCAAACTGTGGGAAAAAAATCGTTTCTGAAGCCAAACTACGTATCACCAATATTTAAAAAAAAAAACTTCTATCTTTACTGGGATATCAGCCGTGAGGCTTGCCAGTCAAGAAAGATACTCAGAGAAGTTTAATCACCCGGTAAATACCTTCACTTCACAGAAAACCTCTGAAAAACTGTGAAAGGTAATACGCGAAAATTCTCTCCCCGCTGAGGATGGAACAGCCTGAGTTCCAATGCTCAGTACGAGACGGACGACGTCTCTAACCACACTGAGCTGGATAAATAATATGTCAATTTATAAAAAAACATGTTTTTCTATCATTTTCCAAATTCGGGTATGTATAATTTGCAAGCATATCTTCATAGTATGGCTAGTATAGGCGGTATTCGCTGCATCTCTTGGTATTTTTTTTTTTGGACCAGCAGCCATTTTGCTGTTTACATCTTGCATTGCTTTCCAAAGTTCTTCCTTAACAATATAATATAACTAATTTTGCAATTTCCAGATTCATAACAGTTCATATTTCATTCATGCACAAATATTAACACTAGGTATACTTTGTATATTTTATTTCACATTATTCCTTCCACGTGAGTAGTTGTTTTCAGATAATAGACCACCAAACTCGGATGAAACGGACAGTTCTTTAGAAGGACCGACTAAAAAACTGTCCGTTTCATCCGAGTTTGGTGGTCTATTATCTGAAAACAACTACTCACGTGGAAGAAATAACGTGAAATAAAATATACAAAGTACACCTACTTTTAATATTTGTGCATGAAAGAAATATGAACTGTTATGAATCTGGAAATTCCGTAATTAGTTATTTTATATGTATGTATGAAAAAAATTAATTGCAACTTAATGGCGTGGATAAGTTGCAATTAATTTTTTTCATCAGTTCGCTGGTGTAATTGCAAGGTGGTCGTTGTCGGGGGGCATACATTTGATGTGAATGTGCGCCATTCACGATGACCACCGTGGCGTGGCGCAAATATTATTTTCGGTAGTCCGCTATTATTAGTTTAGCGAGGAAATTGTTGCCGAGGTTGCGGTTGGCGAATTGTGCGCTATACAAACGTTTGCATTTTTAACAGACGAAGGTGCATTGCAAAAATTCGCCACACGTTTGTACCGTAATGTCGTAAATTCTGCATATTACACTATGCTTCACACGAATAATTACGGTATGCTAATGTTTTTGCCGCCATGATCAAGTTGGGGGGCCATTAGCGGAATATTTAGATTTTAATTTTGGATTTCCTTTTATTTTTTGTTGTACATTTCAATTCCCTGGGGCTCTACTAATGCTGTACAGCCTATTAACAAACATATATGAGAATATAATGATTATTATTTTCACTTACTAAAATAATAATAATAATAAATTTATTTTACAAAATAAACACAATAGTATATAACAATAATAAAAACAATATATAACTGCATATATCTTATTTGAAATATTGTATTGGATGGTAGATCGAATGGAAAAGTATAACGCGTTCTATTTGTCAATGGCAAATTATATGGGAGTAGGATATATGAATTCATTTCTTGAACAACTTTTGAGCTAAGAAATTGTCTTGTCTAAAATGATCTTTACTCTAGAAATAAATTATTAAAAAGATGATTTCTTTATAAAACCACTAGGTAGGAATGGGTTAAAGTCCCTTATACTTTAATAAACAATTTTCAACATGATATTTGTGGCTTTATTATCCCTTCATTTCACCGCAATGGCAATTAAATTTAATATTCGGGTCATCGCCGCACCGTGGCCAAATGAATTTGAGCAACGTGAGACCGTTCTGTATTCCCGCTAATTAACGCATTGTGTCTGCAAACGTTAGTGAACATACATACCCAAACAGCCATATACATTTACACACAAGCTAGTGTGAAATTGAACGAATTTGTATAAATTAAACAGCTGAATTATTTTATTATGATACGTTTTTGCTAGAAAATAGAAACTATTGGCCATTTATGTAACAAGTACATAATCTGCATCCAGTCATTTCATTTATGTTTGTGTACATGTGGAAGCTGGTATAATCAAAGGCATAGGTGGACATATATCAATATAATGTATATACAAAAGCAAACTAGAAAGTTAGAAAATTTAAATCCGCAAACTCTTTGATGACACCTAAATGTACTATCGTAATAGATAATCTTAACTTACAAGTACTTAGAATGGAACTAGCCTTCAATTCCATGAACTTTGGTAAAGCGGGCCAAATACAAAACTAGTCAAATTCTTTGACGAAGATGTGATCACTATTTGACCCTATTAACACCATATACAAAAAAATGTGTTATACCGCAACAATGGTTATTATCGACCTTCATACTTTTTCAAAAAAACGATATATATATATATATATATATATATATATATATATATATATATAAATATATTGTATTGTAAGTTGTAACTTGCTAATGTTTAATATTCAAATAGAATATCTAATCGATGCAAGCACGTTCGGGTAACGTTGTGTGGCTTCCTGCTAAAGCACTTCAATCAATCTTAGCTTGTGTTTTGTTATAATGAGACTTTTGTGATGCAGCTATTTGGTAATTGATATAATATGTGGACAATTCTATGAAATTAAAGGAGTGGTAAGATGACATGTTTTTTTTATTCCCGTATTACTACGATGTCATGTTACCACTCCTATCAATTCATCAGTATAGAAATCAGGAGAATAATCAAGATTTTGCACATTTTTTCCACGTAATTCCGCGTTGGATGTTGAATAGTATCATTTTTTTTAATACAAAGTCCTGTTTCTGTATGCATTCGAAAGTTTAGATTGTAATGAGGTTTCAAATTTTTGATTTTATTATATTATACGACTTTACGAGTCATTTTTTAAAAGTAGTAGCTGTCAAAAATGTCATTTGACAGTTAGCAGCTGTCAAAAAAAATGTTATTTGACAATTTGTACCTGTCAAAAAATTACAATCGCTAGCTATTGATCACTAAAACCGCACAAAACATAAAAAATACGATTTGAGTAATTTTTTAAAGGTAGTAGCTGTCAAAAATGTCTTTTGACAGTCGGTAGATGTCAAAAAAAAATATTAGACAATTTGTATCGGTCAAAAAATTATAAATACCAGCGATTAATCACTAAAACTGTACAAAACATAAAAGAATACGACTTGAGTAATTTTTTAGAGGTAATAGCTGTCAAAAAATGTCATTTGGCAGTTAGTAGATGTCAAAAACCGTTATTTAATAGTTAGTAACTGTCAAAAATCAGTTTGTCAGTTACCAACTATCAAAAATTACATTTGAATGAATTTATTAAGTTGTGAATAGTGTTAATGATCAATAGCTGTCCCTAATACAAAACGTGTTGACTTGAGTCATTTTTTAAAAGTAGTAGCTGTCAAAAATGTCATTTGACAGTTAGTAGATGTCAAAAAATATTTATTTGACAGTTAGTAGATGTCAAAAAATATTTATTTGACAATTTGTACCGGTCAAAAAATTATAAATGTCAGCTATTAATCACTAAAACTGTACAAAACATAAAAGAATACGACTTGAGTAATTTTTTAAAAGTAGTAGCTATCAAAAATGTTATTTGACAGTTGGTAGATGTCAAAAAAAAATGTTATTTGACAATTTGTACCTGTCAAAAAATTACAATTCCTAGCAATTAATCACTAAAACCGTACAAATCATAAAAAAATATGACGAGTAATTTTTTAAAGTTAGTACCTGTCAAAAATGTCATTTGACAGTTGGTAGATGTAAAAAAAAATATTTGACAGTTGGTAGATGTCAAAAAAAATTATTTGACAATTTGTACCGATCAAAAAATTATAAATGTCAGCTATTAATCACTAAAACTGTACAAAACATAAAATAATACGACTTGTGTAATATTTTTAGAGGTAGTAGATGTCAAAAACTGTCATTTGGCAGTTAGTAGATGTCAAAAAAAATGTATTTGACAATTTGTACCGGTCAAAAAATTATAAAATTTACTAAAACTGTACAAAACATAAAAGAATATGACTTGAGTAACTTTTTTAGAAGTAGTAGCTGTCAAAAAATGTTACTTGACAGTTAGTAGATGTCAAAAAATGTTATTTGACAATTTGTACCTGTCAAAAAACAATAATTGACAGTAAGTAGTTGTCAAAAAACGTTATTTAGTAATTTTTTAGAGGTAGTAGATGTCAAAAAATGTCATTTGGCAGTTAGTAGATGTCAAAAAAAATGTATTTGACAATTTGTACCGGTCAAAAAATTATAAAATTTACTAAAACTGTACAAAACATAAAAGAATATGAGTAATTTTTTTAGAGGTAGTAGCTGTCAAAAAATGTTATTTGACAGTTAGTAGATGTCAAAAAATGTTATTTGACAATTTGTACCTGTCAAAAAACTACAATTGACAGTAAGTAGCTGTCAAAAGACGTTATTTAATAGTTAGTAACTGTCAAAAAACAGTTTGTCAGTTATCAACTATCAACAATAACATTTGAATGAATTTATTAGGTTGTGAATGGTGTTAATGATAAATAGCTGCCCCTAATACAAAACGTGTTAACTTAAGTCATTTTTTAAAGGTAGTAGCTGTCAAAAATATCATTTGACAGTTGGTAGATGTCAAAACAAATTTATTTAACAATTTGTACCGGTCAAAAAGTTATAAATGTCAGCTATAATTCACTAAAACTGTACAAAACATAAAAGAATACGACTTGAGTAATGTTTTTAGAGGTAGTAGATGTCAAAAAATGTCATTTGGCAGTTGGTAGATGTAAAAAAAAATATTTGACAGATGGTAGATGTCAAAAAAAAATATTTGAGTATTTGTACCGATCAAAAAATTATAAATGTCAGCTATTAATCACTAAAACTGTACAAAACATAAAAGAATACAACTTGAGTAATTTTTTAGAGGTAGTAGATGTCAAAAAATGTCATTTGGCAGTTAGTAGATGTCAAAAAATGTTATTTGACAATTTGTACCTGTCAAAAAACTACAATTGACTGTAAGTAACTGTCAAAAAACGTTATTTAATAGTTAGTAACTGTCAAAAATCAGTTTGCAGGTTATCAACAATCAAAAATAACATTTGAATGAATTTATTAGGTTGCGAATGGTGTTAATGATCAATAGCTGTCCCTAATACAAAACGTGTTGACATGAGTCATTTTTTAAAAGTAGTAGCTGTTAAAAATGTTATTTGACAGTTGGTAGATGCCAAAAAAAAATATTTGGCAATTTTTACCGGTCAAAAAATTATAAATGTCAGCTATAATTCACTAAAACTGTACAAAACATAAAAGAATACGACTTGAGTAATTTTTTTAGAGGTAGTAGATGTCAAAAAATGTCATTTGACAGTTAGTAATGTAAAAAAAAATATTTGACAATTTGTACCTATCAAAAAATTACAATTGCTAGCTATTCATCACTAAAACCGTACAAATCATAAAAAATAGGACAGTCATTTTTTAAAGGTAGTACCTGTCAAAAATGTCATTTCACAGTTGGTAGATGTAAAAAAAATTATTTGACAGTTGGTAGATGTCAAAAAAAATTATTTGACAATTTGTACCGATCAAAAAATTATAAATGTCAGCTATTAATCACTAAAACTGTACAAAACATAAAAGAATACGACTTGAGTAATTTTTTAGAGGTAGTAGATGTCAAAAAATTTCATTTGGCAGTTAGTAGATGTCAAAAAAAATTTATTTGACAATTTGTACCGGCCAAAAAATTATAAAATTTACTAAAACTGTACAAAACATAAAAGAATATGACTTGAGTAATTTTTTTAGAGGTAGTAGCTGTAAAAAAATGTTATTTGACAGTTAGTAGATGTCAAAAAATATTATTTGACAATTTGTACCTGTCAAAAAACGTTATTTAATAGTTAGTAACTGTCAACAATCAGTTTGTCAGTTATCAACTATCAAAAATAACATTTGAATGAATTTATTAGGTTGTGAAAGGTGTTAATGATCAATAGCTGTCCCTAATACAAAACGTGTTAACTTAAGTCATTTTTTAAAGGTAGTAGCTGTCAAAAATATCATTTGACAGTTGGTAGATGTCAAAACAAATTTATTTAACAATTTGTACCGGTCAAAAAGGTATAAATGTCAGCTATAATTCACTAAAACTGTACAAAACATAAAAGAATACGACTTGAGTAATTTTTTAGAGGTAGTAGATATCAAAAATGCCATTTGGCAGTTAGTAGATGTCAAAAAATGTTATTTGACAATTTGTACCTGTCAAAAAACAACAATTGACAGTAAGTAGCTGTCAAAAAACGTTATTTAATAGTTAGTAACTGTCAAAAATCTGTTTTTGACAGTTACTATAAATTACAATAAAGTTGTGACTAATAGGTTATGTCACACTACCAATTACATTTAATTTAAAGTATATATTCTCTTCTCAAAATTGTATTTATTCAGTACCATATCGTTAATATTGAATGCTATTTGAAGTATAAGAGGTGTACGCTGGGCTTGCATGCATTCTCATATTTATAAATACATTACGTTGGTACCGGATTTTAAGTTGGCAACACTGGCTACTTCCCGCACTAGTGTGGGAAGTAGTATTTCTCGCACCCAAATCAATGCGGAAAATGACTTGTCTTAGGACATGAGTACAAAAAACTTATTTTTCTCTCTGCCAAGGACGAATGTGCATAACTCAACTTCATCAATTAGCAATTATTATCTCATCGATCTCCTCGAAATACGTTTTGCAATGGGGCGTTCATCGCATCTCGATTATTATTAAAAGGAAAGCGCATAGTCGTGAGCTATCCGTCGCTGATTAGCATTTGAGCGCAAAATGCCATCGTCCTTTGGTAAAAGCACCAAATGTATAACTCTCAGAAGTATGCGCGCGAGTGTAATACCTGTGTTGTGTCGTTATGCATTTTATTGTTTTATATTGTCGCTCTGCTTGTTTTGTATTGACGTTTACAACGTGTATTTGATTTCATAAATAATAAACACATATTCTATTCATACTGAACAATATTTATCTCGTGAGTGTATACAAATGGCATTTTTATTAGGTACTCAAATATCCATCACCTTGTAACCATACTTGGTATGTATAATTACACAAGTTATGTCTTAATAAATTAGAAGCATCAAATTAGATATTACTATCTGCAGGCCGACAATTATACCACATGCAAACAAAAAAACGCCACAAAAACAAAGTCAATTATATTTCAATCTGTTCTATTCTGCTCTCGCGGAGTGGGCCTTGGAATGGAAATGGCATCGTGGTCAATCCGGCCATCTATCTACCTCGCGTTCTATTATCACGACTGCAATGGCTCGCCTCTCCCGAATGCCAGACATACCGCCGCACCGTCGCGGATGCAACAGCTTTCGCAAGCATACGCAAGAAAAGAAAAATCCATTCACTCCTTTTAAATAAAATCCCAGCCAAAAGACGAGTCAACAATTTGCGTGGTGTTTTGTCAAGCACGTGGGACGTGAACTAGTAAAAGTGAAACGTTGAATATTATATTGAACTGGCTGGCCATTTTTGGTTGGCATGATTTAGTCACCACCGATTATAATTATATGCAATAATGTCTGGACAAAAGGAATATATGGGATAATTTATATACTTCAGATAAGAACAAAAGGAACCAATAAAACAGAAACTTATAGTACAACTTAGGTGGTTTGGACACACATATGCCGAATTCCAAAGGAAACATTACGAAGAAGAATCTATTTCACTACCTAAACGTCACTCTTGACAAACTTGTGACATTTGACGTAAGGCAGTATTACACTAGCGCTCGCGGAACGTGGGCCACTACCAACGCGAAAACGCTTGTTTAGTTGACTATGGTATTACATCCCTGGTATTACACTAGCGTTAGTGAACCGTGGGTCACTACCAACGTTGAAACAGTTATTTATTTGGTTTCCATGGGTAACAGACCGGTCTGATCTCTTAGCAGACCGGTCTGAACTTACAGAATGGACAACCTGGTTACATATGGCAACACTGATGTATCTGTCATAGTTGTTAAAAGTGACATTTGATTCCATTATAGCGCTCTGTGTTGGAATCACAGATCAGAAATTGAGTAATAGTTATGAAATTAATTCATCCAACCAGAGGCGTACCTAGGGTAAATGGCGCCTATGGCAAACACAGATCTTGCACCCATGACCCTGTAGGTTGTTTACATTTTATTTTCTAAAAGACGCGTTTTGGCGCCCCCTTCAGTAGCGCCCAGGGCACGTGCCCTGCCTGCCATACCCTAGTTACACCCCTGCGTCCAACCGTTAGCATACGGAAATAAAAGGACATTTCAATTAATATTTTACACCCTATAGGGTTTATTAATATAAACATTGCAACTATTATTAAAAAAGAGCTGCAAAAAAAACAGAATCATACGATTTTCTCCCAACACTCACATATCCTCAAACACGCCAGAAAAACCCTTGAAGGTCGATAGCCAGTTACAAAAAGTAACAAATACAGTCATTACTACCACTAGAGAATCGTAATTAATATTCTGTGCAATCCAACCAAATAAAATAAAAAACTTCTATCTTTATAGAGCTATCAGCCGTGAGGCTTTTCCGCCGGTCAAGGGAGAAGCTCAGAGGAGCCAGAAAAACCCTTGGAAGGTCGATAGTCAGTTACAAAAAGTAACAAATACAGTAATTACTACTATTAGCGAATCGTAATTAATATTCTGTGCAATTCAACCAAATAAAAAGAAACTTCTATCTTTATAGGGCCGTGAGGCTTTTCCGCCGGTCACGGGTGAAGCTCAGAGGAGTTTAATCACCCGGTATTTACCTTAACTTCACAGGAAACCTCTGAAAAACTGTGAAAGGTGATTCGCGAAAATTCTCTCCCCGATGGGTATCGAACTCAGGCTCCCCAATACTCAGTACGAGACGGACGACGCCTCTAACCACTCGGCCACTGAGCTGGGTCAAAAATCGTAATAAATGCAAATTTTGGATTTTAATAACTAACCACTCAGCCACTGAGCTGAGTTCAACCAAATCATTTTTTAAAAAATGCGTTGCCCAATCACCGATTTCGCGTAGGCTTGGCAATACTACTATTTTTATATCGTGCGCTACTTTTAAAACAGTCAAGGGAATGCGGACGCAGGCAACGGGAACAACGCGCCCCGCTGCGAGTGAGAGATTCCCAAAAAAAAAACACCACCTGTGTGCACACACACACACACGCACACAAAAAAAGGGCCCAGCTCGCTGGCGCGGACCGGATTGCGGCATCTCAGGAATGTCGACAAGGCGTAATCCGGCTCCGACACACTTTCCCACACGAAAGTAGGGAAATGCTTTCGAAAACGGCCAAAATCAAACAAAAAGTACCGCTACGCACCAGCCCAACAATTCAGATGTTGGAATCAATAAAATATCAATGATGTGGGCAGCGGCAGTATTTATTTCATCGCACCATTTATAGCAGCGCATAAGTGTTGTCATGTGGGCTGCTGGTGTTGTCGCAACACCGCGAGAATTAACGCGAAAGGGGTGTTCCCCCTTACATAACCTATACGTGCAGCAACACAGGCACACACACACAACCACGAAAAGTGCACTGACCTTTTCCTTCGCCCTGCCCGCGTGCTTCTGCACCGACTTGGCCAGCAGGGATCCACGGCTCTCGGCCATTGTCCAGTGCAGGGGGTACACAAGGCACAATTGTTGTTATTTGTATAGTCAAAACGGGGCTGATGAACACGGGGGGGCGGCGGTGTTCACTCTTTCTCACACACCGGGGGGGTTTAAAACGCGCGCGCACGCAGCGGACGGCTCTCTCGTTCTAAGCGGCGACGACGACAACGGTGACGGCTCCGCCGGGGATATCTCCGGCCCACTGCTCTGACGGCTGGGTATTTTTAGAAAACCGAGAGTACGGGCCCGCCGCGCACTGCAGCACATAGATGGCAACACCACCTGTCCGCGACAAGATGACCAACAGGTTTGTTTGCGTTCGCGACAGGTGCGGCTGTTGGTACGCGCGTGCGCAATCACAAACGACTAGAATGGCGCGATTATTCAAATTTTATTTATTTTCATGGTAGTGAATATTTCCAATAATTGATTAACAATTAGTTGCATACTAGTTGGTGTAACATTAGTTGCATAGTATTTGCTGTAATATGTATCGCCTAATATTTGGTGCACCACAGATTGCCTAATACAGGATGTAAAATTGGTTACCTAGTAGTGACGTTATATTTTTTAGAGTTGGTAACCTCTTACCGCGGGTACTAAAAGCATAGTTACCTGGATATATTACAATCGTAATTATTATGGTACCATTTCCTTAGGGTGCAATATAAATAATGTATATAAATCTTGTCTAATTTGACTATATTTATATTGCACCCTAAGGAAATGGTACCATAATAATTACGATTGTAATATATCTAGACAACTATGCTTTTAATACCCGTGATAAGAGGTTACCAAAAAAATTAACGTCACTACTAGGTAATCAATGTTACATCCTGTATTAGGTCATCTATGGTGCACCAAATATTAGGCAATACATATTACAGCAAATACTGTGCAACTAATATTACAGCAACTAGCATACAATCAATTATTGGGAAACCAATGAGTCTAGATTGAAACTTACTGTGCCTGGGCTCTTTGGGCACCTCGAACGTTAGAGATAACGTATACTACTAGACAACCAATGTTACATCCTGTATTAGGCAGTATATGGTGCACCAAATATTATGCAATACATATTACAGCAAATACGTTTCAACTAATGTTACACCAACTAGTATGCAACCAAATTTTATTCAATTATTGGGAAACCAATGAGTCTAGGTTGAGACTCACTATGTCTGGGCTCTATGGGCGCCTCTAAAGTTAGAGATAACGCATACTACTAGACAACCAATGTTACATCCTGTATTAGGCAATCTATGGTGCACCAAATATTAGGCAATACATATTACAGCAAATACTATGCAACTAATGTAACACCAACTAGTATGCAACCAATTTTAAATCAATTATTGGGAAACCAATGAGTCTAGGTTGAGACTCACTGTGTCTGGGCTCTCTGGACGCCTCGAAAGTTAGAGATAACGTATACTACCAATGTTACATCCTGTATTAGACAATCTATAATGCATCAAATATTAGGCAATACATATTACAGCAAATACTATGCAACTAATGTTACTCCAACTAGTATTCAACCAATTTTAAATCAATTATTGGGAAATCAATGAGCCTAGGTTGAGACTCACCGTGTCTGGGCTCTATGGGTGCTTCGAAAGTTAAAGATAACGTATACTACTACGCAACCAATGTTCCACCCTGTATTAGGCAATCTATGGTGCACCAAATATTAGGCAATACATATTACAGCAAATTCTATGCAACTAATGATACACCAACTAGTATAGAAACAATTTTTAAACCATTATTGGAAAACAAATGAGTCTAGGTTGAAACTCACTGTGACTGGGCTCTCTGGGTGCCTCGAACGTTAGAGATAACGTATACTACTAGGCAACCAATGTTAAATCCTGTATCAGGCAATCTATGGTTCACCAAATATTAGGCAATACATATTACAGCAAATACTATGCAACTAATGTTACACCAACTAGTATGCAACCAACTTTTAATCAATTATTAGGAAACCAATGAGCCTAGGTTGAAACTCACTATGTCTGAGCACTTTGGGCGCCTAGAAAGTTAGAGATAACGTATACTAATAGGCAACCAATGTTACATCCTGTATTAGGCAATCTATGGTGCACCAAATATTAGGCAATACATATTACAGCAAATACTATGCAACTAATGTTACTCCAACTAGTATGCAACCAACTTTTAATCAATTATTAGGAAACCAATGAGTCTAGGTTGAAACTCACTATGTCTGAGCACTTTGGACCTATGCTTTGGACGCCTCGAACGTTAGAGATAACGTATATTACTAGGCAACCAACGTTGCATCATGTATTAGGCAATCTATGGTGCACCAAATATTAGGCAATACATATTACAGCAAATACTATGCAACTAATGTTACACCAACTAGTATACAAACAATTGTTAATCAATTATTGGAAAACCAATGAGCCTAGGTTGAAACTCACTGTGTCTGGGCTCTCTGGGCGCCTCGAACATTAGAGATACAGTATACTACTAGGCAACCAATGTTACATCCTGTATTAGGCAATCTATGGTGCACCAAATATTAGGCAATACATATTACAGCAAATACTATGTAACTAATATTACATCAACTAGTATACAATCAATTATTGGGAAACCAATGAGTCTAGGTTGAGACTCACGGTGTCTGGGCTTTCTGGACGCCTCGAAAGGTTAGAGATAACGTTAGTTGGATAATTATATGAATAATTGGGAAACCAATGAGTCTAGGTTGAGACTCACTGTGTCTGGGCGCCTCGAAAGTTCGAGTCTCAACCTAGACTCCCAATGAGAGAGTCTTATCCATGATTTTAACAAGAGAGTTGCATCCCGCGACTAAAACCACTCCAGCCAGAGTCAATTCGATTCCTAACACATCAACTCCAGCGGCACAACAACTTACATCTTTGTTCTTCATATATATATATATATATATATATATATATATATATATATATATATATATAAATAAAGAATCACTTTTGTTATGTATTAGACTTTGGTATTACGAAAATCCCTTGGAAGTTACAAAGCCAACTAAAGCTAAGGTACGGAACGCAGCAATACCGGCACGCAATAGGACCGTAGACTCAAGTATCTTCAGAAATGGTATGGACAGAGTATAACATCACTGTTCAGAAAGTCCCAATCATGAAGCTGGCCGTCAAGGAGGGCAAGACACATTAAGAAGAAGCATGCAACAAAATATTGGGCAAATAATATTATGCCAAATATTAAGCAACTAGAGTTACATCGATTATTATGCATACACCGTTACACCAAATATTAGGCAATTCATGTTATACCAAATCCTAGGCAAATCACTTTAAATAGTAGATACATTGTTATACTACCAACGTTACACCAAACATTAGAGAACTAATATAACACCGAATATTAGGCAACTAGAATAATAATGACTAACTAATGTTATACCAAATATTAGGCAGCTAGAGTAATACTATACAACTAACATTGCAGCACATATTAGACAACAAAGTTACACTGATTACTATGCAACCAACGTTATGTCAGATATTAAGATCAGAAAGAGATGATTCAAAAAGAAAGCGAAAGGAGATGCGGAAAGGAGTGGACACACATGATGGATGGGTGGAGAAGGGAAATGCAGAGCGAATGGAAGCGGTAGATAAATGAGGTGATGGATAAGTTGGACTAGCCAGTGACGTTGGGGGAGAAGAGGAGATGCAGTTGCCCCGGAGTGGGTGCAGGTAGTAGAAAAAAAAAGTACTGAAAATCTTCAGATAATGACCATCAAGGACTATAAAAGACCATAAAAGACCAGGAAGGAAGAATCCATATTCATGTTATACAAAATGCTAGGCAAATCAGTTTAAATAGTAGATACATTGTTATATTACCAACGTTACACCAAACTTTAGACAACTAATATTACACCGAATATTAAGGCACCTTACACGGTCAATAATACTGTCAATCCTAGTACTGTCAATATTTGCTTCAATCCTCTTTTTATATTTATCAAGTAATCAACTATCCGGATAAGGATCAGTATTCTCTTCATTACATCATTAGTATACCTTACACGATGAGTAATACTGGAAATATTTTAGAATAATGAACATATTAATTATTTTATCGATCAGTAATACTGTCATTATTCTAAAATATTGACTGTAATATTGATCGTGTAAGGTGCCTTATTAGGCAATTAGAATAATACCAACTAAATAATATCACACCAAATATTAGGCAACTAGAGTAATACTAGGCAACTAACATTGCACCACATATTAGACAACTAGAGTTACACTGATTACTATGCAACTGAATATAGTGGACAAATTGTGTAAGGGCGAAGGCTTCTACATAAACCCTCTGATAACCACAATAGTACTAACTATACAAAAAGAAGAGTACTAACAGGCCAAAAACGCCCAATACTTAAAGCTATAGAAATTCCATTAGTGACAGAGGCCAAATACCTAGGAATCATCTATGACCAAAAACTGACATGGAACTCACACAAAAATTCATTATTTAAAGTAATGAATAATATATTGTGTAAAAGTAAAAGCAAAACCACACAGAAAGCTAGACTAACTTTAAGTAGGTGCAGTAGAATGTGCTCGAAAGACTGGGGCCTGAACCCCAAAATGACCCAATGACTATATCAGGGTAGTAAGATCCATGATATCATAGGCGCTTTCATTTAGCATGGTTTATCATTGCTAGACGCCCCCGTAGCGTGCAGTATCGCTCAGGCTTTGCGGTCGTGCGCCGGACAAATAGAACAAGAAACAATAAGCCCATACCAGCCCAGAGTGGCAAACGAAAGGCACTTATATGGATCAGTAGTTTGGTGGCCCAAGACTAAGCAAGCCAACGGGGCCAGGCTCCTGAACAGCATCCAAAGCCTTGCATGCCATGAAAACAACCCCCACCGCCGCAATGGAAGTCCTGCTGGACCTACCACTCCTACACATCCTCATCCAAAAAAGAGGCAAGATATATACGCTACAGATTACATAGAGATAACGTATACTACTAGGCAACCAATGTTACATCCTGTATTCGGCAATCTAAGGTGCACCAAATATTAGGCAATACATATTACAGCAAATACTATGCAACTAATGTTACACCAACTAGTATGCAACCAATTTTTAATCAATTATTCTGAAACCAATGAGTTTGGTGGCCCAAGACTAAGCAAGCCAACGGGGCCAGGCTCCTGAACAGCATCCAAAGCCTTGCATGCCATGAAAACAACCCCCACCGCCGCAATGGAAGTCCTGCTGGACCTACCACCCCTACACATCCTCATCCAAAAAAAGAGGCAAGATATATACGCCACAGATTACATCAAGATCAAACCCTCATTAGCAAACAGCACTCGGACGAACTACCTAGAGCTGTACAACGAGCTGAGGGCAGGCCCTATAATGGGTATGCCCCTAGACATCATGACAACGAAATACAATTTAAGTAAGGAATACGAGGTCGTAATATGGTCAACTGGCCCAACCCTCAAATCAGCTTTCTTCTGGTTCACAGAAGGCTTAAAAACAGCGGAAGGAACAGAAGCTGATATCTTCAGCTTCAACCCAAAGACAATTTATATAAGTGTGACTCCACCTCTTGGCAATTTACATATCTAGATTTCGATCTTATTAGATTTCGTCAGTGTAACTTAGCTAGTGAGGATGAATTCACACAATATCTCAAGTGGTTATATACAAAAATTATACAACTAACCCCCTAGGAGGAAAGTTAAACGCCATCTGGCGGCACCACATCAATTAGCAATGCACACCCATATGGTAATAACCGTCAACATATCAGAATAACAGGGTAGTGCCCTCTATGGAATAATATTCCAACAGAGTGCTTGAGATATGAGCACAAAGCCAATTTTGTAAAACATATATAAGTGTGAATCCACCTCTACTGTGTGTGAATTCATCCTCACTAGCTGAGTTACACTGATGAGATCTAATAAGATCGAAATCTGGATATGTAGATTACTAAGAGGTGGATTCACACTTCAGCTTCTAATCAGCTAATCAAACAATAACCACGATCAGCTGTTTACCCACTAGTTCGACCGTTGACATTTGAGTCGCGAATAAGACCACAAAAGCTCTACAGTGGGTGCAATGGTGTAGGTCCTAGAAGTCCACCCGTTTTTAATCTAATATAATCTAACACGGAGGGAGGAAGAGGGACGCTGCTGGCTGCAGGGTCATTGGTCTCACAGGAATGGCAACGGGCAAATTACTGCAAGAGGCAGGATTGTCAGCTGACACTGTCCATGCTGAACGATAAAAGAATGGGCGTCTTTAGAAGATTGCTACTCACAGGAAAAAGCTGGTTAAACAAAATTCCCAGAAAAGGAGGATATTTAAACAAGAGGGAGAAGATAATAAGATAAGATGGGAAGACATAATAACCAAAAGCAGGATTATCCTCCCAAAAGAAGGACGGTTTGCAGCCCTAGAGATGCTTTCGTTTAGCATGGTTTATCATTGCTAGTCGCCCCCGTGGCGTGCAGTATCGCTTAAGTCTTGCGGTCGTGCGCCGCCGGTTGTAAGGGCCGAGGTAGAATTGTGCGCATCGGGAACAACAAATAGAATAAGAGACAATAAGCCCGTACCAGCCCAGCGTGATAAACGAAATGCGCTCTGGAAGCCACGCGTTATTAGAACAAGAAACAATAAGCCCGTAGCAGCCCAGAGTGATAAACGAAAGGCACTTACATAGGGTTGCCAGCTGACACTGTCCATGCTGAACGATAAAAGAATGGGCGTCTTTAGAAGATTGCTACTTACAGGAAAAAAGGTTAGAGCTGGTTAAACAAAATTCCCAGAAAACGAGGATATTTAAACAAGAGGGAGGGAGAAGGTAAGATGGGAAGACATAATAACCAAAAGCAGGATTATCCTCCCAAAAGAAGGACGGTTTGCAGCCCTAGAGGCGCTTTCGTTTAGCATGATTTATCTTTGCTAGCCCCCGTGGCGTGCAATATCGCTTAAGTCTTGCGGTCGTGCGCCGCTGGTTGTAAGAGCCGAGGTAGAATTGTGCGCATCAGGAACAACAAATAGAACAAGAGACAATAAGCCCGTACCAGCCCAGAGTGATAAACGAAAGGCGCTCTGGAAGCCACGCGTTATTAGAACAAGAAACAATAAGCCCGTAGCAGCCCAGAGTGATAAACGAAAGGCACTTATATAGCAGCAATCGCACAACAAAATGTTTAGTAACAAAATCATACCTTCTAAATATGTTTTTCAATTTTTTTCTACGTACATAAGCAAAATGGCGACTGATAATCACACCGTCAACTGGATTTGTAAGATATCTACCTACATACCATTGCAGTATTATATAAGAAATTGAATATAATTACATACATGAACACAAGAAATAGTACTTACCCGTTTTACCCGGTACACGCAATTTGTTCTTCAATTTGGTTGGAACCATAGACAATTTGGTTAGAACTTTTCTACATGGCGGAATTTTCCGGAGAATCGAAATCAACGGGATGCTGCCTAAAATCACAACAACATATAATAATACTTATAAATAAGCCGATGTACATGTTTATATCGCGTACGGGTGATTTCTTACCTTATATTTTCATAACTGTGATGCCGCCAAATTGAGATGTGCACACGATGCCACCGGCACAAGAATAATAGAGAACTATGATGGCCGCCAAAGACAATTGCGCCACTAGTTACACTAGCCGCCGCTAGATGGCGTAACCGATCGAATCTTCAGCCTAAAAATTAAATTGCTGCTGCTCTCCATTTTTCCGTCAGCATCAGATAAATAAGTAATAGTATAATTTATCTAGGGTCAGGATCAGATAAATAAGTAGTAGCATAATTTATCTAGAGTCACCATTCTTGCGTCAGCATCATATAAATAAGTAGTAGTATCATTTATCTAGGGGTCAGCATTCTTGCGTCAACCAACATAATCGAACCAGTGAGAACAGCTGATCCAAAATCTGGTTTCTGTTTCGATAATTCGGAAACGAGAGCTGGAATATGAGCTTATGATATTTTTTATTAATACGTGTAGCTCCTTTTAGTGTTTGTGATTGGCTGACGTATTAACGCAGAGGGAGCAACAGAAGGCTAAGAGATATTGGATAAAGAAACGGTTATGATCTAAATAATACGATTAGTGTAAGTAAGAAAATAATATTAATTAGTATATTCGGTTTGGATAATTGTACAAATCAAACATATTTTTGAATCCATATTTATCAAGTCAATCCGAATATGAATTGCGTTGTAACCATAAACAGTGTTCTGCGCATTAAGATCGCAATTAATCTAAATGCGTATTAGTCACATCTATCGATACAATAAAAAATATATTAAATCGCTATAATTACCCCAAACAGGACAAGTTCTAGTTGTACAAATATCCCGGCGAATCAATTTAAAACGATTGTTTTTGTTTTGTGCTTAAAACAAGAAGTGTTTGTGTGATTGTTTGAACGCGTACGCAGGTGTCGCCGGTTTTCCCGCCGAAACGCGAAGATGCCGCGGCCAGTGTTATTATAAGTACCCCTCTAACAAAGCATTGAACTTCGGCATCACTGTCCCCCGCTCGCCGCTAATCGATGCCTGTCATTCGTGTGTCGGCCGATTCCAGTCTTAAATATCGCTAGAAATACGGGCAGAGAGCGCGCCGTCGTCGTCGCAGCGTCGATGCGAAGCACCGCAGACACTTGACGTGATTTCGGCCCGTGTGCGCGCCCGCCCCAGCCCGCAGTTTTGTTGTCGCCGCACGCACGCAAGTAGCAACAGTCGCCGCCGCGCCGCAGTAAACGAGAGCACGAGTTCGTTAAGCAGGATACAAAACGCCGCCGCCAGCATGGAGAAGCGGATAGAGCTGGAGAAACGGGGCAAGAAGGCGGAGGATGTGAGTATTTTGGGGAATTGCGTCGTTGCACGTGTGGATGGTGGAGGGACTCCACTCGCGGACGCGATGGCCGGCTGGTTGTTGTTGTTTTAACCCGCTGGCCGGCCACGACGACGCGAAAATCAATCACGCGTCCCGATTCATTCATTAACATCTATGGCCGTTTTAGATTTGATTACCTTGCATTTGATTGAATCCAGTGAAATTCATATTCTCAGGTGGTGTATGTTGACAGGAAATGTTCATTGAATTTTGTTTTATTAAAACAAAATTTATTGGCCATCTTTATTTATAATGAAGTTTTATAATCATTAATTTGCAACTACTATTGCTCTTATCAAGTGTAGTGGATTCCTGTTAATTGGGACAACCATTTATTTGGGATAAACCTTGGTAGCCATACTATAACCCTAAGTGTTAACAATTTTGTCTGCGACCCCCTTTTGCATTTAAGAATATCAAAGGACCTGCTGAAGATTGGTAGAAAAACATACACAAATATCCAAATGTTTTGTTTTTTACTTATTAATATTTTCTGCCACCCCAACTTTGAGATTCATCCTCTATTTATTTATTTTTATTTTTCCCAATGGTAACAATACCAAAAAATGGGAAATAACAGACTTCACAATAATTCTTTCTAAGTCGTACACTTTTTAGTTGTAATACTGGACGCACAAAAAATGTCATAATCTTTTTGAATCTTATTACATATACAGATATCATTTTTAGCACTGGTGAGTTTGTGTTATGCAACCTCTATTTGCAATTTAAACATTTTTCAATGACAAAACAGTGAATATCTAAATAAAAAACTTATACAGTACAACTTACCCTCGTAGAGGGAAGTTAAACGCAATCTGGCGGCACCACATCAATTAGCCCACTCGAGATATTGTGTGAATTCATCCTCACTAGCTGAGCTACACTGACAAGATCGAAATCTAGATATGTAGATTGCTAAGAGGTGGGTTCACACTTATATATGTAAAAAACTTATATTGGTTTTGATCTTCAAATATTATTTATTGCCCTTTTGCTGTACTGCAGCATCATGAGATGAAATATGTTGTTTTTATCAATATCGCAGAGTTGTATATTGTAGTAACATCAATATTGCTACATCCATGTAAATAATGGATTTGTGGCAATGCAAGATACAAGCTCGTGACTTTATTAATATCTAACCCTGAGTGCTGCTGTTTCTCAACTGCCCAAAATAATATATATATATTATTATTAATAGCCCAAACAATCATAGTATGAGTCACATACATTACAAATATACTACATAAACTATAAGGTACATTTAGATCTGTACCTAAGCTCTGTCTTAGGTACAGATCTGAATGTACCTTATAATTTATGTAGTTTATTTGTAATGTATACAGCTCATATCTCAGCAACTACCGTGAATAGTTTTATTGTGTCTGTTAAAGCTGGATTGTATAATAGCAAGTCAACCATACCCTCTGAATGAACACAATCAAATCATAGATGTTGTATAAATTGGGTGTTACCTTTATATTTCATCTCACATTTATTTTAGATTAAAGAATTAAATTTGGACAATTCAAGGAGCACAAGCATTGTGGGACTGACAGATGAATTCAGCAGTTTGGAGAGCCTGAGCTTGATCAATGTGGGCCTGACATCACTGAAGGGCTTCCCCAAGTTGGGCAACTTGAAGAAATTAGAATTAAGCGATAATAGGTAAGACTACATTTTTCAATCTGGGTTTAGATACATTTTCTACTTCAAAGGACTAAAAATATAACAAAAAAAATATATACATGATTATAAGTGACATAGTTTATGGTGCAGTGTGTTGCTTGAAATCACTGCTAGCCAGGAGACTTTTCTAGAAAGTGTTAACTCTGCTAATATATTATGGGTGTTGTATGAGGCTATTTGATTTGATTGTACAGGTTCTTGATTATGTTGATATCTTACCCTTTAGCTATTAGTATTTCTAATATAATAATAACAAAAAAACTATTAGAAATACTAATAGCTAAATAATATTTCTAATAGTTTTTTTTGTAGCTTATTCTATCAAATGCCTTGGTAAAAAAGAATTCAGGCTGCTGGCCCAGATAGAACATAGGACATAGTAACTGCTCGATTTAATTAATTTATTTATTTAATCATAAAATAATAAATTATATATATATATATATATATATATATATATATATATATATATATCACGTTTATACTCATATTTTGACATGTCTTGACTCACTTTGACACAATTAAACGCGTTTTAACACGTTTTGACACAATTAAACATGTTTTGACTCATTTTGACGCGTCTTTTGATGATTTCTTGATTGTCACATCATTCATTTTAACATGGCTTGACTCATTTTGACACATTTGTATACGTTTTGACATATTTATACACGTTTTGACATATTTATACACGTTTTGACACAATTAAGCACTTTTTGACACATATATACACATATTTTGAATTGTCATGACTTATTCTGACATGTATTTCATGTTTTTTTGATTGTCACATGATTAATTTTGACATGTCTTGACTTATTTTGACACAATTAGACACGGTTTGACGCAATTAGACACGTTTTGACACAGTTAAACACGTTTTGACACAATTAAACATGTTTTGACACAATTAAACACGTTTTGACACATTTATACATGTTTTGACACATTTATACACGTTTCGACACATTTATACACATATTTTGACATGTCTTTACTCATTTTGACATGTCATTTGATGTTATTTTGATTGTCACATTATTAATTTTGACATGTCTTGACTCATTTTGACATGTCTTTACTCATTTTGATATGTCATTTGATGTTATTTTGATTGTCACATTATTAATTTTGACATGTCTTGACTCATTTTGACATGTCTTGACTCATTTTGACACAATTGGACACGGTTTGATGCAATTAGACACGTTTTGACACAATTAAACATGTTTTGACACAATTAAATACGTTTTAACACAATTAAACACGCTTTGACACATTTATACACGTTTTGACACATTTATACACATTTTGACGTGTCATTGATGTTTTTTTTGATTGTCACATTATTCATTTTGACATGTCTTTTATATATATATATATATATATATATATATATATATATATATATATATATATATTTGTTTCCATGTTTTCACTTACTTTTCCCATGATTATTTGATTGTTTTTTGTGTATTCAGGTAGCTCATGTTTTTTCTCCAGTTCTTTGTATCTGGCATCTTTTATTTGGTTTATCTATCTTAAGTGGTGTGCTTATAAGACTGAGTTATTATAATATTAATAACTATTATTTAGAATGTTTTTTTTTTTAAATGTATTTACAGGATTAACAATGGTCTAAATCTGCTCTCGACAAGCCCCAAGCTCACCTACCTGAATCTGAGCGGCAACAAAATCAAAGATTTGGACACACTCCAGCCCCTAAAAGACTTCAAGTACCTCAAGAATCTGGACCTGTTCAACAACGACGTCACGTCGATTGAGAACTACCGCGAGAAAATATTCCGGCTGTTGCCCAGTCTCAAATATCTGGACGGGTATGATTTCCTGAATGTTTCTATCTAGTCACACAGTTTTATGAAATTATGTTTATACAGGTATGATGCTGATGATTGTGAGGCTGATGACAGTGAGGGCGAGGAAGAAGTTAATGGCAATGAGGATGAGTCTGAAGATGAAGGTATGTATTACAAAGTTTTATTTTTTTCTACGGAGTACAGCCCTCGCCCCTAGGCTATGGGCACTGCGGCCCTTCACAGACCTATTGTGCCTATTACAATGATACAAATCAGTGGTTAAAGTTATCCAGTTTGCAAATCTTATCCCATATGTTATTTATTGTATGTTGATGTGACAGGACAAAACAATGTCCTTGCAGTGTTATTTATTGTATTCCACTGATTTGCTTCACTTATGCTACTAGATATAATGGTTGTATTCGGCGCCTTTAAGCTACTAATAATAATGCGCCTCTCTTCATAAGAAAATACACGGGGTGGTTAGCGGGAGCGGGATGACACCAATAAAAATTGCGCCCTAGGGCTATAACCAATTTAGCCCCGTAGTTATGGTTGGTCTGAGTGATTGACATCTAATTACTTTAAATATCTGGTGTGGACACTACACGACTTTCCGAATAACATTGAAATATTTCACTTTTTTGTGAATTATTATTAATCACGTTTTGACACAATTATACACATATTTTGACATGTCTTGACTCATCTTGACGTCATTTGATGTTTTTTTGATTGTCACATGATTCATTTTCACATGTCTTGACTCATTTTGACACAATTAAAACGTTTTGACACAATTAAAAACGTTTTGACACAATTAAACATGTTTTGACACAATTAAACACGTTTTGACACAATTAAACACGTTTTGACACATTTATACACATTTTGACGTGTCTTTTGATGTTTTTTTGATTGTCACATCATTCATTTTGACATGTCTTGACTCATTTTGACACATTTATATACGTTTTGACACAATTAAACACTTTTTGAACATTTATACACATATTTTGAATTGTCATGACTCATTCTGACATGTATTTAATGTTTTTTTGATTGTCACATTAATTTTGACATGTGTTGACTTATTTTGACACAATTGGACACGGTTTGACGCAATTAGACACGTTTTGACATCAATTAAACACGTTTTGACACAATTAAACATGTTTTGACACAATTAAACACATTTTGACCCATTTATACAAGTTTTGACACATTATACACGTTTTGACACATTTATACACATATTTTGACATGTCATTTGATGTTATTTTGATTGTCACATGATTAATTTTGACATGTCTTGACTCATTTTGACATATCTTGACTCGTTTTGACATGCCTTTCTCATTTTGACACATTTGGACTCGGTTTGACGCAATTAGGCACGTTTTGACACAATTAAATACGTTTTGACACAATTTAATACGTTTTGACACAATTAAACACGTTTTGACACATTTATACACATTTTGACGCGTCTTTTGATATTTTCTTGATTGTCACATCATTCATTTTAACATGTCTTGACTCATTTTGACATATTTGTATACGTTTTGACACAATTAAACACTTTTTGACACATATATACACATATTTTGAATTGTCATGACTTATTCCGACATGTATTTCATGTTTTTTTGATTGTCACATGATTAATTTTGACATGTCTTGACTTATTTTGACACAATTAGACACGGTTTGACGCAATTAGACACGTTTTGACACAATTAAACACGTTTTGACACAATTAAACATGTTTTGACACAATTAAACATGTTTTGACATAATTAAACACGTTTTGACACATTTATACAAGTTTTGACACATTTATACACGTTTTGACACATTTATACACATATTTTGACGTCTTTACTCATTTCGACATGTCATTTGATGTTATTTTGATTGTCAGATTATTAATTTTGACATGTCTTGACTCATTTTGACACATTTGGACTCGGTTTGACGCAATTAGACACGTTTTGACACAATTAAACACGTTTTGACACAATTAAACATGTTTTGACACAATTAAATACGTTTTAACAAAATTAAACACGTTTTGACACATTTATACACATTTTGACGTGTCGTTTGATGTTTTTTTGATTGTCACATAATTCATTTTGACATGTCTTGACTCATTTTGACACAATTGGACACGATTTGACGCAATTAGACACGTTTTGGTACAATTAAACACGTTTTGACATATTTATATACGTTTTGACACATTTATACACGTTTTGACACAATTAAACACTTTTTGATACAATTAAACATGTTTTGACACATTTGTTCACTTACTTTGACATGCCTTGACTCATTTTGACATATCTTGACTCATTTTGACATGTCATTTGATGTTTTTTCATTGTCACATGATTAATTTTGACATGTCTTGACTCATTTTGACACAATTGGACACGATTTGACGCAATTAGACACGTTTTGACACATTTATACACGTTTTAACACATTTATACACGTTTTGACATGTCTTGGCCCATTTTGACAAGATATTTGATGTTTTTTTGATTGCCACATGATTAATTTTGACATGTCTTGACTCATTTTGACACAATTGGACACGGTTTGACGGAATTACACATGTTTTGACATAATTAAACACGTTTAGACACAATTAAACACGATTTGGCGCAATTAGACACGTTTTGACGCAATTAGACATGTTTTGACACAATTAAACACGTTTTGACACAATTAAACACGTTTTGACACATATACACATATTTAAACATGTCTTGACTCATTTTGACATATCATTTGATGTTTTTTTGACTGTCACATGATTCATTTTGACATTCTTGACTCATTTATACAAGTTTTGACATATTTATTCACGTTTTGACATATTTATATACGATTTACCACACTTTCCACATGTTCTCGTATTTTTCCACATTTTCTCATATTTGCTTTTTGAAATATGACATAACTTTCCGAGAAAAAAAACTACAATATTTGGAAGGTATTGTTGTCGTGAACAATTTAGAAAATATTTGTTACGTTACTATTTTATGCCTAAAACATAAACCCGATTTCTGCAATCTGGTTGTATGTATGTATGTATGTCTGTCTGTCTGTCTGTCTGTGAACAAAATTCAATTAGTCACATTTATACATGGTTTACGATTACGTTTTATGCTTAAAATAGTCGAAATAAACCCGAGTTTTGCGATGTCTGTGTGTATGTATGTCTGTCAGTCTGTATGTATGTCAGTCTGTATGTATGTATGTATGTCTGTCAGTCTGTATGTATGTATGTATGTCTGTCAGTCTGTATGTATGTCTGTCTGTCAGTCTGTATGTATGTCTGTCTGTCAGTCTGTATGTCTGTGAACAAAATTCCTGGAAAACGACAGAACAGATAGTGACAACATTTGGCAATTGAAATGTGAACATTATTTCGGACGATCCAGCTTTTAAGCGACCGCTCTCTTAAGAAACCAAGGCTGTATACATCAGTGATGTATTTGCAAAGTTAAATTATATTGTATATTAAAATTTATTAAGCGTGTTTTGTTATACATTTTTAGCTAGTTCAGAGGAGGATGATGAACTAGAGGACAGTGTAGGCTTGGGTGCTGTGTACTCTGAAAATCTGGATGACATGTCTGATGAGGAGGACTATCAGGCAGGGGAGGAGGAGGACGAGGATGAGGATGCCATTGAAGAGGAGGAGGAGGAGGAGGCTGAATCACAATCTAAAGGTATTGTTTGTTAATATCCTAAACACTTTTACAAAGTGACTTGTCCAGTCTTGTTCCTTTAGAAAATACTTGTCTAAAATGTATCATAAATGTATACTTTTACTAATATTTACAATTTAACAGTAACAGATACAGTATCACTTGAATTGATAATTGGAAAAACCATTTTTTATTTATTAATTAATATTTATCTATGAAGACTAAAACTTTTGGGAGATATATGGTTTTTCCACTCACTGCTTTAACTATATCACTGATTTTGAAGGAAGAAATTATTTTGATCTCAATCTATTAGGTAGAAATTATCTATTATATGGTTTCTCCACTCACCACTTTAACTATATCACTGATTTTGAAGGAAAAAATTATTTTGATCTCAACCTAATAGATTGACATCAAAATAATTTTTTCCTTCAAAATCAGTGATATAGTTAAAGTGGTGAGTGGAGAAACCATATAACTCCAAAATCATAGTTTAGATAAAATCTGTTTTGTAGCAAAAGTGTACATGTCACAACAATTACATGTACAAGAGAATAGTAGAAGATGACATCCTCTACAACTGTATATAAGTCTGAACCCAGCTCTTAGCAATCTACATATCTAGATTTCGATCTTATTAGATCTCATCAGTGTAGCTCAGCTAGTGAGGATGAATTCACACAATATCTTGAGTGGTGATATACAATTTTGACACATTTATACACATATTTTGACATGTCTCGACTCATTTTGACATGTCATTTGATGTTTTGATTGTCACATGATTCATTTTGACATGTCTTGACTCATTTTGACATGTCATTTGATGTTTTGATTGTCACATGATTCATTTTGACATGTCTTGACTCATTTTGACATGTCATTTGATGTTTTGATTGTCACATGATTCATTTTGACATGTCTTGACTCATTTTGACATGTCATTTGATGTTTTGATTGTCACATGATTAATTTTGACATGTCTTGACTCATTTTGACATGTCATTTGATGTTTTGATTGTCACATGATTCATTTTGACATGTCTTGACTCATTTTGACATCATTTGATGTTTTGATTGTCACATGATTCATTTTGACATGTCTTGACTCATTTTAACACAATTGGACACGGTTTGACGCAATTGGTAGTGATAGTTGTATTATATCTACAACTGTATTTTTCTGTTGCAGTTCACATAAGGGGCAAAAAGCGGAAACTCGAGGACGGAGAGGCTAACGAGAATAATTAGTGTTATATAGGGAAACAAACAAACAAGCAAAACAAAAACGTGACCAATGATGAACTATATTAGTTTTCTGATTGGTAATTTATAAAAGTGAGATGACACACCTGGCTGTGCTACTCTAAATATAACAAAAAAAAAAGTATAACATCAAAAGAAAAGAAAAACCTTGAAACACAAAAAAAAATGTCTCTTGCATAATATTTAGCGGTTGAAAATTTTATTACAAAAAAATAAAACAAACGAAAATATTAATATTACATTTTATATATATGCGTGATGATGAGAGGCGCGCGCTGAGAGATGTTCATGATAAATATTTTATATTTGGTGGAATTTTTGAGTCAAGCTGGAGTTTGCAACATATCAAATTTAAAAACTATATTTCAATAAATTGTTATAATTAATATCCTTGAGCTTGCTTATATTATCAATCAATCATTTGTGACAACTTTACACATGATGCGACGTTGCCATATATAAGCAATAATCTCAATGAGAATCCTAGAGATCATAACTAACCGATATTTTATTAAAACAAAATAATTTCCAAAAAATGTCGATTTGTTGTAATTTTTTATTCTGATTATTTTTGAGTGAGGGAGAGAAATCTATCTTTATTAAGCTATCTAATAAAATGTGATCACTTCAATATAGATAATTTTCTTGTATTGTTGACAATTCTGGCTTAACACTCTTAATAAATTTGAGTTGAAAGAAAATGATTGTAAAAGTTGTTTATATAATAACAGAACTATCCAACGCGCGCCAATCGAACACACAAAGATTTGTATTTATTTACAAATTGTTATCAAAATCACAAAAGAAAACACGTTATTTACATTTAAAAACAAATCGTAGGCATGTTATATTTTGTTTGTTTTTAAAACTGTTTTGTAATTTAAGGATGATAAACAAAGTAGTAGCCATCAAATAATTTATTCCATACTACACTAAGCCTGTGTAAAGCGCGATTCCCAACTACTAACTGGTTCAATTGTAATTTTTGGTTGCGTTTTGTTTTTATTAAATTGTTAGTCGTGATATATCTTAATTTTTTTTAACGCAATAGTTTGATGTAAAGATTGAGATCATGTATGTTTATAAGTAAGGGATGAAAGATAGCATTTAACGGCGGTCATCTGCCGTTGTATCACATAGTGTAAACCAAATTGCGACTATCTTCTGCACTTAAAATCTCAAATTCGTGGGGTTCACGAGGATGGTTATGCATTAGAAAAACATCCCGAATGACCTGTAATCAATTGGTTATAATTCTGCGACCCCCCAAATATGTTTCGGGACACCCCCTCCAAATATGTTTCGGGACACCCCCTCCAAATATGTTTCGGGACACCCCCTCCAAATATCTTTCGGGACACCCCCTCCAAATATCTTTCGCAACCCCGCCCCCTAAATATCTCGCGACCCCCCCCCAATATTTTCGCGACGCCCCCCCCCCATATCTTTCGCGATCCCACCCTCAAATATCTTTCGCGACCCCACCCCCAAATATCTTTCGCAACCCCCCCCCACAATATCTTTCCCCCCCATATCTTTCGCGATCCCCCCAATACCTATCTAAGATCTACTTTTTTTCTTACAAAATTGTCGCGATCGACTTGTTATTAGTGCTCTATCAAGTGGTCCAATCAGGTTTTCTATGGTTTCAATCGGTTGTACACGTTAAGACATCGTGAGCGATCGACCACATCGACCGGTTGATCGCGATCGACTTCATGGCCACCTCTGCCAAGAATGTCATGAATTACGATGAAAAATTAGGAGCTACAAGTCATCCTTTACTTATCTATATCTATTTTAATGCGAGTTGTTAAGTTGAATTGAGCCCAATATAATTCTACAAATTGTGATCTTAAGACATTTAATACGCGTTTTAATGCAATAGTGCTTTCAACAACTGGCAGTTCAGTGGTTGCTTGTATATTTCTGTTTGCGTTTTTTTTATATATATAAATTCTATGCGTGACAGATCTATTTTTTTTTTCTTTTTCATTTAAACTATTGACACAAATAAATAGATCGCGCGTTATTACTATTTGTAAATCAAATAATTTTTTTGTAATATTTTGAAGAATGCAGTCGCATTTTGAAAATCAGGCTTGTTTCATTTTTGTTTTGTGGCACCAGCAGCGGCGACAAGATTACGGGTGCGGATGTTTTGATTTTTTTTCCTACTTAGCAAACACGTTCTGTTTTTTTTTATTAAGACGATGTTATTTGTTTACCCCCCTCCCACACCCTCAATCTATTTTTTAATAATATCTTTTATATCACTTTCCATACTAGTATTATGTTAATGTCTATAAATCTAGTAGTTTATATGAAAGTAAACTTATTCATATTTTAAAAAATATACAATTGTTTTTGTATTGCAGTGTTCCTGTTCCTAAACAAATACTGATACAACTTCCTACAATTGTCTGCCAAGTCAAGAGATTTTCAACTGGAAACCAATTATTATATCACATACAATTCCTAGTCCTAGGCCATAGTTTGGTGATGACAACAAGTACTATAACTCTGTTTATAATTTTCAAAATTTTATTAAATTACTCTGACTATATTCTCAAATAGTTATATTTAGACTTTACAAAGTATAAAATATGTATCTCAACTATTTGAAGTCTTTTTGGGATGTTAAACTTAAAAATTATAAATTTTACATTAATTAGGATACAAGAAGTACCATAACTCTGTTTGTAGTTTTCAAAATTTTATTAAATTACTCTGACTATATCCTCAAATAGGTATATTTAGACTTTACAAAGTATAAAATATGTATCTCAACTATTTGAAGTCTTTTTCGGATGTTAAACTTAAAAATTATAAATTTTACATTAATTAGGATACAAGAAGTACCATAACTCTGTTTGTAGTTTTCAAAATTTTATTAAATTACTCTGACTATATCCTCAAATAGTTATATTTAGACTGTACAAAGTATAGAATATGTATCTCAACTATTTGATGTCTTTTTGGGATGTTAAACTTAAAAATTACAAATTTGACATTAATTAGGATACAAAAAGTACCATAACTCTGATTATAATTTTCAAAATTTTATTAAATTACTCTGACTATATCCTCAAATAGTTATATTTAGACTTTACAAAGTATAAAATATGTATCTCAACTATTTGATGTCTTTTTGGGATGTTAAACTTAAAAATTACAAATTTTACATTAGTAAGGGTACAAGAAGTACCATAACTCTATTTATAATTTTCAAAATTCTATTAAATTACTCTGACTATATCCTCAAATAGTTATATTTAGACTTTACAAAGTATAAAATATGTATCTCAACTATTTGAAGTCTTTTTGGGATGTTAAACTTAAAAATTACAAATTTGACATTAGTTAGGGTACAAGAAGTACCATAACTCTGTTTGTAGTTTTCAAAATTTTATTAAATTACTCTGACTTTATCCTCAAATAGTTATATTTAGACTTTACAAAGTATAAAATATGTATCTCAACTATTTGAAGTCTTTTTGGGATGTTAAACTTAAAAATTACAAATTTGACATTAGTTAGGGTACAAGAAGTACCATAACTCTGTTTGTAGTTTTCAAAATTTTATTAAATTACTCTGACTATATCCTCAAATAGTTATATTTAAACTGTACAAAGTATAAAATATGTATCTCAACTATTTGAAGTCTTTTTGGGATGTTAAACTTAAAAATTACAAATTTGACATTAGTTAGGGTACAAGAAGTACCATAACTCTGTTTGTAGTTTTCAAAATTTTATTAAATTACTCTGACTTTATCCTCAAATAGTTATATTTAGACTTTACAAAGTATAAAATATGTATCTCAACTATTTGAAGTCTTTTTGGGATGTTAAACTTAAAAATTACAAATTTAACATTAGTTAGGGTACAAGAAGTACCATAACTCTGTTTATAATTTTCAAAATTTTATTAAATTACTCTGACTATATCCTCAAATAGTTATATTTAGACTTTAGAAAGTATAAAATATGTATCTCAACTATTTGAAGTCTTTTTGGGATGTTAAACTTAAAAATTACAAATTTGACATTAGTTAGGGTACAAAAAGTACCATAACTCTGTTTATAATATTCAAAATTTTATTAAATTGCTCTGACTATATTCTCAAATAGTTATATTTAGACTTTACAGAGTATCAAATATGTATCTCAACTATTTGAAGTCTTTTTGGGATGTTAAACTTAAAAATTACAAATTTGACATTAGTTAGGGTACAAGAAGTACCATAACTCTGTTTATAATTTTCAAAATTTTATTAAATTACTCTGACTATATCCTCAAATAGTTATATTTAGACTTTACAGAGTATAAAATATGTATCTCAACTATTCGAAGTCTTTTTTGGATGTTAAACTTACAAATTTGACATTAGTTAGAATACTAGAAATACCATAACTCTGTTTTTAGGATTCAAATATATATATATATATATATATATATATATATATATATAAACATAAATATACATTTATCGAACATATAAAGCTTCACAGCAAAAAGGATATATCTATTGATCATGTGACAAAATTAATCAATAGACCACGTTTTGCTTTAGTAGCTTTATTTATTTCATAAAATTATGTAGGGGGGTGGGGGGTCGCTGATGAGATCTTGACCAAGGTCCCAAAAAAGCTAATTACGGCCCTGTACATTATACAAATTTGAGATCATGTTTTTGATAATAAAAAACCTTGTCTACAAATTTATCAGAATTCACCTAGTTGAAATTATTGTTTTTAAAACAATTCTATCAGTGTGCATATATTAATTATCTATAATTTTCATGAAAATAAGTTTTTTAGAATTAAATCAAATATTTACGTTTGTGGCGCCATCTAGTGGCATATTGCTGAATTACATACGCCGCCATGTTCACTTCGTAGCGGCGTCGTCTCCACCAGTGGTGATCCAGACTCTCAGTTTGGCGGCATACAAAGCTCGTCCTGCGGGGATAAATTAGGTAAGAACATCATCATTCTCACTCTGTACGTTGCAATTAATGTTTTCGGTAATGCGTATTATGTTGTTTAAATGTATACGGTTGTATGTGTATGAGTCTGTGCATCATACCTTTTTTTGCCAGTGCCGGTTGTTCCGCAAACCGTGTGCCCATCCACCATAAATCATATCGTTGATTGATCATATGTATTACCCTCGTCAAGTTCATAGATAACTGGTCAAGTTCGGTGATTCAAGTTGCTGAGGATTGTAGGGTCTGAAGTTGTATGATTGTATAACATAATTTCCTGATATTTTGTTAATTTCGACGCCATTTTGGTTCACTAAACAAAATCCCTTACAGACATGATCACTTTTCTCGTTGATGGAAATATTTCAAACAACGCTTTTATGAACATTATATACTATTGATAATCGTGATGGTTTCATCATGATTATCAATGGTATACATAGTTACTCTAGCAATACAACTTCATTTCGAATTTAATTACTCGAATGCACAGGTTCCAAACTATTTGGCACACTGCAAGGGGGGCACTGTGCCAAATAGTTTGGGAACCTGTGCATTCGGGTAATTAAATTCGACATGAAGTTGTATTGCTAAAGTAAGGTTCTAACTATTTGGCACACTGCCCCCCTTTTAATTTAAAAAAAATCCTCAACGTCAACCCTGAAAACATATAATCGTAAAAAATCTCTCACATTACTGATTACTTACAAAGTATTAATAGTATGCAATTAATACTTTGAAAGTAATTGTTAAAATCTCTCACATTACTGATTACTTTCAAAGTATTAATAATATGCAATTAATACTTTAAGTAATCGTTAAAATCTGTCAGATTACTGATTACTTTCAAAGTATTAATACTATGGAATTAATACTTTGAAAGTAATCAGTAATTGACAGATTTTTACGGTTATATGTTTTCAGAGGGGACGTTTTTTATCTGAAAAGAGGGGCAGTGTGCCAAATAGTTTGGGAACCTGTGCATTAGAGTAATTAAATTCGACATAAAGTTGTATTATCGATATTTTGTAGGATAAAATTAAACTTATTAGAATTAATTCTAATATTGCATCAGTAGCGCCATCTAGCGGCGTATGGCCGAACTAAGTTCATCTGTTTAAAGACGCCATGTTTATTTTCTAGCGGCGTCGTCTCAATCAGTGGTGATCCAGGGTCTCAGTTTGGCGGCATACAAAGCTCGTTCTGCGGATGAATTAGGTAAGAACAATCATAATTCTCACTCTGTACGTTGTAATTAATGTTTTCGGCAATGCTTGTTATGTTGTTTTATATTATACGGTTGTATGTGTATTAACCTATATGTCTTACCGTGTTATCGGCGCCGGTTGTTCCATCAGCAAAATAAACCGTGTGCCCATCCACCATAAATCATATCATATATATTACCCTTGTCAAGTTTGGTGATTCACATTGCAGAAATAGGAGGATTGTAAGGGTCTGCAGTGGTATGAATCATAGACAACATGATGGTACATAATCATATGAATGTTTAAAAGAATTTTCTGATATTTTGTTTATTTCGACGCCATTTTGACTTTTGCTTGAATCCTTCTTCGGTATTAATCAAGCAATCAATTATTCGGATAAACATCAGTATTCTCTTCATTCCATCATTACTATACCTTACACGATCAGTAACAGTCAATAATTTAGAATAATGTTATGTTATGTTATCGTATAGTAATACTGTCATTATTCTAAAATATTGACAGTATTATTGACCATGTATAAGGCACCTTACATGATCAATAATACTGTCAATATTTTAGAATAATGACAGTATTACTGTATGATAACATGTTTAAAATTTTCATTATTCTAAATTATTGACTGTGTTACTGATCGTGTAAGGTATAGTAATGATAGAATGAAGAGAATACTGATGTTTATTGGGATAATTGATTACTTGATAAATATTGAAGGAGGATTGCAGCAAATTCTGACAGTACTAGAAATGACAGTATTATTGACCATGTAAGGTGCCTTAAAGGCACCTTACACGATCAATATTACTGTCAATATTTTAGAATAATGACAGTATTACTGTACGATAATATGCTTAAAATGTTTTTTATTCTTAAATATTGCCAGTATTACTTATCGTGTAATGTATATTAATGATGTATTGAAGAGAATACTGATCTTTATCTGGATAATTGATTACTTGATAACTATAAAAGGAGGGTTGAAGCAAAATTGACAGTACTAGAATTGACAGTATTATTGACTGTGTAAGGTGCCTTTTATATGAATATAGTTCATCAAAATGTGTGCAATTTTGAATATGCAGCCTAAAATAAAAAATAACTGCTAATACCTATTTGTTTGGGTGTCTTGTATTTAGGAGGGTGTTTGCCATGCTGGCTCAAAGGCAATCAAAGTCAATTTACAGAAATACCAAAACCTTCTCAATAGAACTTAAATGTGATTTGTGGTGTAAGTCAGATTTAAGTTCTATTGAGAAGGTAACATGTTTGCAATTTTGTAAATTGAATTTGCTTGCCTTCGAACTGGTGTGGCAAACACCCTCCTAAATACAAGACAACCTGGATAGTTCTGATTAGTTGGTTGGAGGGTAGCATAGCTACAGACACTTAGGCTTTAGTATTAGATGCTTTGTGTTTAATAGAGCTGGACAGAGGCATATTACATGCTCTGCTGTTTCTAGTTCTATACAAGACAACCAAAATAATAGGTATTCTCACAGGCTTATACCATTATCATACCGCCTTTAAGTTTGACACTTAATTTGGTTAAAATCTATTTATATGAATTAATTACAAAATAAGTACTTTTTACAATGGAAACTTAATAATAAACAATAAATACTTTCAAACCATCTGTAACCACTATTTGTTGTTGATAGGAGATGATGCACTGACATTGGAGCTGTGAAATGTGTTGAGGAATGTGCTGTCCGAGAGTAGAGAACTGCCACGTCGACGCTTCGTTGTGCTGCTGCTATGTATTTCAACAGGGGGCTCTGAAATTGAAATAAAAGAAATCGTGAGCATGGCTGTAAACTGTGAGTATTACAACGTTGTAGTTTTGTCTTTCTATCAACTAATTTGAAAAGGAGCCATCGATAATAAGGATAAATGTATTTTCTATAAGCAATTTAAGCCAGCAAATAATGCTCTGATAGCAGCAAATGAACTATATTTAGTAGGAAATCAATTACTTGTTGTTTCATCATATACATGACAATATAACTAAGACTTTTGCTTGTATTCACCAACATCTTATAAACTTTATAGGTCCCATAAACTATTGAATGAATAGATTGACATTATTGTGACAGAATATGCCAAAACAAATGTCAAACACCTTGAATAGAGCTTGCAATTGGAGCTTTGATGACACCTTTTGTTTAATTATTCAGTGTTTCCAATAGAGAGAATTTAAAGTAACTACATTTTCTAGACAATGTATTTATAGTTGCTATAACAACAAATACTTATGGGTTCAATGGGCAATTCAAGCTAGTTAGTAGTACTCTATCTGGTGGCAGAAAATTAACTAAAATCTAGTGGGTAATCTCTACTCATAAACTGTATTTTCTCATCAATATGTGTAAAGTTTGTCTAGTTGTATATTAAAAGTTTATTAACAACCTCACATTACTGTCCAAGTGATCATCAATTGTGTAATTTGTATCTAATCAGCTGATATTGCTTATATTTTATTTATTTGAACCAGGAGCAATTTAATTACTCCAATAAAAAATCTATAATCAGTTCAGAGGAGAGAAAAGCTGTTGTATTATACTGTTAAGTATAACACAACAGTTTTTCTCTGAAAAATATCAGAAAAACTGTTGTGTTATACTTAAAAGTATAACACAACAGTTTTACTGTCCTCTGTCAACCTTGAATTAAAATTTTAGATGTATTTTTACATTATTTTGTATAAAGACAACATAAATTTTCTTACCAACAGCTGTAGCCTCTGTGTTTTTCAGTTGTTGCACAGTTTTAATCACCATAGAGCACTGACTATGCACCTTAGTGCACCCATTTACTGCTCTAGTAGCCTGGGTAACAAAATTCTGCATCCCATTAGTATTGATTTCAATTGTGCTACCATTTGCAGAAGTACAATTCCCAAAAATCACTTGTATATTTTCAATAATACTTTTCACATTCTCCGATGTAGTTTTACACATGGCTATGTGATCATCACCCTTTTTTGCAAGCACTGCCAGTATTGTCTCTTGGTGCTGCGTTATGTAATCACACGACTCTTTAATACTCTCAGACTTATCATTTAGAGTTGATAGCAGTTTATGCAGTTGTTGCTCTTTGTTGTATAGCTGCATTTGCTGTTTTTGGCGGAGTAAAGCGTCGCGTTCGCGGCGTAGCTGCTCGAGTCGTCTCATGTGCTCATAGTAGTTCGTGGGGTTGATTTCCGACAGTTTTGGTGCGCTCATTTTATTTAGCAAGATATTTTTATAACCTTCCAGAATAAACCGTCACACAGTTGAATTTAAAAAAAAAATGTAAACAACAGTGAAGTTAGCTGTATATAATAATTATTTTCTGTCAACGTTTATGCGTTAACCAATCAGACAGTAAGTTGGTATCAGCTGTTCTTGCTTCTCATTTCGAATCTGACCCTCGTATACACCGACGTTCCATAAATCTATCAATACTCTTACAACAAACAATCAACGGACATTTAAATGATTCAATAACGAAAATTTGGCGCCAAAAGTATATTTAACATTTGCACCATTTCGGGGTGGCACAGTGGCGCCCCCATCTCACCTTTTGTTTAGTTATCAGTGTTTGCAATAGAGAGAATCTAAAGTAACTACAATTCCTAGATAATGTATTTATTGTTGCTATAACAACGAATACTTATGGGTTCAATTGACCTATAGAATTACTATTCTATAGGTCAATTGAACCCATAAGTATTCGTTGTTATAGCAACAATAAATACATTATCTAGGAATTGTAGTTACTTTAGATTCTCTCTATTGCAAACACTGATAACTAAACAAAAGGTGTCTTCAAATTACAAGCACTATTGAAGGTGTTTGACATTTGTTTTGGCATAACTGTCACAATGACGTTGTCAATTTATCCATTCAATAGCTTATGGGACCTATAAAATTTATGGGATGTTGGTGAACACGGGCATAAGGGTCTATTATGTAACTTAGCAGAACGGTCTGTATAATATGACAACCAATGCAAACAACTGTTTCAACGTTGGTATGCCGGATTAACAATTTTGACGTTATGCGGTTAGAAATAAACAAGTGGGGCGCTAGATGTCGTACGTACCACGCCGCAGTTCACTGCAAGATGGCCGCCCGATCCGTCCATCTTTGAACGCGCTGCATATATCACAAAAGGGCTTATGTTAGGAAATGTAAAGTTTACAAGCCGTTTCTACCAATGGAAAGAGTAGATTTGTTTGGGTTAAGAATACATAAAAATCTTATTTATTTGTAAAAATGATTTGCGCAAACAGCAGTGATATTTATTTCAAAGTCGTTGCATAAAGTACGGCCCCGGTGGATTGAGTTATGTTAAAACAACGGCAATTTTGTGGTGATTCTGGTGATGTGTAGTTTGTGTTGTGGTCGTGCATAACCAACACGGAAGATGCTGCGTGTGTTAGAAGTTGAAAATTCTGGAAATATATAATCAACGCAAAAATGAAAGCTAGCTAGTATTATACCAGCACGTCAATTGAAAAAGGTAAGTATATTATGCTGTTTAACTATTTATACGTTACATGTGGTTTTAATTGGTATTTAGTTATTAGTTATCATTTAACTACAGTTGCTTTGTGTTATTATTTCCATAACACCTCAATGGAAAATAGCCTTTTGAACTTTATTTTTATTAATTATTTATTATATTATTTCAGTATAAACCCACCTTTACTGTATATGTGAAAAATTTTATATCAAATTTTGTGACCATTTTTCAAGAATCAAATTTCGAAAACGATTGATTATTTCTGTCTCTGTTGTTTGAGAAATTAAGAATATGTAAATAATAAATAAATAAAAAATATTACTTACAAATTGTATACTACATGTAGGGTATGTGGTATACAATTTGTATGTAATATTTTTTATTTATTTATCATTTACATATTCTCAATTTCTCAAACAACAGAGACAGAAATAATCAATCGTTTTCGAAATTTGATTCAATCGCGATCGGAAACTCAATCAATATTTTTTGAGCAACAACAGAAACAGAAAAAATCAATCGCGTTCAAAATTTGAAACAATCACGATCGGAAATTCAATCAATATTTTTTTGAGAAACAACAGAGACAGAAAGAATCAATCGCTTTCGAAATTTGATTCAATCGCGTTGGGGAAACTGAAATCAATAATTTTTGAGAAACATCTTGGTTTTTTTTTTAATTTAAAATTAATTAGTTAATTAATTTGAAAAGTCGTACACTAGAATTTAATTACAAGTAAATTTGCATTTGAGTGCGCGCGTCGTTTTCGTGGTGGGAGCGCGCCGCTTACCTCATCACTTCAAAATTGTTTCTTGTAGCGTCCAGCAGTCGCCTGTGTGTTAGTGGTCGTGACTCACCCGCAAACGGATTAAATCAACAATAATTAGCGTCGGACAATTAAGGATGGCCAAGTACTACTTTGTGGTATTTTTCGTCCTCGTGGCGACGCAATTTAAAACCTGTGAGTATGCTGGATGAGAGTGCAGTTATTTTGGGCCGCGGATTTGTTTATGTTTTGGTATATGAGAAACCACGAGAAGGTGTGTGCGTGTGTGTGTGTGTGGGGGACACACCTGTGTGCGGTTCGACAGGTAGACGACCATAGCAGCGAGCTAGATTGTCTGAATACAAACAAACCGATGCTGTCTAAATGCGGATTTTTTTATAATTCTGATTATTATTTTATTATTCTTGATTTAGTTTATGATTCGTTGTATGAAATAATATATGAAAGAAACGCTTTCAGGTGGCTTTTTTTATACAAAATTGTAATACAAACAACTGAATATGACTATAGCAGAAGAACATATTACATAAGAAAACAAAACAATAAATAAAACAAACAATACAAATCACAAAATAATACCCAGAACAAGTTATAAAACAAAACAGACAATACAAAGCATACAATAATACCGAGAACATGATATAAAACAAAACAGTACACATCATAAAACAAAACAGTAAACATCATAAAACAAAATAGAAAACAAAAATCAGAACAAGTTAATACAATAGGGCAAAACAAAACACATACGTCTAAAACAAAATACAAATATATTTTGTTTTAGACTTGTGTGTTTTGTTTTGCCCTATTGTATGATATGTTCTGACTTTTGTTTTATATTTTGTTTTATGATTTTTACATGTTTTGTTTTATGATTTGTACTGTTTTGTTTTTTGACAAAGTATTGACAGAATACATAAGTCATAAAATAAATTAGAATACAATATAACAATATATGTATTACAATATTTTGTTCTTGCTTTATATCGAACAACTCATACAATACGGCAAAACGAAACACAGAACAAGTCTGAAACAAAATACAAATATAACACAAAACAAAGTACTAACAGAATACATAATCAGTCATAAAATAAAATAGAAAACAATATTACAATATATGTATTACAATATGTTGTGTTTGTTTTATGTCGAACAAGTCATATAATGCAGCAAAACGAAACAGAACAAGTCTGAAATAAAATACAAATATAACACAAAACAAAGTACTAACAGAATACATAATGAGTCATAAATTAAAATAGAAAACAATATTACAATATATGTATTACAATATTTTGTGTTTGGTTTATATCGAACAAGTCATACAATGCGGCAAAACAAAACACAGAACAAGTCTGAAACAAAATACAAATATAACACAAAACAAAGTACCAACAGAATACATAATAAGTCATAAAATAAAATAGAAAACAATATTACAATATATGTATTACAATATTTTGTGGTTGCTTTATATCAAACAAGTCATACAATAAGCCAAAACAAAACACAGAACAAGTCTGAAACAAAATACAAATATAACACAAAACAAAGTACTAACAGAATACATAATAAGTCATAAAATAAAATAGAAAACAATATTACAATATATGTATTACAATATTTTGTGTTTGCTTTAAGTCATATTATCAGACATTAATTTTATTTATATTTTATATAAAAACAGCACTCAACAAACTAATTTTTGTCTGTACATTGCATGTAATTCGCTACTTTCCGTACCGTTCTACACAGTGAACACGGCATTGAAATTGAAATTATCGATATTTAAACAACGTTACAAAGTCCCCAACAACTTCTTCGGGGGTAGCGCCGAACTTCCTAATCAAGTTTCGCAACTTACCCCGTAAATTAATGCATGAATCAACCTTTGTAATTTTTCCTAGTAAAACTAATTTGAACAAAATTAAACTTGGTTACATATGACAAAGTTCATTCTCATAAGTCATTTACAAATAATAATCATTGTTTTTTTTTTGGTTACATCGAATAAAAACTATCGAATTATCAATAGTTGAAAAAGATTTCGTCACTGAAGAAGTGGGTAGTAAAATAGAGACATTTACAATCGCTACCGACTATTAGTGCGTAGCTACCGACTATTAGTGCGTATACTTTCTGGTTTGTTTCCAAAAAAAAATAGCTGCTATTTAATAAATTTGATAGTATTTTGAAATTAAAATAAGCAAATACTAAACAAAAATATCGCAAGTTGCCACATGACAAACAAGTGTCAGATAAATGATAAGAAATGACTAATAAGTCAAACAAATGATAGATAAACATTATAACAATCGTTTATTAGTCATTTCATTGTCTTTTATTAATCTTTTAATGGATAAATGTCAAATAAAAGACAAATAGATACATGACAGATATACATATTTACTGCCACATGACAAACAAGTGTCACAAATTGATGAATAAATTTCTGATAAGTAAGACACATGATAGATAAACATTATAACAATTGTTTATTAGTAATTTGTTTTTCTTTTATCAATCTTTTGAAGGATAAATGTTAAATAAAAGACAAACAGATGCAACAGTCAAATGTCAAACAAATGTCAGATAATTGATGAATAAATGACTAGTAAGTCAGGCACATCACAGAGAAACATTATAACAATTGTTTATCAGTCATGTGTGTGACTTTTATCAATCTTTTGATGAATAAATGGCAAATAGAAAACAAACAGAAGTGTCAAATGACATACAAGTGTCAGATAAATGATGATAACAAATGACCAATAAGTCTGACAAATGACAGAAATGGCAAATAGAAAACAAACAGAAATGTCAAAAGACATACAAGTGTCAGATAAATGATAATAACAAATGACCAATAAGTCTGACAAATGACAGAAATGTCAAATGACATACAAGTGTCAGATAAATGATGATAACAAATGACGAATAAGTCTGACAAATGACAGAAATGGCAAATAGAAAACAAACAGAAATGTCAAAAGACATACAAGTGTCAGATAAATGATAATAACAAATGACCAATAAGTCTGACAAATGACAGAAATGTCAAATGACATACAAGTGTCAGATAAATGATGATAACAAATGACCAATAAGTCTGACAAATGACAGAAATGGTAAATAGAAAACAAACAGAAATGTCAAAAGACATACAAGTGTCAGATAAATGATAATAACAAATGACCAATAAGTCTGACAAATGACAGAAATGTCAAATGACATACAAGTGTCAGATAAATGATGATAACAAATGACGAATAAGTCTGACAAATGACAGAAATGGCAAATAGAAAACAAACAGAAATGTCAAATGAGATACAAGTGTCAGATAAATGATGATAACAAATGACCAATAAGTCTGACAAATGACAGATAAACATTATAACATTTGTTTATGTCATTTATTTGTCTTTTAACAATCTTTTGATGTTTAAATGGCAAATGGAAGATAAACAGATGAATGACTGATAATTTACTGTCAAATGATACACAATTTGCAGATAAATCATGAACAAATGACTAACAAATCAGACAAATGACATAAACATTATGACAATTGTTTATTTGTTTGTATTTTATGAATCGTTCAAATGTTTTTGTTTGTCGTCAGTGGATTGGTGATAGCACTACAAAGAAGCAAATCAAGATATATCTAAGTATGTAAGAAATTCATCAATTTCAAGCATCCTTACAATATAGTAATTTCAGAAGAATTAAAATTCTGTGTACTGGTATACCCTCCAGTACAGCCTTGCTGTTTTATAATAGTAAATCGTTTCTTACTATATTGAGTCATCGAAACTCTTCAATATATACAATATATATATATATATATTTAAACACTCTATAAGCCTAGCTAGTTGCGTGTTGAGGTAGGGGGTGATGTTAATAAATACCTGGCGACCTGCCAGTGCATCGAAAAGTCCCTCCACTCTCATTGAAGGGTTTGAATTATTCATGAAATAATGAGAGCAGGGCCACTTTGTAACCCGATTGACGGTTTGCAATGTTTGCATAGCGGGTGGTTGGGACAGCGAGTGGATTTTCTAATGATAGTGGGATGTAACCGGAAATATTCATACTATTAAAAAATATTTAAAATTTAATTCGGGATCAAAAATTAGTAATATTTGTAAATATTATTTATGCTTCTAAAAAAAAGACCTTTATTTGGCATAACTCCTCCACAACTCAACAATACTCATAGCAGCAATAACAAATAAAAAATAATAAAAATATAAAGTAAGAATCAAATAATACATAATCTTTCTACACCTCCTCTGCCCACGCCAATTTTCTCTCCCACGTCAGATTTTCACGCTTTTTATTTATGCTTCTACCGGATTATGCTTGTACATATAAATTACACAATCACTTTGTTTGTATAACATAAAAGTGATGTTATATTGTTAATATTTAACCTCAGACTAATAAATAAATGTATTTATTAATCTGAGTATTTAACAGTACATAGTACACAGGTCTGAATATGTTTTAAAAATATCACCATAAAATATATAGGATGATCTATATACATACATCCACACACACATAAGTCCCTTTCGTTTATCACTCTGGGCTGGTACGGGCTTATTGTTTCTTGTTCTATTTGCCGCTTCTGATACGCATAATTCTACCTCGGCCCTTACAACCGACGGTGCACGACCGCAATACTGCACGCAACGGGGCGACTAGCCATGCCAAACCATGCTAAACGAACGCGCCTATATACACACATACACACAGACAGACATTTTCGAAACGTAAACAAAGTCAAAATTAGAAAATCGAAATTTTTCACGATCTCAATTCCTTTTTTTATACCGTAGTGCAGTATTCAGGAAGTAACCCATCATCAGTCACATCCGTACATGCAAAGAACATCTAAATTAACTATTTGAATAAACAGGGTGGTAAAGAAGGATTTGCTATTGTGAAAAATTGCTAATCTTGACTTTGTTTAGGTTTCGAAAATGTCTGTCTGTATGTGTGTGTGGATGTATGTATGTCTCTGTGAACAAAACTGCGGGAAAACGACACCACATTTAAAACATGGCTAAGAAAGCGAACTGGGGGTTTGAAATTCAAAATTTAAGACTTGACATCTAATAATGACAAAAACATTTCCTATTGCACATTCCATATAGCCTCCCAAAAAAATTAATGCGTCATCGGCATTTAGAATAACTAAAATGACTTTTTAGTTAAAGTAATATACTATATAGGGTGTATTTTTAATTAGATTCAAATTTTTATTGGATTTATACTTGCTATTAATGATGGGCACAATCGATACTATTTAATCTTATGAATGCATCCGAATTTTCATTTATTACGTATTATTATTATTTATTATTATTATTAGCCTGGTATTACATAATAGTTTGCACCTTATTACTTTGTAATACATACAAAGTTTGTATATAAATTTCTAAATTGATTAGCGGTTGCTAAAAGCCCACCACTTCCTGTAATTTAATTAGTGCTGATACGGTCCGATTTGTAAGGAGCGCTCTTATCATATTAATTTCCTGCGAGAGCTGGAAAAAGAGACAAAGACAAAGCCGGCCGCGTTTTCTAGATCCATGCCATTGTTCGCGTCAGGCAGGTACAACCCCCCCAATTCCATCCCCTGTTTGCAGAATGTTAAGCCCGCGCTCCGTCGTCGTAAAGCCCATTCCGTGTCCTTTATTTGCTCGACCCGTCTCAGGAGAACAGACACACACACACATGCACGGCAATCTTCGCGGAAATAGGAATAGTAAATAAATCAATGTTTAATTTAGGCTTTTATTTGCTACGAGTAAGCGTGGAATTGATTGAACAAAAATCTATCTAGATATTATAATATTTTTGTTAATGACACTAGTGAAGATCTTGATGGTGTACCTGTATGTAATGAGACTGATGACAATGAGACTGTTAGTACAGATACTGAATCTAATTATGTACCAAAAACACGTTGGAAGAAATGTTAGACCTCCAGTGAAACTAGATTTATAAAACTTGTTTGTACATTTTTAATATCCTATCGACTGCGCCAACAACATTCAGTTTTACAGTGTCGTTCCCACATTTATTGTTTTTGACCGTAAATATATAACTTGGGTTGAATATCCTTACAGTACTGTCAGTCCTCTTTTTATATTTATCAAGGAATCAATTATGCAGATAAACATCAGTATTCTCTTCATTTCATCATTACTATAACTTACACAATAAGTGATACTGTCAATATTTTAGAATAAGGAACATTTTAAATATATTATCGTACAGTAATACTGTCATTATTCTAAAATATTGACAGTAATATTGATCGTGTAAGGTGCCTTTGTAAAATTAATATCAATATCCTTGGATTTGGTTGCTAGGTAACATGTCGGTCGGCCATCATGAATTCATGGCTAGTTGATATTTTAGAGATGAGTAAAACTTTATCCGTAAAATATTTACTAGCCATGAATCCATGATGGCCGGCCGACATGTTACCTAGCAACCAAATCCAAGGATAGTGATATTAATTTTATAAAGGCACCTTACACGATCAATATTACTGTCAATATTTTAGAATAATGACAGTAATACCTGGCAACCAAAACCATGGATACATACGTGTAACTAGCGCGGAAAGTAACATGTTTCACACGAGCTTGAAATGTAATCCACGAGTGTATAAATCACGCGAATACAAGAAATACACTTCCAAGCAAATTATGTAGGTACACAATGTTTCTTACGACTGTAAAAAACGACAAATTCACAACAATGCCCGCTCATTCATAAGACTTCTTGGTCTTTATTGGCTATTGTTCAGTTTGATAACTGCTCTTTACCCCGCCTTTTATAAGACTTCTAGGTCTTTATTGAAGATACAGAACTTATGAATGAATGCTATGAAATGGGCATTCATTCATGAGCTTGTATTATTCATGAATGAATGCCCATTCATTCATGAGCTCTGTATCTTCAATAAAGACCTAGAAGTCTCATGAAAGGCCGGGCCAAGAGCAGTTAACACTGAACAATAGCCTTGGCCGAATTCAAGAGAAACAGCAGACTCCATACAGAAAAACGGAGCTGTAAATTAATAAAATTATATTAGTAATATGAGTATGTTATAGTGAATTTTCACTTGTTTTTGTTAACGTTTTTCTGTTTACCTTTATTTATTTATTTTTTCTTTCTTTATTTATTATTTAGCACAAGCCATAGACTGTTATCGGTGTACTGGTACGAACAACACGTCGTTATTTCAATGCAACGAGTGGCTAGACAACGATATTGACTTAGAGCCGCAGTCGTGTGACGATGTCTACGGCGCGAAATATTGCATTAAGCATATCGGCCGCTTTGAAGGTATTTGAAAAAAACAACTGATACGGAAATGGATAACTAATACCATCTACTAACAAACTAATTATGAACTAATATAATTCTGATAGATAGCGCGGGATAATGTTCATTATCATAACATCTCACGCGCTATCCACTACTACCCTTCGTGGCGCAGTCGGTAGCGTGACGGCCGCGATAGCCGAAGACGTGGGTTCGAGTCCTACCGGAAAGTGAAATTTTTGAGAAATTATTAATTAACATTAATATATTGATTGTTGATTCAGATAGCCGTATATGGCAAGAAGTCCGTAGTCCTTTACTATATATATATAATTTTAATTATTAAATTTATCCTTAAACCGAACTGAAGTGATGATGTTTAAGTATGAATCAACATGCATTGTAGTGCTATTAGTTATCACTAAACACCTGTGTGTCTTTTCTTTTCCTGCTGCTTCCATGAACTAACTAACCAGCTAACACCATTAAATGCTTCCAATGCTCTGCCTCGAATTCGATAAATTGCTCCGATGGCATGATACACATGAGCGATATGGAGCCAGAGAGTTGTGATCATGTCTTTGAGGCGTACTACTGTGTTAAGTCCACTGGGTTGGCAGGTAAAGGGGTAGATGCAGTGACAGAACTACAATGCGCGAATCACTAATAATTATTTTCACCTACAGCTATTAAAGCAAGATTCCCAAAAAAATATATATAAATATATAATAATATAATAATAATAATAATAATAATAGGCATTATTGGCTTTATTGTCCTACGGAAAGAAAAAAACCAATTACAGGACAACAACAATAATTCTAATAATATAATACCGTTTTCCAGAGATTTTCTGTGAAGTTACTGCAAATACCGGATGATTACACTTATTTTCTCTTCATTTGCCAGCCCAAAGGCCCTTGGGCTGATAAAAATAGAACGGTTGGCAACCCTAGTTGGGTATGAATCATCTTTCACCGTTTTTCAGAGATGTTCTGTGAAGTTACTTCAAATACCGGGTGATTACACTTATTTTCTCTTCATTTACCAGCCCAAACACCCTTGGGCTGATAAAAATAGAACGATTGGCAACCCTAGTTGGGTATGAATCATCTTTCGCCGTTTTTCAGAGATTTTCTGTGAAGTTACTGTAAATACCGGGTGATTACACTTATTTTCTCTTCATTTACCAGCCCAAATGCCCTTGGGCTGATAAAAATAGAACGGTTGGCAACCCTAGTTGGATATGAATAATCTTTCACCGTTTTTCAGAGATTTTCTGTGAAGCTACTTCAAATACCGGGTGATTACACTTATTTTCTCTTCATTTACCAGCCCAAAGGCCCTTGGGCTGATAAAAATAGAACGATTGGCAACCCTAGTTGGGTATGAATCATCTTTCACCGTTTTTCAGAGATTTTCTGTGAAGTTACTTCAAATACCGGGTGATTACACTTATTTTCTCTTCATTTACCAGCCCAAAGGCCGTTGGGCTGATGAAAATAGAACGGTTGGCAACCCTAGTTGGGTATGAATCATCATTCACCGTTTTTCATAAATTTTCTGTGAAGTTACTTCAAATACCTGGTGATTACACTTATTTTCTCTTCATTTACCAGCCCAAATGCCCTTGGGCTGATAAAAATAGAACGGTTGGCAACCCTAGTTGGGTAAGAATAATTTTTCACCGTTTTTTTTAGAGATTTTCTGTGAAGTTACAGTAATTACCGGGTGATAACACTTCTTTTACCTTCATTTACCAACGCCCTTGGGCTATAAACATAAAAAAAATTTATTATAGTTTTTTTTCGCGAACAAAATATTGTAGTTCTGCCACTGTTTAGATTTAAATGAATTGGGCTATACTAGTAGACATGTGTTCAAATTAATTGACATAATTATTTTTAGGAGGTGTCGGTGCGAAGCGTTTCTGCTCATCCCTGGATTTGGGCAATTACTGTAACTACGTTCGACAGCCCGGCGACATCCTACCATTCTACCGGACGTGCATTTTCACGTGCACGGGCGACGGCTGTAACGCTGCAACCGCGATAAACCCCACGATACCATTCCTTATTCCTATCATTGCAGCCGCATTCCATTATGTGAGTTAGTTAAATAATTCAACAACAAAAATCTTCCATGACAGGAACAATGATGTTATTGATGTATCCAGCGACATTTTAGTGGGGACACTAATTTTTGTTATTAATGTAAATATTTTACAAACGTACAACCTTACACTGTTGTTAGATATTTTGTTTTTGTAACATAATTATAAGATGACGTATATAGGATTTTAATCCTGCAGTATTAATAATCCCTTAAAGTCCTGATTTCCTCTGAAGCCATGAACAAAAATTAAAAAATGGTAATCTCGAAAAATCCCGTACAGTGTACAAGAACATCGAAGAAGTGCACTCACAGGCGTTGAAAGCAGCCACGATATTATATTTAAAAGTATACTATAATAGCCATGATATTCGAAAGCCAGCGAGACATAATAGTCGTTTTCGTTTATCGTTCGAGAGCTGTTCTGGGCTGGCTTAGAAACAGTGGCGTAGCGAGCTTAACTCGCGCCCGGGGCACAATACCTTTTTAGCACCCCCCTCCCCATTCGAAAACCATATAATATAACCATTTGGCGCCCCTTTGTGAGTAGCGCCCGGGGCATGATGCCCCCCCTTGCCCACCCCTCGCTACGCCACTGCTTAGAAATGCTCCCGAACATGACAACTACTCCCGGAACCAGTTCGGGTTATGTAAAAAGTATTAATAAATTAGCTACTAACTATATAATTACGAGTGTTCATAAATGTCGTTTTTTGCTTTCGATTATTTTTATCACATAATATACAAACCGTGAACAAAGACCGTTAATATAAAGTGACAATTGACGATTGACTTATAGTGCTCTGTATAATTGACATTCGAAAATGTTGACACATAATGCGACGTTGCCATATGTAAACAGAGATTGGGATTTAGCGAAATTACCATTGATTGCGTTTTTTTTAATTTTTATATGACTTTAGTAGTACCATTGTTTATGGTAGTACCTCTGTTTACATATGGCAACGTCGTATTATGTGTCAAAATTTTCGAAAGTGTCAATTACACAGAGCACTATTTGTCAATGGTAAATTTGCCACTTTCTATTAACGGTATTTGTTCACTGTTTGTTACATTATGTGATAATTTTGTAGTTCACCACCTTTCATCCTTTACTAATCTAATAACAAATAGCTAGAACGTATCATTGCCAACTGCATCAATGACAGCGTTGCTCTCATAAGAGCGAAGCTGTCATTGATGCAGTTGGCAATGGAACGTATCGATGTAAATCGAAAACTTTTCGTGACGTTCAATATTTATTTTTTATTTCCGTTAAGCTGGCAGTATAGTTTCTGCACTTCATATTTAAGGATATGGGAAAGATACAAGGAATTCAATTAAAACAAACCACACGTACATTTTACATCTCCATCTCTATCTCTTGTGTATTTTTTGTAAAGCTTCGCTGTCGAGTAGCAGCTTAAGCGACAAGTATAATCAACATAACATTATTTGGTAACAAAAATAATAATAATAGTACATACAATCTAAAAATATATACGTAACGTAAAAGTACAAATTAAACAAGCTTAATAAAATATATTTACCTATGTTTATAAATAGAAGCTATGCATGCAAAAACTACAACTGCTGCTGCAGCCGCTTCACCTGCTCCTCCAGCTCTTTCACGCGCATCTCCGAGTTTGCCAACTGTTTCTTCAACAGTCTGTTTTCCTCGCCCTGTCTTATAAACGCCCGCTTCAACTAGAAACAAATATATAAATGTTCACTCATTCAGTCATATTTTAAATCACATTGCTATTTTTTTGGACAAAAGGTGTTTAAATCGTTGTAATTTTAAAATTTGAAAATCTATAATTCTCAAACTTCACGCCATGACTAATATATTAATAAAGAATATAATTTGTAATTTTCAAAATTTTCCAACTGTAGGCGTTGTACTTACAACAGTTTAAACTTGATAGACTGTTGTGGGTGTTTAAATCATTATAATTTGAAAATTTCAAAAGCTGCAATTCTCAAACTTCACGACATGACTAATATATTAATAAAGAATATAATTTGAGATTTTCAGAATTTTCCAACTACAGGCGTTGTAATTACAACAGTTTAAACTTAATAGACTGTTGTGGGTGTTTAAATCATTGTAATTTGAAAAACTGCAATTCTCAAACTTCACGACTTCTATTATATTAATAGAGAATATAATTTGTAATTTTCAAAATTTTTTAACTGTAGGCGTACCACGACCATATCAAGATAAAGAGATGTCACAATTGAATATGAGAGAATGAAATCCGCTGATAGCTAGGAACATATAGACAAACAGGAGGAGGAAGGTATACAGATTCATAAAATAATGAATCATTATATCACTTACATCATTTTCTGTATTAATATTATCCCCAATTGTATTAATTTGCTTCAGCAAAGGCATCTCGTTGGCGATGTGATCCTGATTCTGTAGGTTTCCGAACATTTGCTGTAACTGGTGGAACTTGGTGCTTTGGTTGGTGGTCGTCTTCTGGCTCTTCTCCAGAATGACGTCTTTGGGCCGATAGTCGGGAATGGTTTCCATCGAGAGGAATGCGAACTTCTTCTTGTTGTTGTCAAGCCCCGTGGGGATGCTGGGCGCGATCTCGATCGTCGGCGTCAGCGGTTTGTACACGCGGGGCTTGTACGATTGCACACTCTCACCTTGAAAAGTAATTACATAGTGGTTACATACCAGATTAGCAAAAGGGTACTCTGTGCCATTTTTCATTGCAATACAATTCCAAATCTCCTATCTTCATCAGTCTGTATTAATCTACTCCTGGACATAGGCCTCTTCCATTTCTTTCCATATTGACCTGTTTTGTGCTGGGAATATGGAAAGAAATGGAAGAGAGAGAGATGACTTTCCTCCTAGGGAGGTTAGTTGTATTAATCCACTCCTGGACATAGTCTTCTTCCATTTCTTTCCATGTTGACCTGTTTTGTGCTGGGAGCATGGAAAGAAATGGAAGAAAGACAGATGACTTTCCTCCTAGTGGGTTAGTTGTATCATTTTTGAATTTAACATGAGTATTTACCTGTTTGCATGGAAATTAACACGGGCATAGCGTCTCGTCCACTGATCCAGTCCTGTGCTGATAGAGCTGGTTTTGCTGCGGCCGTATCAGGATACAGGTCCTCGTGGAAGTGGTCGCTCTTCCTTGGTACGATCATGCTGATGGGCTCGCACAAGCCGCGCGTGGCGTGCAGTTTGTAAAATCGGAACACCTCGCAGTTATTTGTTTTTAAGCCACGTTTCGGCATGAATCCAAGGCCTCTCTAAGAAACATAATGGAAACAACACATGACAAGATACGAAGGAAATGTGAACTATATTAACAACAAGAACATAAATTCCAAGTTCCATAATGCCCGTATTCACCAACATCCCATAAACTTTATAGGTCCCATAAGCTATTGAATGGATAAATTTAAAATGTCATTGTGGCAGAATATGCCAAAACAAATGTCAAATGGTTCATATATCAATCGATAGAGAAGAATAAGTCCAGTAATCTGAAACTATAAAATTTCAAAAATTCGTGGCCAAAATAGCCAAAATCTGTAGCGGCCATATTTGAAGAGATAGAGAATTGGTACCTATACCAAATAGATATAGGATGCCAATGCCAACATACCGAGAAAATAAAATTTTGGAAAAGTGTTACGGTTTTTGCGATACGCGGAAATAACTGAAAATTCCCATTGACCGACTTTGACAGATTCAAAAATTGTATCTCCCTTAGTTGAAGAACCACAAAAATGGTTCATATATCAATCGATAGAGAAGAATAAGTCCAGTAATCTGAAACTATAAAATTTCAAAAATTCGTGGCCATTTTGGCCAAAATGGCCAAAAACTGTAGCGGCCATATTTGAAGAGATAGAGAATTGGTACCTATACCAAATAGATAGAGGGTGCCAATGCCAACATACCGAGAAAATAAAATTTCGGAAAAGTGTTGCCGTTTTTGCGATACGCGGAAATAACTTAAAACTCCCTTTGACCGACTTTGACAGATTCACACCTTGAATAGCGCTTGCGATTGGAGCAATGATGACACCTTTTGTTTAATTATTCAGTGTTTCCAATAGAGAGAATCTAAAGTAACTACATTCTCTAGATAATGTATTTATTGTTGCTATAACAACGAATACTTATGGATTCAACACATATTGATAGATTTATGGAACGTCGGTAAATACGGGGGAAATCTATCAATAGCTATTGAACCATTGAACAATAAATACATTATCTAAGAAATGTAGTTACTTTGGGTTCTCTCTATTGGAAACACTGAATAATTAAATAAAAGGTGCCATTAAAGCTCCAATCACAAGTGCTATTTGACATTTGTTTTGGCAATTTCTGTCACAATGACGTTTTCAATTTGGGATGTTGGTGAATACGGGTATTAATATTGCTCTTCACTCATTATTTCTTCACACCTCCTGTTGGTGCGGTTTTTAACAATGCGCGATAATAGTTTTAGGGTGTGGCTCATAAGATACTCATGCCCAGATTCACCAACATCCCATAAACTTGATAGGGATGACTAAAGGTACTAAATAGTTTAAATTACCGTAACCTAATTATTTTTTTACCTGTGGATTTCCTGATAGGAATTGATTTAGAAAGAAGATATAAGGCGATTCGTCGACGACTTCGTAGTACCGGATGTTGCCGTCGCCCTTACCGGCGAGGAAGACAATGTTGGTGTCGTGGTCGTAATAAGGGAAGACCACGCCTGAGGAGCTGTCGATGGTGTCGGTGGTTAAGGCGTGTGATAAATTATTTTGGTCCCAAACGGAGTACTGGCGGTCGGAATGTCGCGAAAATCCAGTGGTCAGGAGACGGCCGGTGGCGCCCAAAAAGGTGACTTTGCTTGCCTTCGAGCCAGCGTGGCAAACACCCTCCTAAATACAAGACAACCAAAATAATAGGTATTAGCAGTTATTTCTTATTTTAGGATGTATGTCCTTTTTGAGGGACTTAAGGTCGTTTTAGACAAGACAATTTCTTAGCGCAAAAGTTGTTCAAGAAGCAAATTCATATATTCTCCTCCCGTACAATTTGTCCTTGACAAATAGAATGCGTTATATTTTTCCAATCTACCATCCAATTCAATATTTCAAATAATTTGCTGTATGATACGAGATAATTTAGATTGTCTCGCATTTTGAGTCAAGAAATTGTCTTGTATAAAACGATCTTTACAGTTTAAATTTTTTGATATGATATATTGACTAAAAAGGCAATGATATTATCCTGAATATCAAATCACTGGTGTTTGGGTCCGCGCGATTAGGTCAATATTGAACCGTATTTCGTCTTCCGAGATTCACCTTAAGTCACGAAAATACGTTTTTTATACGTCTTTTTAAACAAACAATTCTGCTCTTTCCATTGGTATAAACAGTTTGTAAACTTTACATTTCCTAATTTAAGCCCTTTTGCCCAAACACCAATTAAATATCAAACATAGGGTGACCATTTGTCCCGGATTATCCGGGATAATTCTGTTCTATATAGCTCTATATCCCGCATAGATTCGCGTAATTGAAAATTCATGGACGCTAATCTATGCGGGATACAGAGCTAGAATTATCCCTGATAATCCGGGACAATTCTAGCTCTGTGTCCCGCATAGATTCGGGAATTTACAATATTTTTTTATCAAAACAAAACAAAAAAATCTGTTGTGTGCATGACACGACTTTCCGAATTGCATGACCTTTTTAATTTTGTATAACATTTTGGACATTTTCATCTTTTTAATTTTTGTTATTTATTTATTTTTGATATTTTTTTTTTATTTCTTTTGACATTTTTCTTTTTTAACTCTTTTTAAAAACATATCGAATTTTATCGAATTATCACTACGTGACAACTTTTTTGACATTTTTTGGCTTCTTTGACTTTTTTGACTTTTCGCCATTTGTGAAATTTTTTACTTTTATAAAAGAATTTGACATCTTTGACATCTTTTAAATTTTTGTGTTTTGACATATTAACCTTTTTGGTATGCTGACACCCTGTATATATAACATTTTTTTAAAGCAATCTTACTATGTATGTACATTTCTTGCTTGAGATAATGTTAATAGTGTAATATTGCATTACCATCTGCAAGTCACTGACTTTTAATTATGCTGAACATCTAGGGGGTGATTAATCAATTGTCATAACTATAAATAATTGACATTAAAAATAAATAGTTTTATATCATTTTAGCTAGTTACAACTAGCAGTAAAAAAATAAATAAATAACTTACAGCTTTAACAAGGCCACTTCTAGGTTCAATTATCCTGAGTTTCTTGTCTTTGCACGTTGTGGCTAGGAGGCTGCCATCCCTGTTCAATGACATACAGTAGATGACATCTGGGTGGGAGTTGATTATGTTTACAGCTTCTCCCTTTTCAATGTCCCACACAATGACCTATAATAAACAAACATATTTTTCCATTCAATGTATTTATGCAAATGGTATATTTTGAGTAAGATCTATCTAGGATAAACTAGAAAAATTATGTGGAAAAAGACTTCAGTTATTACAAAGGATAAATACAATTTTTACATTGTTTTTGATCACACTTTAGTTACATTTTGCAACTAGTTTCGGTTAAGTTCTAGCTATTTTCTAGCTCCTAAGATGACAATGAGTTCGAAAATGACTAGAACTCAGTCGAAACTAGTTGTAACTAAAATGTTCGAAGATGACGATGAGCTCGTGAATGACTAGAACTTAGTCAAAACTAGTTGTAACTAAAGTGTTCGAAGATGACGATGAGCATGAAAATAATAGAACTCGGTCGAAACTAGCTGTAACTAAAGTGTTCGAAAATGACGATGAGCTCGAAAATGATTAGAACTCAGTCGCAACTAGTTGTAACTAAAGTGTTATCAAAAATAAAGTAATAATAATTTTATTTACCATTTAAAATTAATTATCACCAAGTACAGTAGTAGCCTTAACAATCCAATATTAGTCATTACATATTTGGGGTGAAAATATTGTTAAATAACATTTGCATCATATTCGAATTTCTTTTGTAACAAAGCAGGAAACGGCGACACGCCACGTAATTTCTGCATGTTAAAATACGCGCTAATGTGAACAAACTAAGTGCCCGTGAATAATATGAATTTGTAGATCTAATACAAAGTTTGTGGCGGTCAAAACGAGTTGACAGGGTTATTCTCAGACTAATAAATACTATACTATAAATACACATTTACATTGTTACCTAATTTTAAGTTGGCGACACTAGGTATTTCCCGCACTAGTGTGGGAAGTATAAATTTGATAGCGGAAAGTGAGACCAACACGTTGATACACTGTTATCCGTTATTTTCTATGATTCAATTAGTTGTTATTTATTAATTTAAGACGAATTAAAAAAATATATGTGAATAATAGTGTAGTGCATAGTTCAAGTCGTTTGAAATAGTGGATGGGCATAGTTTGGTTGGTAGGGACCACCCGCCCACCCCACCTTCGCTCGAATAGTTTTTTCAATGGATACAGACGTTTTATATTGTTAAAACTATTTCAAGAAGAGTAATATCCTATGGAAAAACTCTGCGAGCGAAGGTGGGGTGGGCGGGTGGCCCCTACCAACCAAACTATACCCGTCCACTATTTAAAATGACTTGCACAATACACTATATTGTTTCTCACATTTGTTTTACGAATCAGGCGTAAATTAACAAATGAAACTAATTGAATAGTAAAAAGTAACGGATAACAATGTAGTGCATAGTTCAAGTCGTTTGAAATAGTGGACGGGCATAGTTTGGTTGGTAGGGGCCACCCGCCCACCCCACTTTCGCTCGAATAGTTTTTTCAATGGATACAGACGTTTGATATTGTTTAAACTATTTCAAGAAGAGTGTTATCCTATGGAAAAACTATGCGAGCGAATGTGGGGTGGGCGGGTGGCCCCTGCCAACCAAACTATGCCTGTCCACTATTTCAAACGACTTGAACTATGGACTACATTGTTATCCGTTACTTTTTATGATTCAATTACGAAATTTCGAATCTGCTTTCACAGTTTTTCAGTGAAGTTAATCTAAATACCGGATGATTAAATTCCTCTGAGCTTTGACTAACAGATGATTTTTTTTAACAATTTAACTTACCAAATGATCAAATCCAGCGCTGAACAATATGTTCTCCGCTGTAGGGTGCCATTCTATGTAGGAAACTCTTCGCTTATGTCCCACTAATTCAACGAGCCAGTCTGTGAGATGAGTAGCCAGACCATTGTCAGGAATGTGCCATAATTTAATCTAAAATCAACAAGACACATATTCTATAAGTGTATTTCTATACAAAGCAGAATCTTGTAATTTTTTATTATTTTTAAACTTTTAAATATTTTATTATTAATGGATACAATAATAATAATAATAATATGTATTAATTTCCAAAAAAGTACAAATACAATTGAGACACGTATATATATATATATATATATATATATATATATATATATATAAATATTATATTATACACCCTGTATGTATAGTATAACATTTTTTAAAAGCAAACTTACTATAGGCGCTTTTGTTTAACATCCCCGTGGCATGCTGTATCGTCCAATTTTTACGGTCGTACGCCGCCGGTTGTAAAGGCCGAGGTAGAATTGTGCGAATCGGGAGCAGCAAATAGAATAAGAGACAATAAGCCCGTAGCAGCACAGAACGATTAACGAAAACATAGTGCCTTTCGTGTATCACTCAGTGCTGCTATGAATTTATTGTCTCTTGTTCTATTTGCCGCTGCCGATGCGCACAATTCTACCTCTACCTCTACCTCTACGTAATAATAGCTTACCTCTACCTAATAATAGCTTACCGTGCAATCGTCAGAGCATGATGCTATCACATTGTCATCGAAAGGATTCCATTTTATATCCAAAACGGCACCCCTGTGTCCTGTCACTCGACTCGCATTGAAGTCCAAACGACCAGTCTAAAACAATAATGTATTATGTTATTATTCAATTCAATTTATTGGTCCTGATAAAATATAATTATATATATATATATATATATATATATATATATGTTTTATGTAATTGTTGCTGTACTTTTTTAAATTTTATAACATATATAGAATGTCCTTAAATTCCATACTTTAAGGACATCCTGTATACATATTATGAGATTTAAAAAAGTACCCTTTTTTCGATTACACCCTTTCAGAATCCGAAATAGAAAAATGCAGTTTGTTTATACTCTGTTGCTAGCATTTGTTGCCCAAGGGACCCTTTTTCAAAGAAAAGGGTCCCTTGGGCAACAAATCTCGATATAAGCTTGTAAAATTATGGAATTTCAGTTCAACTGCCGCGGTCATTCAAAAATTACTAAGAATTAGAGGAAGAAAAATACCAAATTATAGTATTTAGACTTACAATACTATAATTTGGAATTTTTTGTAATTTTTCTTCCTATTATTTTTAGGGCCGGTTCTACAATTGACATTTAACCGGAGAATAGGGCTGTTCCTGGAATAAGTTTGAGATATTGACGTCAATATCTCAAAGTTATTCCACGAATAGCCTTATTCTCCGGTTAAATGTCAATTGTAGAACCGGGGTCCTTAGTCATTTTTGAATGACCGCAACAGTTAAACCATAATTTTACAAACTAGGCTAGGCAAAATTCTCGATGTAAATTTTGCCTAGCGACAGAATACGGTTTGAAACGAGTACATTCAAGAACACTCCTCAGCGCATGCGATCCTCACGTGAATCTGGATAGGGCATGTTGCAAGACAAGGCCCTCCTAGATGGATTAATAAAACAGTTCATTGGCGGCCAAGAACCACTGAAAGCGTCTGTAGCCGCCCCACCTCTCGGCCGAACGGTGGCTGGACGGCGGTAGAAATGCCGCTAGCAATGGCACGGGAAGACATTACATAAGGACGTATGAAACCAAATGAGGGAGGCCTATGTCCAGCAGGAGGACTATCATAGGCTAAGAGAGGAAGAAGAAGGAACTAAATACATCAAGTACAATTAGTAGGTAAATGGAACAATATTACACACAATAATTTCATTATTAACACATATAATATTACTTTGCTGGAAAATCGTATACACTGTCATTTTTATATCATGGAAATGAGCTTAAAGGTCGTTTTAGACAAGACAATTTCTTGACTCAAAAGTTAGTCAAGATGCGAGACAATCTAGATTGTCTCGTATAATACAGCAAATTGTTTGAAATATTGAATTGGATGGTAAATCGAATGGAAAAATATAATGCGTTCTATTTGTCAAGAACAAATTGTATGACAGGAGGATATATGAATTCATTTCTTGAACAACTTTGGAGCTAAGAAATTGTCTTGTCTAAAGCGACCTTAAGGTTGGCGTTTTTTGATTATGCAACTTGTGATGCACATGTAATACATATTAATTATTATAATTTTCGCCATAAGGAAAGTATAGGCTAAATGCCAGCCTTAAGGTTGGCGTTTTAAAATTTAGGCTACTTGTGATGTAATAGTATAGGCGAAATGCGTATAAGAAATACGCACCGTTCTCTTTAACTAAAACATACATTGAGTTGCAAAAACACGTATGCAAATGAATAATGTTGCACGTATTCCGTAGTCTAGGTGAGAATGTCCATAGTCCCTCGGTAATCGTGAACAAAAATTAATGAAGACTATGGACATTCTCACCTAGACTACGGAATACGTGCAAAATTATTCTTTTGTATTTTGGCAACTCAATTTATGTTCTAGTTAAAGAAAACGGTGCGTATTTATTATACACATTTCGCCTATGCTAGTACATCACAAGTTGCCTAAATTTGAAAACGCCAACCTTAATTGGCGATACAAACGTTAACGGTTTTTTCGAGTTCGTAGGTAAAGAGCTGATATTTGTTATTGTATGTTCGGCTGATTGCTTTAAAATTACACAATAAATACATTATCTAGAATGTAGTTACTTTAGATTCTCTCTATTGGAAACACTGAATAATGAAACAAAAGGTGTCATCGAAGCTCTAATCACAAGCGCTATTGAAGGTGTTTGACATTTGTTTTGGCATTTTCTATCACAACACAACACTGAATAATTAAACAAAAGGTGTCTTTAAAGCTTTAATCGCAAGCGCTATATTCAATGTGTTTGACATTTGTTTTGGCATATTCTGTCACAATGACGTTGTCAATTTATACATTCAATAGCTTATGGGATCTATAAAGTTTATAGGAATACGGGCATTAAATTTCAAAATACTATGAAGTTTTAATACAAAGAATTATTTGACATGAATGTTTGCGATTTGAATATATTATTATTATGATATTTCCAGCAGGAAGTGCAGCAGATCGTTGTATGTTTTCATAAATGCTGATAAAATGCACTACCGGGTACTTACATTATCAATCGGCAGCACAACAAACGCACCGCCTCCAGCCACTTCCGTGACTATCGCGACGAATTTCGGATTGACCGCACAAAACTGCGAGTCGTGGGCATTTTTGGTGATTTGTATATTGTCGTAGCACTTTTCCCTCTTGGCTGGCTCGCCGTACACATGCCGGAACTTCGAGCTTCGCACCCCTCGAAACCATAACTAAAACAAAAATCATAACTATAACACAAATCATAACTAAAACACAAATCATAACTAAAACAAAAATCATAACTTAAACAAAAATCATAACTAAAACAAAAATCATAACTAAAACAAAAATCATAACTAAAACAAAAATCATAACTAAAACAAAAATCATAACTAAAACAAAAATCGTAACTAAAACAAAAATCATAACTAAAACAAAAATCATAACTAAAACAAAAATCATAACTAAAACAAAAATCATAACTAATACAAAAACCAAAATTTTAATACACATTTGTTTCTTCTTCACAGACATCATTGATAACTTTATTAGTGTGAAACAACATCTATAGAAAACTGTAATATACTAATAGCAAGTGCTGTGTTAATTTAAACCAGCTCAAGTTACATACAGTGTCATGTGGGGGTATAATTACTAATTTCAAAATGATGATTCCTATTTGGAAACATTTGTGCATATACATCTGGAATTATGTTTACAATCGCAAAAATCAGCAAATTAGCTTTTTTGCTATTATTCATTTTGCAGTGTTGCCAATTCTCAATAAATAAATAGCAACCCTCGTATATATCAATTACTCTATGGGCAATTCAAGCTAGTTGGTACTCTATCTGGTGGCAGCAAATGAACTAAAATCTAGTGGGTAATCTCTACACATAAAATGTATTTTCTCACCATATGTGTGATAATATGTGTAAGGTTTGTCTAGTTATATATTAAAAGTTTATTAACAACCACGCATTACCGTCCAAGTGATCAAAATCATGTAATTTTTATCTAATCAACTGATCAAACAATAACAAAGATCAGCTGTTTACCCACTAGTTCGATAAAAATCGTTGACATTTGAATCGCCAATAATTTCAAATGAAATGTGTACTATAGGAACATCTTCTAAAATTATTTTCTTGAAAATAGCATTGTTATAAGACAAAAATAATGCATCGCCCTGTATAAACAGGGAAACATAATGTAATGTTAATGGAAACATAGTTTTTCTAACAAATTTCGAAAGTACGTCCAAAAATAGTGCAAAATTATGGGTCTAATTATACACAGGGTGCCACAACGAACGATCAACGATTCTAAAAGTTAGTTTCTGCTGATAAACGAGAGAAATCAGTAGAAATAAGGATAATTATGGATACAAATGTTTTATATTGTTTAAACCATTCCAAGAACAGTGTTATCCTATGAAAAAACAATGCGAACAAGGTGGGGTGGGCGGGTGGCCCCTACCAACCAAACTATGCCCGTCCATTATTTCAAACGACTTGAACTATGCACTACATTATTTTTCACATATATTTTTTAATTACTAATTTAAATTAATAAATAACATTTGTTGAATCATAGAAAATAACAGATAACAGTGTAGTATAGAGTTCAAGTCATTTTAAATAGTGGATGGGTGTAGTTTGGTTGGTAGGGGCCACCCGCCCGCCCCACCTTCGCTCGCATAGTTTTTCCATAGGATAACACTCTTCTAGGAATGGTTTAAACAATATAAAACGTCTGTATCCATTGAAAAAACTATGCGGACAAGGTGGGGTGGGCGGGTGGCCCCTACCAACCAAACTATGCCCGTCCATTATTTCAAACGACTTGAACTATGCACTACATTATTTTTCACATATATTTTTTAATTACTAATTTAAATTAATAAATAAAACTTGTTGAATCATAAAAAATAACAGATAACAGTGTAGTGCAGAGTTCAAGTCATTTTAAATAGTGGATGGGTGTAGTTTGGTTGTAAGGGCCACCCGCCCACCCCACCTTTGTTCGCATTGTTTTTTCATAGGATAACACTCTTCTTGGAATGGTTTAAACAATATAAAACTTTTGTATCCATTGAAAAAACTATGCGAGCAAAGGTGGGGTGGGCGGGTGGCCCCTACCAACCAAACTACACCCATCCACTATTTAAAATGACTTGAACTCTGCACTACACTGTTATCTGTTATTTTTTATGATTCAACAAGTTTTATTTATTAATTTAAATTAGTAATTAAAAAATATATGTGAAAAATAATGTAGTGCATAGTTCAAGTCGTTTGAAATAAAAGCATAAACCCACATTAAGATTATTCTTATACATAATTCTGAAAGAGTATTTTAACTTTTGTTGTTAATGATAATGTAATTGTTCGCGTGTTGCGGTTTCAATTTTCTACATTATTGGTTTCACCACGGAACGGTGTTTAATTGAAACAGCGCTTTATTACACCATTATGTGTGTGCTGTACTGTGCTGTGTTGTGTATAAGGACTATTAGGCCTAATAACACTAATAAAGCCATTTTCTCCATTGTTGTTATTACAAGCAGGCGGCGCATGTATTGCCGCAGCATGCGTGGATAATTTCCTCTTTCTTATATAAAATATAGTCGGAGGTGTGTGATTATCATTAAATAATGTAATCACACCCTTTCTCTTTTGATTAAAACATCAATATTTCAATAATAGTGCTATGTTAAAGAGTGAATGAACCTTTTGTATATAATAATACCAAATTGAAATGTTGGTAACTCGAGTAATTAAATATGTCTGGGGCTAATTCAACCCACAGAATATTAATAATAATAGATTTATTGCTCTACAGATTTACATCCGTTTACAGAACAACATACAAAATAAGAAGAAAATATAACAAGGTTCATACAATACATGAGACATACATACATTGTACCTAAATTAACTTAACTCTACGGTGCTTTCTTTTTATATGAACAAAATGAGGGAATATATCAATATCAATATTAATAATAATATATATATATATATATATATATATATATATATATATATATAGTAATAACTTTGTGATGGCGCAGTCGTCGCACCTTGCAACACCAGTGTTGCCAATTCTCAAATAAATAGCAACCCTCGTATACATATATATATATATATATATATATATATATATATCGTAATCACTTTGTGATGGCGCAGTCGTTCGCACCTTGCAACACCAGTGTTGCCAATTCTCAAATAAATAGCAACCCTCGTATACATATATATATATATATATATATATATATATATATATATATATATATTAAATCTTAAGTATTAAGATATTAATAATAATCAAAATAATTTAATTCGTCTTTAAATTAATTGTGAAAACTCCGTTGTAACAAAAACTTATTACAATTGCTAATTACAGTAACAGCTCCTCGGCATTAAAACACGTAATTATGACATCATAAGTTAATTATTTCAGACACTGAGCGTCCGCAAATGATGAAATTGTAAACGTTTCGGTTCGTAACGCGCGTGTTACAGTTCCCGCTCATACTGGTAAAATACCTTCTTCTTCTCGGTGGACATTGTGGCACCACACGATGACAATAGCACCACGCACGTGCAAATCACAGTCCGCGAAAAGCGTTGCGAGGTGCAGGAATCTTAATTAAAACGCGAGTCGCGTTTCGCGCAAGCAAGGTGTGAGCGGAATTGAATCGAGACGTGCGACCTCCTCCGCTCCGAATGAGATAAGCGTGAGAGAGGGTCTCCGTATCTTATCGTTGTGTAGTTTCATACTCGTATATATACACAATACTTATTTTTCCCATAATTTATTTATCACTAATTGGTAACAAAAATTAATTTTCTAAAAAATGTGCTATACTAAAATTTAAAATACAGCACTTATGCCCGTATTCACCAACATCCCCTAAACTTTATAGGTTCCATAAGCTATTGAATGAATAAATTAGAAATGTCATTGTGACAGAATATGCCAAAACAAATGTCAAACACCTTGAATAGCGCTTCAATTAGAGCTTTGATGACACCTTTTGTTTAATTATTCAGTGTTTCCAATAGAGAGAATCTAAAGTAACTACATTCTCTAGATAATGTATTTATTGTTGCTATAACAACTAATACGGGTTCAATAGCTATTGGTAGATTTATGGAACGTCGGTGAATACGGGGGTTAGCAATATTATTCTATAATCTATAGTTTTTGTCCGTTTATTAGTCTGTAATTTGCTGTAGGTCACTGACATGTTACTGTCGCATTCTCCCATTAAACCTCAATTACATGATACTAGATTCATCAAGAAGATTGAACAAGTTTCTAGTTCATGCACTATGTTCAGTTCGTACTATAACCAATCATGTACTACACATGCCTTTTATTCAAGACATGATTGGTCATAGTACGAGCTGAACATGAATGAACAGTACATGAATAATTGAAACAAAATTGTTGTATATTGGTTAGCTATAGTCTATATTATATATATATATATATATATATATATATATATATATATATATATATATATATTCTCTACAACTTTGCAATTTGAATAATCTTTGTATCATCAAATATAAAAAAGTTATGTCCGAAAAACCTGTAATTGACACCAAAATCACGTCTTTTTATCAGTTTTTTGTATTTTCCGGGAAAACGATAAGAGATAGTGAAAAACTTCCAATGGGCCGTTTGTCGGGCTTGAAATTCTCTACAACTTTGCAATTTGAATCGTCTTTGTAGCATCAAATATAAAAAAGTTATGCCCGAAAAACCTGTAATTGACACCAAAATCACGTCTTTTTATCAGTTTTTTGTATTTTCCGGGAAAACGATAAGAGATAGTGAAAAACTTCCAATGGGCCGTTTGTCGGGCTTGAAATTCTCTACAACTTTGGAATTTGAATCATCTTTGTAGCATCAAATATAAAAAAGTTATGCCCGAAAAACCTGTAATTGACACTAAAATCACGTCTTTTGGTCAGTTTTTTGTATTTTCCGGGAAAACGATAAGAGATAGTGAAAAACTTCCAATGGGCCGTTTGTCGGGCTTGAAATTCTCTACAACTTTGCAATTTGAATCATCTTTGTAGCAACAAATATAAAAAAGTTATGCCCGAAAAACCTGTAATTGACACTAAAATCACGTCTTTTGGTCAGTTTTTTGTATTTTCCGGGAAAACGATAAGAGATAGTGAAAAACTTCCAATGGGCCGTTTGTCGGGCTTGAAATTCTCTACAACTTTGCAATTTGAATCGTCTTTGTAGCATCAAATATAAAAAAGTTATGCCCGAAAAACCTGTAATTGACACCAAAATCACGTCTTTTTATCAGTTTTTTGTATTTTCCGGGAAAACGATAAGAGATAGTGAAAAACTTCCAATGGGCCGTTTGTCGGGCTTGAAATTCTCTACAACTTTGGAATTTGAATCATCTTTGTAGCATCAAATATAAAAAAGTTATGCCCGAAAAACCTGTAATTGACACCAAAATCACGTCTTTTGGTCAGTTTTTTGTATTTTCCGGGAAAACGATAAGAGATAGTAAAAAACTTCCAATGGGCCGTTTGTCGGGGGTGAAATTCTCTACAACTTTGCAATTTGAATCATCTTTGTAGCATCAAATATAAAAAAGTTATGCCCGAAAAACCGATAATTGACACCAAAATCACGTCTTTTTATCAGTTTTTTGTATTTTTCGGGAAAACGATAAGAGATAGTGAAAAACTTCCAATTGGCCGTTTGTCGGGCTTGAAATTCTCTACAACTTTGGAATTTGAATCATCTTTGTAGCATCAAATATAAAAAAGTTATGCCCGAAAAACCTGTAATTGACACCAAAATCACGTCTTTTGATCAGTTTTTTGTATTTTCCGGGAAAACGATAAGAGATAGTGAAAAACTCTAAGGGCCAGTTCTACAATTGACATTTAACTGGAGAATAAGGCTATTCGTGGAATAAGTTTGAGGTTTTAACGCTAATATCTCAAACTTATTCCACGATTATTCTCCAGTTGTCAAATGTCAATTGCCCTTAGATGACTTAACTTTGAACTATTGTGAAATAAGATCTGAGAAGGATTCACAGATTGGCCCTTTTAGTTTTGTTTATTAAATCCTTTAAATCAGTTTTTTCTTTTTGTTAATAAAAGGCCCTTATTGCGCTACACAGTTGATATGTGTTTAGTTTTTCAACAGACATACAATAAGTGACGCATACTCGTAGTGTATTATTTATTTCTTACATACTCTACATTTGTGCACATACATTTTCTATTTGTAGTTTTGCTCAATATTTACACTATTAATGATATGTTTTTGAATTCAAGGATTTTGCGGTAATAATAATAAACCGTGCCCATGCGGTGGATTCACCTGTTTGGAATTAGGACGGGCGTATTGATCATAATTTCGCAAACCTTGCACGATTTGACGCAGCTAATTTCATCGTATTATTGTTATATGTTATTTCTAAAGCACACTATCTAAATATAACGCGAACAAATGAAAGTTATTACGTGCGCGCGCCAAACAAGAATTTTTAGCATAATTGGGCATTAATTACGGCTGCTATTAATATTCGTTTGGTGTAATCTCTTTACATACCACTAATACTACTGTCGATTTACTTAAAGGATTTGTAAAGATATAGCAGAAGAGCCCGAAGGTTGATTATTATAGAATTGTAACAAATACAACAACTATTACTATTCTTTATTATTTCTTTATTATATTATTCTTTATTTATATTACTATTTTGATTATTAAGTGCCACTTAATAATCAAAATTAACCTCTACTATCATATTTTTAACAAGAATTATGTTGATACGTATCAAGCCGTAATAAAATACTTGTTAAAAATCTGATAGTAGAGGTTAATTTTGATTATTAAGTGACGGATGGCACTTAATAATCAAAATAGTAATATAAATAAAGAATAATATAATAAAGAATAAATACTTCACTTTTAGTTGTCAAAAATAATACACTAGTTGTTGTATTTGTTACAATTTATATTTATTTATATATTAAAACATACAAAATCATATTTTGATGAAAAGACTATGTATTCAATAGCATGAAAACTAGAAACCTCCTAATTTTTGTTTATGACTTTGAAATATAGACTAATATATTACTAATGCAGTAGTAAAGTTCCAAAAATATCTATCGAGGGATTTTTGAAATATTTACAAATTTTCAAATAAAACATAGAAAATCGTATTTTTATTAAATATTGACTTTATCGTCAAATATCATGAAAACTAGCAAACCCGTAATTTTTGATTATAACTCTAATAGATACACGAATATATTAGTAATGTATTAGAGAAATTTGAAAAATTTTCATCGAGGGATTTTAAAATTATTTACAAATTTGCTGATAAAACATAGAAAATCATACTTTTATAAAATACTGACTTTGACATTAAATATCATGAAAACTAGCAACCCCGTAGTTTTAGTTTATGACTTTAATGGATAGAGTTATATATTGCTAATATATTAGCGAAGTTTGAAAAATATCTATCGAGGGATTTTTGGGTTATTTACAAATTTGCAATTAAAACATACTAAATCGTACTTTTATGAAATACTGATTTTGACATTAAATATCATGAAAACTAGCTACCCCGTAGTTTTAGTTTATGACTTTAATGTATAGACTTATATATTGCTAATATATTAGAGAAGTTTCAAAAATATCTATGGAGGGATTTTTGGAATATTTACAAATTTGCAATTAAAACATACAAAATCGTACTTTTATGAAATACTGACTTTGACATTAAATATCATAAAAACTAGCAACCCCGTAGTTTTAGTTTATGACTTTAATTGATAGACTTATATATTGCTAATATAGTAGCGAAGTTTGAAAAATATCTATCGAGGTATTTTTGGAATATTTACAAATTTGCAATTAAAACATACAAAATTATACTTTTATGAAATACTAACTTTGGCATTAAATATCATGAAAACTAGCAACCCCGTAGTTTTATTTTATGACTTTAATGGATAGACTTATATATTGCTAATATAGTAGCGAAGTTTGAAAAATATCTATCGAGGTATTTTTGGAATATTTACAAATTTGCAATTAAAACATACAAAATCATACTTGTATGAAATACTGACTTTGACATTAAATATCATGAAAACTAGCAACGTCGTAGTTTTAGTTTATGACTTAATGGATAGACTTATACATTGCTAATATATTAACGAAGTTTCAAAAATATCTATCAAGGGATTTTTGGAATATTTACAAATTTACAATTAAAACATACAAAATCGTACTTTTATGAAATACTGACTTTGACATTAAATATCATGAAAACTAGCAACCCCGTAGTTTTAGTTTATGACTTTAGTGGATAGACTTATATATTGCTAATATATTAGCGAAGTTTGAAAAATATCTATCGAGGGATTTTTGGAATATTTACAAATTTGCAATTAAAACATATAAAGTCGTACTTTTATAAAATACCAACTTTGACATTAAATATCATGAAAACTAGCAACCCCGTAGTTTTTGTTTATGACTTTAATGGATAGACTTATATATTGCTAATATATTAGCGAAGTTTAAAAAATATCTATCGAGGGATTTTTGGAATATTTACAAATTTGCAATTAAAACATACAAAACCGTACTTGTATGAAATACTGACTTTGATATTAAATATCATGAAAACTAGCAACCCCGTAGTTTTTGTTTATGACTTTTATGGATAGACTTGGATATTGCTAATATTTTAGCGAAGTTTGAAAAATATCTATCGAGGGATTTTCGAAATATTTAAAAAAAAATATTTATTAAAACATATAAAGTCGTATTTTTATGAAATACTAACTTTGGCATTAAATATCATGAAAACTAGCAACCCCGTAGTTTTTGTTTATGACTTTAATGGATAGACTTATATATTGCTAATATATTAGCGAAGTTTGAAAAATATATATCGAGGGATTTTTGGGTTATTTACAAATTTGCAATTAAAACATACAAAATCGTACTTTTATGAAATACCAACTTTGGCATTAAATATCATGAAAACTAGCAACCCCGTAGTTTTTGTTTATGACTTTAATGGATAGACTTATATATTGCTAATATATTAGAGAAGTTTGAAAAATATCTATCGAGGGATTTTTGAGTTATTTACAAATTTGCAATTAAAACATACAAAATCGTAATTTTATGAAATACCAACTTTGACATTAAATATCATGAAAACTAGCAACCCCGTAGTTTTAGTTTATGACTTTAATTGATAGACTTATATATTGCTAATATATTAGCAAAGTTTGAAAAATATCTATCAAGGGATTTTTGAAATATTTAAAAATTTGCAATTAAAACATATAAAATCGTACTTTTATGAAATACTGACTTTGGCATTAAATATCATGAAAACTAGCAAACCCGTAGTTTTAGTTTATGACTTTAATGTATAGACTTATATATTGCTAATATATTAGAGAAGTTTGAAAAATATCTATCGAGGGATTTTTGGAATATTTACAAATTTGCAATTAAAACATACAAATCATACTTTTATGAAATACTAACTTTGACATTAAATATCATGAAAACTAGCAACCTCGTAGTTTTAGTTTATGACTTTAATGGATAGACTTATATATTACTAATATATTAGCGAAGTTTGAAAAATATCCATCGAGGGATTTTTGGAATATTTACAAATTTGCAATTAAAACATACAAAATCGTACTTTTATGAAATACCAACTTTGGCATTAAATATCATGAAAATTAGCAACCACGTAGTTTTAGTTTATGACATTAATGGATAGACTTATATATTGCTAATATATTAGCGAAGTTTGAAAAATATCGATCGAGGGATTTTTGGAATATTTACAAATTTGTAATTAAAACATATAAAGTCGTACTTTTATGAAATACCAACTTTGACATTAAATATCATGAAAACTAGCAACCCCGTAGTTTTTGTTTATGACTTTAATGGATAGACTTATATATTGCTAATATAGTAGCGAAGTTTGAAAAATATCTATCGAGGGATTTTTGAAATATATACAAATTAGCGGTGAAAACTATAATATAATTTCTGACTTTCAATATGATGAAAAGGGGTGTATGGGGGTCATGCTGCAGAGGTAGTACCTTTTCACCAAAAGCGGTCACATCAATCGTCATATGACGGATGATGGCTTTAGGTAACTGGTCCTCGCAGCATACCCAGCTCTCACTTTTGGCTCCAAGCGCCACACCCCGGGCAACTGTATTGACCTACAGGCTAAACAAAGTGAGGGTAAACAGATATGGTGAAACCTGATTCTGGGAAGTAGCTGAATTTTTATTTCATTTTATTGAAGACACTGAGGATTACCTCTTTCAGGGCTCAAATATGAACATATAACAGCTCACTCGGTTTTATTACTCCGATGTGGAAAACAATAGAGAACTAATTAACAATCCAATATTTAACAGATAACTATCACATAATAACTCTCCGGGAGATTCACTGAAATTCACTGAAAGTCCAAAGTTGACAGCGCAGTAATATAATAATAATAATAATAATAATAGGCTTTATTGTTCTACGGAAAAAAATTGCAGGACTACAACAGAAAATGAAGAAAATGAGAATAAACATACAGGGTATGTCAGAGAGTTTATTTACCCAATAAAAAGTAGTACTTACTGTATGTGACCAAATATACACGAATTAAAATTTTCAGTTGTGTGATCTAGACTTTTGTTAGAGGTTACTTTTTTATTTATTTTTTAAATATATATATATATATATATATATATATATATATATATATATATATATATTTATTTATTTAATATAGACATCTATAGTTTTACAGAAACCAATTACAGATGATATAATAACAACATAACAAATAAAAGAAAGAAAACACATAACACAAAGATATATAATGAACATTCAAATTATATATTTTTAATAGCACTTACCCATATATATATATATATATATATATATATATAGGTTTAAAAAAATAAATAAAAAAGTAACCTCTAACAAAAGTCTAGATCACACAACTGAAAATTTTAATTCATGTATATTTGGTTACATACAGTATGTACTACTTTTTATTGGGTAAATAAACTCTCATTCTCTTCATTTCCCGCGTAGCGTTGTTTGTGATTTTTCCATCTTGATTAAGAATTATTATATACCATGTATCTATCACTACCATTCTAACTCTCTGTCTTTAACCATCGAAAGTCTGCTGGAAACTGATACCCATATTTCTGTTTGTTACTGCCATTGTTTGATTATTCAACAAGTCACCCACCCTCGTATTCACCAGCGTTCTATAAATCTATCAATAGCTATTTGAATCCATAAGTATTCGTTAAATATATATATATATATATATATATATATATATATATATATATATATATATATATATATATATATATATATATGTATATTTGTTTTTGCTTCGTTGAAATATCAACCACTATCCTATAAAGGGTTAAACATGTTGTATACGTGCTAAAAAGCAATGTATAAAAAAAACGTAATTTGCTGTAGTTTAGGAATGAATATAATAAATATATCTTCTTCTTCTATGTGAAAATGTATTTCAGTAATATGTTATAATTATAAATTTAATTTTTGCATAGAGAGTAAAATACATAGTTTACGTCTTAAACTATTTATTTACTCTCTCTATGCAGAAATTAAATTTATATTTATAACATATTACTGAAATACATTTTCACATAGTATTGTGAAATATGTCGTTCATTTATTCATTCCTTCAGTGCGTATAGAGCTTAATTGGTAATGTGATGACTTAATACGTTATAATGCAGGAAGAGTGTGATGAGAACTGAATTACACAATGTCAAGAAACTGTAGATTAGTAACACAGGGAATATTTTCACATAAGAGGTGTGAGAGTAAAAAAAAATAAATGCACAACATCGATTGTATTCAAATAACACGAAAGTAATACACGTCATTAAAATCATCTAAATGAGTTTTTTTTAAATGCTTGTATTGCATTAGTATTATGTTATGTAACAAAAATTGCAAAATCGTCTTTCTATTGTGATAGGGACAAATGGTTAATAATACAAATACAAAATATAACATAACATATATACTAAAGCAAACAATATTGCAAAAAATAACTTAAGTATGGCCTGAAATCGTAATGTAATAATGTAACAATTAAATATTGCTTGTAATTGTTACATAAGTAATTACCCTACACGAAATGCAAGTAACTTTTGGATACCAAAATTTGACAAAGCGCGAATGTACAACAGTGTTTACTTTCTGGGATTTAAAATATATTCATTATGTCATTATGACAGAAATGGTCAAAACAAATGTCAACACCTTGAATAGCGGTTGTGATTGGAGCTTTGATGACACATTTTGTTTAATTATTCAGTGTTTCCAATAGAAGGAATCTAAAGTAACTACATTCCATAGATAATTCATTTAATATTGCAATAATAACGAATACTTATGGATTCAAATAGCTATTGATAGATTTATAGAACGCTGGTGAATACGAGGGTGGGTGACTTGTTGAATAATCAAACAATGGCAGTAACAAACAGAAATATGGGTATCAGTTTCCAGCAGACTTTCGATGGTTAAAGACAGAGAGTTAGAATGGTAGTGATAGATACATGGTATATAATAATTCTTAATCAAGATGGAAAAATCACAAACAACGCTACGCGGGAAATGAAGAGAATGAGAGTTTATTTACCCAATAAAAAGTAGTACATACTGTATGTAACCAAATATACATGAATTAAAATTTTCAGTTGTGTGATCTAGACTTTTGTTAGAGGTTACTTTTTTATTTATTTTTTTAAACCTATATATATATATATATATATATATATATATGGGTAAGTGCTATTAAAAATATATAATTTGAATGTTCATTATATATCTTTGTGTTATGTGTTTTCTTTCTTTTATTTGTCATGTTGTTATTATATCATCTGTAATTGGTTTCTGTTAAACTGTAGATGTCTATATTAAATAAATAAATAAATAAATATATATATATATATATATATATAAATATTTAAAAAAATAAATAAAAAAGTAACCTCTAACAAAAGTCTAGATCACACAACTGAAAATTTTAATTCGAGTATATTTGGTCACATACAGTACATACTACTTTTTATTGGGTAAATAAACTCCCTGACATACCCAGTATGTTTATTCTCATTTTCTTCATTTCCTGTTGTTGTCCTGCAACTGGATTTTTCTTTCCGTAGAACAATAAAGCCTATTATTATTATTATTATTATGTTACTGAGCTGTTTTTTATACATTGCTTTTTAGCACGTATACAACATGTTTAACCCTTTATAGGATAGTGGTTGATATTTCAACGAAGCAAAAACAAATATACATATATATATATATATATATATATATAAATAAATATATATATATATATATATATATATATATATAAAAGAGATAGAAAGCTAAAAATCTACATGTATTGAAAGTACACGTAGAAAATAATACTGGTCAAATAGATAAACCCAAATTTATATTAAAAAAAATCATACCATATTCTGCCCTATAAAGGGTTAAAGAGGAAAAACCAAATTATTGCACTCACTAAAGTGCCAATAAATCCAGTTATGAATACGAAAAATCTTCGTTATCGGTTACATTTAATAATAAAACAAAAACAGTCAAACACAAAAAATCTTCATCAATGATATTTTTCTGAAATGTTGGAAATGTTTAGATTTAGGTATTTGTGTACATCCGGACAGACTGAATAGCAGGTACATTTTTCTATTGATGTATGGTATGTCTGGTACATCAGTGCACGTGGCCATTATGAGTGCGTACAACCATCCACCACCTGTGCCACGCTTTTGTACCTGAATAATAATAGGGTGCACCTATAGTCCTTTAAGATGGACAAATAATGAAGATGTTTTTGTGCCGCACCAGTCACTCAAATAACTAGTTGCAAGCTGCAATTGTCACCTGGCATTTCTTGTTGGTGTACTTATTTTTAACAAATCTGGAAATTTGTATCTTTAAGAAATATATGCCAATCAAAACAATGTCTATTCTCTTAAAACATAAGCTAAAATTAAACTAAATCATTCATTTCATTAGAAAACATTTCACCGTTTTTTTTTGTTTTGTAGTTTAAAATTAAAAGCACATTTCATACAATGCACACGTTTATTTCCCTAGTTCCGTCACTGAAAGAGCAAACCTAGATTGCGTGCAATTTGTTACCATTAGAATTTACAAAGCGCCCAAATAACTGTAACGGTATTAAATATAGTTTATGTTTATTATTTCCAACGCGGCGTCCTGTTTCCGCTCGCCGAATTGTTAATTACCGACAGAATATACTAGTGTATGACTAGTGTCACTAACATAATACAGTTTCTCTTAAATTTAGCTGAAAATTACATTAAAATTATTTAGAAATATTACCTAATAGTAACCAAAAATGATTTATAGTTATCAATACTGAGGCTTTTATGCCGGTAAAGGGAGAAGCTCAGACGACGAGTGTAATCACCTGTTTTTTTTTATCTTTTACTTTGATTATAACTCTAATAGATAGAGTAAAATGTTGCTAATGCATTCTACATTTCCACGAATGCATTAGCAAAATATTACAATAAAATAAAAATATGCATCTAGGCATTTTTGAAATATTTGCTTGTTAAAACATACAAAATTATACTTTTATGAAATAATGACTTTGACATTAAATATCATGAAAACTAGCAGACCCGTAATTTTTGATTATAACTTTAATAGATACACGAATATATTAGTAATGTATTAGCGAAGTTTGAAAAATGTCCATCGAGGGATTTTTAAAATATTTACAAATTTGCTAATAAAACATACAAAATCATACTTTTATGAAATACTGACTTTGACGATAAATATCATGAAAACTAGCAAAACTGTAATTTTTGATTATACGTCCAGTGGAAGTCTAATATACTGCTAATGCACTAACGATATTTCAAAAATATCTATCACGCAATTTTTGAAATGTTTACGAATTTGCGATTAAAATATACAAAATCATATTTGTATGAAATACTGACTTTGTCATTAAATATCATGAAAACTAACAACCCCGTATTTTTTGATTATGATTCTAATAGATAAAATAATATATTGCTAATGCATTAGCAAAGTTTGAAAAATATTTATCGAGGGATTTTTGAAATATTTAAAATTTGCTGTTAAAACACACAAAATCATATTTTTACAAAATAGTGACTTTGACATTAAATATTATGAAAACTAGCATACCCGTAATTTTTGATTATAACTCTAATAGAAACATGAATATATTAGTAATGTATTAGCGAAATTTGAAAAATTTCCGTCGAGGGATTTTAAAAATATTTACAAATTTGCTGATAAAACACACAAAATCATACTTTTATGAAATACTGACTTTGTCATTAAATATCATGAAAACTAACAACCCCGTATTTTTTTATTATGATTCTAATAGATAAAATAATATATTGCTAATGAATTAGCAAAGTCTGAAAAATATTTATCGAGGGGTTTTTGAGATATTTATAAAGTTGCTGTTAATACATACAAAATCATACTGTACTGACTTTGACATTAAATATCATGATAACTAGCAGACCCGTAATTTTTGATTAAAACTCTAATAGATACACGAATATATTAGTAATGTATTAGCGAAGTTTGAAAAATTTCCATCGAGGGATTTTAAAAATATTTACAAATTTGCTGTTAAAACACACAAAATCATACTTTTATGAAATACTGACTTTGACGTTAAATATCATGAAAACTAGCAAACTGTAATTTTTGATTACGCGTCTAGTGGAAAACTAATATATTGCTAATGCACTAGCGATATTTCAAAAATATCTACCAAGGCATTTTTGAAATATTTATGAATTTGCGATTAAAACATAAAAAATCATATTTGTATGAAATACTGACTTTGTCATTAAATATCATTAAAACTAACAATCCCGTATTTTTTTATTATGATTCTAATAGATAAAATAATATGTTGCTAATGCATTAGCAAAGTTTGAAAAATATTTATCGAGGGATTTTTGAAATATTTAAAATTTGCTGTTAAAACACACAAAATCATATTTTATAAAATAGTGACTTTGACATTAAATATTATGAAAACTAGCAGACCCGTAATTTTTGATTATAACTCTAATAAATACATGAATATATTAGTAATGTATTAGCGAAATTTGAAAAACTTCCATCGAGGGATTTTAAAAATATTTACAAATTTGCTGATAAAACACACAAAATCATACTTTTATGAAATACTGATTTTGACGTTAAATATCATGAAAACTAGCAAAATGTAATTTTTGATTACGCGTTTAGTGGAAGACTAATATATTGCTAATGCACTAGCGATATTTCAAAAATATCTACCAAGGGATTTTTGAAATGTTTACGAATTTGCGATTAAACATACAAAATCATATTTGTATGAAATACTGACTTTGTCATTAAATATCATGAAAACTAACAACCCCGTATTTTTTTATTATGATTCTAATAGATAAAATAATATATTGCTAATGTATTAGCAAAGTTTGAAAAATATTTATTGAGGGGTTTTTGAGATATTTATAAAATTGCTATTAATACATACAAAATCATACTGTTATAAAGTACTGACTTTGACATTAAATATCATGAAAACTAGCAGACCCGTAATTTTTGATTATAAGTCTAATAGATACATGAATATATTAGTAATGTATTAGCGAAGTTTGAAAAATTTTCATCGAAGGATTTTAAAAATATTTACAAATTTGCTAATAAAACACACAAAATCATACTTTTATGAAATACTGACTTTGACATTAAATATCATGAAAACTAGCAACACTGTATTTTTTTGATTATACGTCTAGTGGAAGAATAATATATTGCTAATGCACTAGCAATATTTCAAAAATATGTATCAAGGGATTTTTGAAATATTTACGAATTTGCGATTAAAACATACAAAATCATATTTGTATGAAATACTGACTTTGTCATTAAATATCATGAAAACTAACAACCCCGTATTTTTTTATTATGATTCTAATAGATAAAATAATATATTGCTAATGTATTAGCAAAGTTTGAAAAATATTTATTGAGGGGTTTTTGAGATATTTATAAAATTGCTATTAATACATACAAAATCATACTGTTATAAAGTACTGACTTTGACATTAAATATCATGAAAACTAGCAGACCCGTAATTTTTGATTATAAGTCTAATAGATACATGAATATATTAGTAATGTATTAGCGAAGTTTGAAAAATTTTCATCGAAGGATTTTAAAAATATTTACAAATTTGCTAATAAAACACACAAAATCATACTTTTATGAAATACTGACTTTGACATTAAATATCATGAAAACTAGCAACACTGTATTTTTTTGATTATACGTCTAGTGGAAGAATAATATATTGCTAATGCACTAGCAATATTTCAAAAATATGTATCAAGGGATTTTTGAAATATTTACGAATTTGCGATTAAAACATACAAAATCATATTTGTATGAAATACTGACTTTGTTATTAAATATCATGAAAATTAACAACCCTCTATTTTTTGATTATGATTTTAATAGATAAAATAATATATTGCTAATACATTAGCGAAGTTTGAAAAAAAATTATCTAGGGGTTTTTGAAATATTTATAAAGTTGCTGTTAATACATACAAAATCATACTTTTATAAAATACTTACGGTGACATTATATATCATGAAAACTAACAGACCCGTAATTTTTGATTATAACTCTAATAGATACATGAATATATTAGTAATGCATTAGCGAAGTTTGAAAAATTTCCATCGAGGGATTTTAAAAATATTTACAAATTTGCTGTTAAAACACACAAAATCATACTTTTATGAAATACTGACTTTGACATTAAATATCATGAAAACTAGCAAACTGTAATTTTTGATTATGCGTCTAGTAGAAAACTAATATATTGCTAATGCACTAGCAATATTTCAAAAATATCTATCAAGGGATTTTTGAAATATTTACGAATTTGCGATTAAAACATACAAAATCAGATTTGTATGAAATACTGACTTTGACATTAAATATCATGAAAACTAACAACCCCGTATTTTTTTATTATGATTCTAATAGATAAAATAATATATTGCTAATGCATTAGCAAAGTTTGAAAAATATTTAGCGAGGGATTTTCTAAACAATTCAAATGTGACTTACACCGCTTTCATTCTTCTGTAATAAGAAAATTTACCATTGAATATAATTGAGCCTGTGCTCTAAAAAACTAAAACTATTGAAACTATTGTAATTTTTAAAATGCATTTATCTCTATTTATTTTTGGAAGTTACATTTGTCATCTCAGTGTGCCATATATTATTATAACTTGTTATAAAAACATGTTTTGTTTTAAGATAAACACAAATTCAGGCACGTGTTTTTGTATAAAACAAGAGTCGTTTAAATCCTCTGTGTCTAATTAAAGAACTTCCGCAAGGGGTGAACAGCACACACACATACACACACACATACAAATATATGTACTAAAATTAGCAAAGGTGCACAAAGCAAGCATAAAAAAGAAAAATAGAATTGCAAACTAAAATGAAACCAAAAATATAAAAACTCACCTGTGTGTTGGTCATGTTGAAAAATCCGAGCGCGTGCTCTCTCATGCAAAACACTCTCACGTCTGCAGACCGAACCAAAAAGAAAAATTCAAATAAAAATGGAAATAAATGAATAAATAAATAAATAACTAAAAATTCGTGCTAAATGAAAAATTGTAACAAAACTACTGCGCCCACGCGTAATTAGTTCGCGCGGCTCGCTTTGCTCGTTGCGACCAAGAAGTGTTGCAGTTCGTGCGGTGCGCGGCTCGGCGAGAGTCCCCTTCCCCCACCAAAGAAAAAATAAAATAAATAAAAGAATATTGTGAAGAGCACCTTCCACCGTGAAATTTATTTCGCTTTCAAATAGAAATTGCGAAAATGCAGCTGTGCGGCTTTTAGAGGAGGCGCGGTACAATTTTAAACAGTGACCAGTAGCTAATTTTTATAAACTTTATTGTCCTACACATAGAAAATCCAATTACAGGACAACAACAATAATATATAGTAACTACTAATTATGTAAAGTATCAAAAGTATGTAATTTGATAACAAAAAAAACTCACATGGCATGTGTAAATTTGAAATCCCGATTTTTGAAATTTCATCATTTTTGAAGTATCAAAAGTATGTAATTTGATAACAAAAAACTCACATGGCATGTTTGAAATTTCATCATTTTTTTACACTTATTCTATGTGTCGATTTTGGTTTTACACTTATTCTATGTATCGACCAAAATCGACACATAGAATAAGTGTAAAAAAATTATGAAATTTCAAACATGCCACGTGAGTTTTTTGTTATTAAATTACATACTTTTGATACTTTAAAAATGATGAAATTTCAAAAATCGGGATTTCAAATTTACACATGCCATGTGAGTTTTTTTGTTATCAAATTACATACTTTTGATACTTTATATATTAGTAGTTACTATATATTATTGTTGTTGTCCTGTAATTGGATTTACTTTCTGTAGGACAATAAAGCCTATTATTATTATAATAATTATTATTATAAGAAAAGGTCTGATGATCACAGGAAACCCCCAAAATAAGCGAATTTCAATGGTACTAACTGTATTTGTTACAATTTGTAACTGGCTATCGACCTTTAGATGTCCTTTTGTCATGTGTTAGTGTATGTGAATGTTAAGTCTTTAGAAAATCGTCTACGAGTTTTCTAATTTACATCCCTATAATATAAAAACAAAGACAATGATTTGAAGCCGACCGACCTGTCAATTATGACTTTTGTGTTGACGGTGCAAAATCAAAAATCAAAAATTTATTAATTTGACAAGTTTTCCCATAACAATTGCTAGATAATTGCCTTTAAAACAAGTTTTTTCAGCCATCTTAAATCTTGTCGGACATATTCTCCGCCATCTTTACGCTTCCCTCTTGTTTTATTACTTTTGTCACGTGTTAGTGTATGTGAGTGTTAAATCGCCTATGAGTTTTCTAATTTACATCCCTATAATATATAAACAAAGACAATGTTTTGAAGCCGACCGATCTGTCAATTATGACTTTTGTGTTGACAATGCAAGGTTGCAGGTTCGAATCCCATCTATTTTTTATGTTTTTTTAATTTATTATTTAATTGGAGTATTCATGCCCTTATTCACCAACATCTCATAAACATTATAGGTCCCATAATCTATTGAATGGACCAATTAAAAACGTCATTGTGACAGAAATTGTAAAAACAAATGTCAAACAACTGTAATCGCACTTGTAATTGAAACTTTGATTTAATAATTAAACAAATATAATAATAATAATTAAACAAAAGGTGCTATTTTGTTTAATTTTTCAGTGTTTCCAATAGAGAGAATGTAAATTAACTACATAATGTATTTATTGTTGCTATAGCAAATACTTATGGGTTCAATAGCTATTGATACATTTGTAGGACGTTGGTGATTACGGGGGTAAGCCAACATTTCAAAAATTTATCAATAGCTATTGAACCCATAAATATTCGTTGTTTAGCAACTATAAATACATTATCTACAATGTAGTTACTTTAGGTTCTCTCTATTGGAAGCACTGAATAATTAAACAAAAGGTGTCATCAAAGCTTCAATCACAAGCGCTATTCATGGTGTTTGACATTTGTTTTTGCAATTTCTGTCACAATGACGTTTTTAATTTGTCCAGCTCTATTAAATGTATTTGATATTTGTTTTGATAATTTCTGTCACAATGACGTTTTTAATTTATCCATTCAATAGTGTATGGGACCTATAAGTTTATGAGATGTTGGTGAATACGGCCACTATTATATATTAAAAATTATACATTTTTAGTGATTTAGATTGATGATTTTACTTTATAACAGAAAAAAAAACAATTGTCATTTCACGCTTTTTAAGTCTGTCTCGCGAGAGAATTTACGTTACCTCTATGAGTGCGTGAAAATATTTCAATGAGCCGATGATTTTCAGCACGGTGCATTAAATGAGCCGCGCGACAAAACTGTAAAAAGTGACATTAATGAAATGGATGCGAAGCCACTTTCATTGATTTCCCCCAAATACTTTCTACATTTTTTTCATCTCTACTTCTTCTGTTGTTGCGCCATACCATCTGCGAGATAATTAACAACTCGCAACTGGAAGATTAAGTCATTTTATTAATTTGACATATCTATTCATCAATAAAATTATGTTGTATGGAATAATTTTATAAATAAAATCAAAAATAAGTGTGATATACAAATATATATATATATATATATATATATATATATATATATATATATATATATATATATATATATATATATGTTATCAAGGTTATACGACAAGGTTTAACAATGTAAAAATCATTTGACAAGTTTTCCCATAACAATTGCTAGATAATAGCCCTTAAAACAAGTATTGTTGGTTTCAGCCATCTTAAATCTTGTCCGCCATCTTTACGCTTCCCCCTTGTTTTATTACATTAATACGCCATCTTTATAGGGCAATTAACTAGCAATTGTTATGGGAAAACCTGTCAAATTAATAAATTTATGATTTTTACATTGTTAAACCATGTCGAATAACCTTGATAACAAATATCTATATATATATAGATATATATATATATAGATATATATATATATAGATATATATATATATATATATATATATATATATATATATATATGCGATTGCTAAATTATAGACAAAAAAGCGACAGCTATATTAATTATGGTGTGCAGCTGCGTTAATTAGGCAAGTAAATTACTATTATGTGACAGAATATGCCAAAACAAATGTCAAACACTTTGAATGGTAGCGCTTGTGATTGGAGCTTTGATGATACCTTTTGTTTCATTATTCAGTGTTCCCAATAGAGAGAATCTAAAGTAACTACATTCCCTAGATAATGTATTTATATGGGTTCAATAGCTATTGAGCAATAATACTGTCAATATTTTCGAATAATGACTATGTTTAAAATGTTTCTTATTCTAAAATATTGACAGTATTACTTATCATGTAAGTTATAGTATTGATGGAATGAAGAGAATACTGATGTTTATCTGCATAATTGATTACTTGATAAATATTGAAGGTGGATTGAAGCAAATATTGACATTACTAGGATTGACAGTATTATTGACCGTGTAAGGTGCCTAATAGATTTATGGAACGTCGGTGAATACGGGAGTTGGAAATTTTAAATATTTTGCACGCACGTAAAAATTGGCAAGTCGGTTGTGTCCCTAGATAAATAGATACCAAACTGACTATGTCTATTTACTATTTCAAATGACTTGAACTCTGCACAACACTGCGATAATCAACTTTCTATGATTCTTAATTCTTTTCATTTGTTAATTTACGCCTGATTCATAAACAGTTGTGAGAAATAATGTAGTACATAGTTCAAGTCGTTTGAATTAGTGGACGGGCATACCCAGGTTGGTAGGGGACGCCCACCCACCCCACCTTTGCTTGCATAGTTTTTTCCATGGGATAGAATAATAGAAAGGAGGGGTGGGCGGGTGGCCCCCACCAACCAAACTACCCCCCTCCAATATTTCAAATGACTTGAACTCTGCAATACATTGTTATCCATTATTTTCTATGATTCAATTTATTTCATTGATTCATTTACACCTTAATCGTAAAAAAAACATGTGAGAAACATTGTAGGGTATAGTTCAAGTCGTTTGCTATAGTGGACGGGCTTACCCAGGATGGTAGGGGCCGCCCACCCACCCCACCTTTGCTCGCATAGTTTTTTCCATAGGATAAATTTCTTCTTCGAATTGTTTAAACAATATGGAACCTCTGTATCCATTGAAAAAAACTATGCGAAGAAAGGTGGGGTGGGCGAGTGGCCCCTACCAACCTGAGTATGCCCGTTCATTATTTCAAACGACTTGAACTATGCCCTACATTGTTTCTCACATGTTTTTCTTTACGATTAAGGTGTAAATGACTAACTGAAATTAATTAAATCATAGAAAGCTGATGATAGCAGAGTTGTACAGAGTTCAAGTCATTTGAAATGTTAATAGTGTATAGTTTTATTGGTATAAGCCATCCATTTCAAGATTTCAAGCGACTTGAAAAGTGTACTACACTATTTTCCGCAATTTTTGATGATTAGATCAATTTAATTGATCCATAAAATTTTAATTTATAGTAAATTGCGAAAAACAGTGTAGTGCAAAGTTCAAGCCGTTTGAAATAGTAGATGACCATAGTTTGGTTGGTAGGGAACGCCCGCCCACCCCACCTTTGCTCGCATAGTTTTTTCCATAGGATAAATTTCTTCTTCGAATTGTTTAAACAATATGGAACCTCTGTATCCATTGAAAAAAAATATGCGAACAAAGGTGGGGTGGGCGGGTGGCCCACACCAACCAAACTATGCTCGCCCACTATTTCAAACGGCTTGAACTCTGCACAACACTACTATCATCAGCTTTCTATGATTTAATTAATTTCAGTTAGTCGTAAATCGTAAAGAAAACATGTGAGAAACAATTTAGGGCATAGTTCAAGTCGTTTGAAATAGTGGACGGGCATACCAAGGTTGGTAGGGGCCACCCGCCCACCCCACCTTTGTTCGCATAGTTTTTTTCAATGGATACAGAGGTTCCATATTGTTTAAACTAATTCGAAGTAGAAATTTATCCTATGGAAAAAACTATGCGAGCATAGGTGGGGTGGGTGGGCGGTCCCTACCAACCTTGGTATGCCCGTCCACTATTTCAAACGACTTGAACTATGCCCTACAATGTTTCTCACATGTTTTTTTTTACGATTTAGGTGTAAATGAATCAATGAAATAAATTGAATATATATATATATATATATATATATATATATATATATATAAATATATATATATATATATATATATATATATATATATATATATATATATATAAATATATATATATATTATCAAGGTTATACGACAAGGTTTAACAATGTAAAAATCAGAAATTTATTAATTTGACAGGTTTTCCCATAACAATTGCCAGATAATAGCCCTTAAAACAAGTTTTGATGGTTTCAGCCATCTTAAATTTTGTCCGCCATCTTTACGCTTCCCTCTTGTTTTATTACATTATTACGCCATCTTTATAGGGCAATTAACTAGCAATTGTTATGGGAAAACCTGTCAAATTAATAAATTTCTGAATTTTACATTGTTAAACCTTGTCGTATAACCTTGATAATATATATATTTATATATTTATATATTTATATATTTATATATTTATATATTTATATATTTATATATTTATATATTTATATATTTATATATTTATATATTTATATATTTATATATTTATATATTTATATATTTATATATTTATATATTTATATATATATATATATATATATATATATATATATTTGTTATCAAGGTTATACGATAAGGTTTAACAATCTAAAAATCAGAAATTTATTAATGTGACAAGTTTTCCCCTAATAATTGCTACATAATTGCCCTTAAACCAAGTTTTTTCAGCCATCTTAAATCTTGTCCGCCATCTTCTCCGCCATCTTTACGCTTCCCTCTTGTTTTATGTATTCGAAACGTACGAATACATCACTGCTGTAAAGGCGATCCAGTGAAAATTTGTGCAAAATCAGTCCACAAACAGAGAAAATAACTTTATAAAACTGTTTCCCAGCAAAAGAAGTTTCGTAGGGAATTTCACATATTTATTAAATAGTTGTTAAACTATCTCCGCCATCAGTGATGTGTTAGGAGAGTAATAAAACAAGAGGGAAGCGTAAAGATGGCGGAGAAGATGGCGGACAAGATTTAAAATGGCTGAAAAAACTTGGTTTAAGGGCAATTATTTACCCATTGTAAATTACATCATGATTTTAAATTATTTACAACCTGAACTAAGCGCAGTAATGAATCTAAATTTGAAACTCCAACAATATTACGCTGTGTACCGTTTGAAACAATCAAATTATCAGCATAAATCTTATTTATGTAAATATCTTGCGCATTTGAATATAATCGCCGCACCGGATCTAAGTGAAAAACCGGAAATGCGCGTTGGAATTTCAAATTAATTTTTTTTTTTTCGGTTTGTGCTAATTGGCTCAGGATGATTCGCGTAATTGGTCTAAAACGTAACCGCGGCTAACGTAATTACGTCCGATACAAAAAAAAACGCAACTCGACGACGCGGAGTAATAAAAAAATTAAGTCGATAGAAATCGCAAAAACTTTATGTAATACGATTGCTAAATTATAGACAACAAAGCGACAGCTATATTAATTATGGTGTGCAGCTGCGTTGATTAATTAGTGCTGGAAATTAGGCAATTAAATTAGTATTATGTGGGGGTTATGTTAAATTTAAAACATTTAAATGTTAAATTTTATATCTCTTCTTGGTTTTCGTCTAATTGTGTCATGCGACAATCGGTTGTACAGCAATATATTCCATTATTTGAATTTCCGACCCTTGTGCCCGTATTCACTAACATTCTATAAATTTTATAGGTCTCATACGCTATTAAATATAAAAATTGAAAATGTCATTGTGACAGAATATGCCAAAACAAATGTCAAACACCTTGAATAGTAGTGCTTGTGATTGGTGCTTTAATGACATCTTTTGTTTAATTATTCAGTGTTTCCAATAGAGAGAATCTAAAGTAACTACATGATCTAGATAATGTATTTATTGTTGCTATAACAACGAATACTTATAATTATCAACATTTGAAATTCTAATCTATTACAAGCTTATCATAATATTGTAAATGTATGTATTGACAATGTCATTATGACAGAAATTGTCAAAATAAATGTCAACACCTTGAATAGCGCTTGGATGGCACATTTTGTTTAATTTTTCAGTGTTTCCAATAGAGTAAATCTAAAGTAATTACATTCTCTAAATAATGTATTTATTGTTGCTATAACGACGAATACTTATGGGTTCAATAGCTATTGATACATTTATTGTTGTTTTAACGTTGGTGAATACGAGGGACACACATACTTTGTTTGACAGTTGCCATACATTGTTTTTCATAGATAGTTAATAGTTAAATTTTCGTTTAGATATTTCTCTTCTTCGTTTTCATCTAATTATCTTATGCGACAATCGGTTGTACAGCAACAAATTCCATTATTTGCATTTCCAACACTTGTGCCCGTATTCACCAACACAGAAAATAACTTAATAAAACTGTTTCCCACCAAAAAAGTTACGTAGGGAATTTCACATATTTATTAAATAGTTGTCAAACTATCTCCACCATCAGTGATGTGTTCGGAAAGTAATAAAACAAGAGGGAAGCGCAAAGATGGCGGACATGATTTAAGATGACTGAAAAAACTTGGTTTAAGGGTAATTCAACATCCCATAAACTGTATAAGTCCCATAAACTATTGAATGTATAAATTGAAAACGTCATTGTGACAGAATATGCTAAAACAAATGTCAAACACCTTAAATAATAGTGCTTGTGATTGGAGCACTGATGACACCATTTGTTTAATGATTCAGTGTTCCCAATAGAGAGAATCTAAAGTAACTACATTCCCTAGATAATGTATTTATTATTGCTATAACAACAAATACTTATGGGTTCAATAGTTATTGATTAAAGCTCCTTACACCAACAATAATACTGACAATATTTTAGAATAAAACAGATAATATGTTTAAAATATTACTTCTTCTAAAATATTGACAGTATCATGTAAGGTATAGTAATGATGGAATGAAGAGAACACTGATGTTTATCTGCATAATTGATTACTTGATAAATATTGAAGGTGGATTGAAGCAAATATTGACATTACTAGGACTGCCAATATTATTAACCGTGTAAGGTGCCTTATAGATTTATAGAACGTTGGTGAATACGGGAGGTGAAAATGTTAAATAATTTGCACGCATGTAAAATGTAAAAAATTTGACAGTCGGTTGTGTCAGATAAATAGATACCAACCTGACTATATCTGTCCCCCTATTTCAAATGACTTAACTATGATTCAATTCATTTCATTTATTAATTTACGCCTGATTCATAAACAATTGTGAGAAATAATGTAGTGCATATTTCAAGCCGTTTGAAATAGTGGACGGGCATAGTTTGGTTGGTAGGGGCGCCCACCCACCCCACCTTTGCTCGCATAGTTTTTTTCATGGGATAGAATTTTTCCTTGAATTGTTTGAACAATATAAAACCTCTGTATCCATTGAAAAAAATTATGCCAACAAAGGTGGGGTGGGCGGGTGTCCCACACCAACCAAACTATGCCCATCCACTATTTCAAATGACTTGAACTTTGCAATACATTGTTATCCATTATTTTCTATGATTCAATTAATTTCATTATTTTATTTACACCTTAATCGTAAAAATAAACATGTGAGAAACAATGTAGGGCATAGTTCAAGTCGTTTGAAATAGTGGACGGGCATAGTCCGGTTGGTAGGGGCCGCCCGCCCACCCCACCTTTGCTCGCATAGTTATTTTCAATGGATACAGAAGTTTTATATTGTTTAAACAATTCAAGCAAACATTCTATCCTATGAAAAAGCTATGCGAGCAAAGGTGGGGTGGGCGGGCGGCCCCTACCAACCGGACTATGCCCGTCCACTATTTCAAACGGCTTGAACTCTACACTACACTATTTTTCGCAATTTACTATAAATCAAAACTTTATTAATCAATTAAATTGATGTGATCATCAAAAATTGCGGAAAATAGTGTAATACAGAGTTCAAGTCGCTTGAAATTTTGAAATGGATGGCTTATACCAATAAAACTATACCATATTACCGTTTCAAATGACTTGAACTCTGCACAACACTGCAATAATCAAATGTCTATGATTCAATTAATTTCATTTATTAATTTACGCCTGATTCATAAACAATTATGAGAAATAATGTAGTGCATAGTTCAAGTCGTTTGAAAAAGTGGACGGGCATACTCAGGTTGGTAGGGGCCGCCCACCCACCCCACCTTTGCTAGCATAGTTTTTCCATAGGATAAATTTCTTCTTCGAATTGTTTAAACAATATGGAACCTCTGTATGCATTGAAAAAAACTATGCGAGCAAAGGTAGGGTGGGTGGGCGATCCCTACCAACCCGAGTATGCCCGTCCACTATTTCAAACGACTTGAACTATGCCCTACATTGTTTCTCACATGTTTTTTTTTTACGATTAAGGTGTATATAAAATAATGAAATTAATTGAATCATAGAGAATAATGGATAACAATGTATTGCAAAGTTCAAGTCATTTGAAATAGTGAACGAGCATAGTTTGGTTGGTAGGGACCACCCGCCCACCCCACCTTTGTTCGCATTGTTTTTTCAATGGATACAGACGTTTTATATTGTTTAAACAATTCAAAGAAAAATTCTATCCTATGAAAAAAAACTATGCGAGCAAAGGTGGGGTGGGCGGGCGTCCCCTACCAACCAAACTAGGTTCGTCCACTATTTCAAATGGCTTGAACTCTGCACTACACTGTTTTTAACAATTTACTATAAATCAAAACTTTATTGATCAATTAAATTGATGTAATCATCAAACATTGCGGAAAATAGTGTAATACAGAGTTCAAGTCGCTTGAAATCTTGAAATGGATGACTTATACCAATAAAACTATACCCTATTACCATTTCAAATATCATATAAATATAATAAATTCATGTAATATCTCTTGCTTTTCAATTCAATGTAATATCAAACTGTCAAATTGGGGTGTCAATTTTTCTTTCTAACGACTTTTCTGTCAATTGTCTGTCAAAAAAATATTTAAATATTCTTTACTGTCATATATGTCTGAATAAAATCAATCAAATCTATCATATAAATATAATAAATTCATGTAATAGCTCTTGAATTAGTCACAATCAAAACACTTAGACCAGAATTTTTCAAAAAATATCCGTTACGGTCCTGTCGTTTCCCCCAAAACAACAAATAAATTCAAGTTTTCCACGAATCCGCCCACACCAGCAACAAACTGCAAACACGTTCCGTTACACCGCAACGCTCCAATAAACAACTGCCTTAATATTTTTGTTTTGGAGGGCTCGCATGAACTCACCCTTGTAACCGGCTTGGTGCAGGATCGATTGTCGATTGCCCCCTTGTCGCTCTTTGCCGGGGACGCTTTCGATGCCGGAAGCGCTTCCGACTCGAACAACATATCCAAAAACACCAGCGACGCGCAAAACACTGAACCCAACTCACTCAAATTGCCACTTACAAGCGCGTTCCACCCGCTGATCAACAGCAACAAGCTCAGAAACAAGCAAACATTGATGGGTGAGTTCAATGCGCGCGGTATTAGTTGTTATCACTAAATTTAACGAATATATCTACATGATTCGCTAATTGAACTATACAAATAAACAATTACAAACGTATTGTTATTTTTTTAAAAGAATAAAGAGTTGTTTTCGGCTAGTTACATAACTTAAACACATGTTATATAAGATACGTATTGAACGCAACTAATATTATTTACAGTGTTGCATTACAAATGTCAGACATAAAAAGGGCAGCCATTGTAATCAGTTAGAATTAGTTCAACGAAATATAATTAATATTTCGTTATAAAAACATAATAGTAACAACAGAAGTATTTTGGTAAATTTGTTTTGATTTATTATAAACACGTTGTAAGTGCAATTTAATTACATATTTAAAAGTGGCAACATTGTTTAGTTATATAATCGATGCTGACATAACCAGCGTCATCTATTGCGCAATGGCGGCAGTTAATTTAACCGCCATTTTAAAAATGGCATACAGAAGTGTTGCCAACTCAACGAATATTCGTTGCGCCAATTTCATTATCATCAACGACATTGTAGCTAAAAAAATATCTTTATTGGCATTTTCCTCACAAAAACACTGCTCTTAAATATCACTTCACAACAAAAATATATAAAAATACAAATAGAAATAAAACACTCCGCAAAAATTACAAATTAACAGTTGTAGCTACTAGCGACAACTAACAATCATTCCCTGCGCCTACTTCTTCTATGACATCTTGTCTACAAGGCAAATTCCTAACACGATCAATAATACTGTCAATATTTTAGAATAATGACAGTATTACTGTACAATAACATGTTTAAAATGTTCATTATTCTAAAATATTGCCAGTATTACCGTTGATTGAAGTATATTGTATTATAAATACTTCAATCAACGGTATTACTTATCATATAAGGTATAGTAATGATGGAATGAAGAGAATATTGTTATACATATATATATATATATATATATATATATATATATATATATATATATATATATATATGTTTATCCGGATAATTGGTAATTGATAAGTATAAAAGGAGGATTGAAGCAAATACTCACAGTACTAGAATTGACAGTATTATTGACCATGTAAGGTGCCTTTATGATCAAAAAGGCACCTTAAACGGTCAATAATACTGTCAGTTCTAGTACTGTCAGTATTTGCTACAATTCTCCTTTTATATTTATCAAATAATGCGGATAAACATCAGTATTTTCTTCATTACATCATTAATATACCTAACATAATAAGTAATACTGTCAATATTTTAGAATAATGAACATTATAAACATATTATCATACAGTAATAGCGTCATTATTCTAAAATATTGACAGTATTATTGATTATGTAAGGAATTTGGCTTGATTGGGCTCAGCGAATTTTCGTTCGTTCAGTTGGCGACACTTCAGCAAATCGTTTTTAAAATGGTGGTTAAATTAGCTGCTGCCATTGCACAATAGATGGCGATAGTAATGTTAACATTGATCTTATATAATTTAACAATGTTGCCAGTTTTCTATAATTTGCATAGAAAAAGGCACCTTACGCTATCAGTATTATTGTCAATATTTTAAAATAATGACAGCCTTACTACACGATTACTTGTTTAAAAACGTTCATTATTCTAAAATATTGCCAGTTTACTGATCGTGTAAGGTAGAGTAATGATGGAATGAAGAGAATATTGATGTTTATCTACATAATAGATTACTTGATAAATATAAGAGGAGGATTGAAGAAAATTCGCGATTCAAACGTCAACGGTTTTCTTCAAAGTAGGTAAACAGCTGATCTTTGTTATTGTTTGATCAGCTGATTGCATTAAAATCATATGATTTCAGTCACTTCTACAATAATACGCGATTGCTAATGTACTTTTAAGGTATAAATAGTATAATCCCAGGTCTATAGTCATGTATAAGATGAAAAAACAAATGATATGCAAACAAATTCCCTACTAAACATAGTTAATTTCCTGCCACCAGATGGAGTATCAGCTGGCTTGAATCGCCAATATTGACAGTACTATTATTGATCGTGTGAGGATTTAATTTCTAATAATACTAAAATCACGAAAAATAAAGTTCATTTGACATTTATAATTTTATATTTTGAAACAATCAATATCAATACAAATAAATAAACAAAAAAACTCTAATCCATAACAACATCCTGAAGCAAATATTTTAATTTCAACACCACAGTATTGGGTGTAGTTAAATCAGCCACCATAATCTCAGCACTATCCCTCAAGCCCAGCTCCACCAGACTCATATTAAGATTATCACGCGTGCGCTCCTCAATACTTTTAATAGCAGACATATACAACGTTTTATTCTTCCCATCAATAATTGTCGTGAGACCAGGGTTCTTCATTTGAAACGAAACGCTTTCACAGAGTATCTGTATCAGGTCCTTCAGTTTCATCTTGGCAGGGTCTTTGATCTCTAGAGTTTGAGGCACTTGTGAGCAGGCTAGACAGTTGTCTTTCTTCTCTGCCTCATATGTGTATGTGTAAATTCCATCTACATCATTGAAAACCATGTAGTTGTTCATTGGAACACAACAGCTAGAGGCTAGTTTGAAAGCCTGAAACAAAATAGTGACAGTTGAGGTTATGTTACATGTTCTAATGTCATATTTTCAGGTTAAGTTATAGATATATAACTTAACCTGAAATTATATATTTTTAGGTTATCTGATAAGATAACCTAAACCTACGTCATTTTATATCTTTAAGTAATTTATCATGTGATTGATGATATATCTTCAAACTAAATTACCTCCATTGCACAAACAGCTGCAATAACAGCATTAGTCGATGCCACTGCTGGGATAATATTTTTGACAACACCCTGCACCAGCCTGTAACTCAGTCCAGTTATGTTGAATTGGTGTGCCCTCTCAGTGGACTTCTCATAAATCCATCCAATATGCTGGGGATCATCCCCATCAATAGCAACCCCCCAAGGGTTATCTTTGGGCCATTGGATGACTTTAACATACTCAATACAATGCTCAGGCAGTCGAGGGGTGTTGGCAATAGTGCACAAGGGGTATGTTACTTGTGGAGGGTACAAATCAAGTGTGCATTCAACACATGCTGTAATTCCAGGCACAATAACGCGTGCATTGCCTTTGAAACCTTCAGTACCTGAAAACATAAAAACATAAAACATAATCAAACTTGGTAACAGCTAATATAAAACATTTTGTTTGTTGGCACCTTTGTTATAAGCATGATATTGCTATTGGTATCTTTTAAAAACATACAGCCTTCAATGTATATTAAATATATTTAGAGTAAAATTTATATTTGGCCTTTTTTGAAAATTACATTTGTTTTGATTCAACAAAAGTGACATGTCATTACTTTTGACACATAAAAAAATAACAAAAATATGACATTTGAGGCTAGGTTTTTATATCAAATGTTTAATTACAAACATTTGATATTAAAACCTTACCTCAAATGTCATATTTTAGTAAAAAAATAACAAAAATATGACATTTGAGGCTAGGTTTTTATATCAAATGTTTAATAACAAACATTTGATATTAAAACCTAACCTCAAATGTCATATTTTAGTAAAAAAAAATAACAAAAATATGACATTTGAGGCTAGGTTTTTATATCAAATGTTTAATAACAAACATTTGATATTAAAACCTAACCTCAAATGTCATATTTTAGTAAAAAAATAACAAAAATATGACATTTGAGGCTAGGTTTTTATATCAAATGTTTAATAACAAACATTTGATATTAAAACCTAACCTCAAATGTCATATTTTAGTAAAAAAAATAACTAAAATTTGACATTTGAGGCTAGGTTTTTATATCAAATGTTTAATAACAAACATTTGATATTAAAACCTAACCTCAAATGTCATATTTTAGTTAAAAAAATAACAAAAATATGATATTTGAGGCTAGGTTTTTATATCAAATGTTTAATAACAAACATTTGATATTAAAACCTAACTTCAAATGTCATATTTTAGTAAAAAAATAACAAAAATATGACATTTGAGGCTAGGTTTTTATATCAAATGTTTAATAACAAACATTTGATATTAAAACCTAACCTCAAATGTCATATTTTAGTAAAAAAATAACAAAAATATGACATTTGAGGCTAGGTTTTTATATCAAATGTTTAATAACAAACATTTGATATTAAAACCTAACCTCAAATGTCATATTTTAGTAAAAAAATAACAAAAATATGACAGTTGAGGCTAGGTTTTTATATCAAATGTTTAATAACAAACATTTGATATTAAAACCTAACCTCAAATGTCATATTTTAGTAAAAAAATAACAAAAATATGACATTTGAGGCTAGATTTTTATATCAAATGTTTAACAGCAAACATTTGATATTAAAACCTAACCTCAAATGTCATATTTTAGTCAAAATATAACAAAAATATGACATTTGAGGCTAGGTTTTTATATCAAATGTTTAATAACAAACATTTGATATTAAAACCTAACCTCAAATGTCATATTTTAGTAAAAAAATAACAAAAATATGACATTTGAGGCTAGGTTTTTATATCAAATGTTTAATAACAAACATTTGATATTAAAACCTAACCTCAAATGTCATATTTTAGTAAAAAAATAACAAAAATATGACATTTGAGGCTAGGTTTTTATATCAAATGTTTAATAACAAACATTTGATATTAAAACCTAACCTCAAATATCATATTTTAGGAAAAAAATAACAAAAATATGACATTTGAGGCTAGGTTTTTATATTAAATGTTTAATAACAAACATTTGATATTAAAACCTAACCTCAAATGTCATATTTTAGTTAAAAAAATAACAAAAATATGATATTTGAGGCTAGGTTTTTATATCAAATGTTTAATAGCAAACATTTGATATTAAAACCTAACCTCAAATGTCATATTTTAGTAAAAAAATAACAAAAATATGACATTTGAGGCTAGGTTTTTATATCAAATGTTTAATAACAAACATTTGATATTAAAACCTAACCTCAAATGTCATATTTTAGTAAAAAAATAACAAAAATATGACATTTGAGGCTAGGTTTTTATATCAAATGTTTAATAACAAACATTTGATATTAAAACCTAACCTCAAATGTCATATTTTATTAAAAAAATAACTAAAATATGACATTTGAGGTTAGATTTTAATATCAATTGTTTGTTATTAAACATTTGATATTAAAACCTAACCTCAAATGTCATATTTTTGTTTATTTTAGGCAAAGGCCCTGTCTGTTTGGTTACTACTAGTGACAAATGCTAACTTCGAGCAATACTATTAGTATGAGCATGACATCAGCATGTGTCCCTACTAGTCACTAGTAGAACCAAATGGACAAGGCAAATATAACTCTCAATAACTCAATTGGCTAATATCAAATTCAACAAAACTTATGTTCTTTAACTCATAATTTTACTTATTATTTATTATATTTATTATTATTAATGCTCAAATGTTTACCTCCATCAACCAATGGTATGACATTAGATTGATCCAACACCCCATCCTCATAACTCAGCATTGATATCAACATCCCATTAATCCACCTCCTTGCAACAATAGAATCCAATCCACAAACAATAATATGAAACTGTCTGTAGAAACTCTCATCGAAATCCTGTATTTTCTTATAATGGGGCACCACCTGGCATCCAGCCACCCTTGCATTAACAAAAGCTGCCGCACATTCAGCCTTTGACAGCCCAATATCTTTCCGTCTGAACAAAAACTGCCGATTCAAGTTGGACAACTCTATAGTATCCATATCAATCACATGTATCTGCCGGAAGCCCATCAAAGCTAAATCCTTCAACAGCTCACACCCAAGTCCACCAGCACCAATTACAAGCACCTTGCAGGTGTTCATCATGAAATCCAGTATATCTGGCGACGGTTCAAAGTCTGGATGGCAGAACGGACCGGGCCGCTCGAGGACCTTGCGGAGATGGCCCCAGCGTTTCTGAGTGGACTCCTGTGGCTCTAACATTGCGTGCAACCGGCTTTGTAACCTCAAAAATAAACGTCACAACAAAATTTTTGTTATGAAATTTCTGGCGGGGGTGCCAACTGTTCAAAAGTCCTCGAGCGGCCCGGTCCATTCTGTCATCCAGACTTTGAACCGTTTCCAGATATACTGGATTTCATGATGAACACCTGCAAGGTGCTTGTAATTGGATTATAATCTATGTTGGATAGTGAAATAGCCTCAGAACAGCCAGTCCAGATTATTTATTATTTAGTCAGCCCGCAGTGAAATAAACGGCCTCTACTGTAATAAATATCTAAACACCTCTAGTTTAGGTGTTTATTACAGTAGAGGCAGTTTATTTAAAGAACTACTAAAGGTTTTCTATACTCCTACCGGTTTTTTGTGCTCCAACATTATAATTAGTCGATATCAAGTTATTACAATATGCAACTCAAATTACATTATATATTGACACATAACCACGATGTGAGAAACAAACTAACCTAAACAATTCAAATATTCCCGCCAAAATAAGTTTTGACAGATTGGGGATTTTGGTGTCGCGCGTCTGGCAGCCCTGCCGCCCGCGCTCGTCACGTGATCACTAGCTGTCGACATGGCGGACGACAAAGATGTGGCCGAGAAAACCATCGCCGAGGATTTGGTGGTTACCAAGTATAAAATGGCCGGGGAGATCGTAAACCGTGAGTCTGAACCTGTTTATAGCGCGGGGGGCGCTTTGCGCGCGTTGGCCGGGGGTGGCGGCGGCCGGTACGGCCCCATATGGCCCCGCGTGTGCGCCGGCCGGACCATGTGGGCTAGCGCAAACAACATCGCTTGTGTTTTGTCCGGAAAACCGGATGTTGCTATCAAAAGCGTTCTGGGCTGGTTGTTATTGATGCCGCGAAGTGCTGTTACAATACAAGCGTAATTTTTGTTGTATGTAAATATTTGTAGTGAATATTCTACTTTCCGCATACAGCACTACTGTATTAGAAAGGTTTTGTCACCGCTAAAATTTCTGTTTTGTAGTTTTTGTTTTATGGGTTGTCTGTTGTTGTTTTAGCTGGGGGTTATCAGCACAGATACTTATTGTTATTAACTATCTTTTCTGTGCTTTATTTATTTTTATCATTGACCTTTACAGTGATAAATGAAACACAATGTTGAATTGTTGTTTGTGGCTCGTTGTTCATCCAAGAAACTTTGAGAATGTTAGCCATCATACAAGGAATTACTGTTGTTTTCACTAACATCCACCAACACCAACATCTTATAAACTTTATAGGTTCCATAAGTTATTGAATGGATAAATTGACAACGTCATTGTGACAGAATATGCCAAAACAAATGTCAAACGTCTTGAATAGCACTTGCGATTGGAGCTTTGATGACACCTTTTGTTTAATTATTCAATGTTTCCAATAGAGAGAATCTAAAGTAACTACATTCCCTAGATAATGTATTTATTGTTGCTATAACAATGAATACTTTTGAGTTCAATAGCTATTGATAGATTTATGGAATGTTGGTGAATATGGGGGTAATGTCCATATTCACCAACATCCCATAAACTTTATAGGTCCCATAAGCAGTTGAATGGATAAATTGATAATGTCATTATGACAGAATATGCCAAAACAAATGTCACCTTAAATAGTGCTTGTGATTGTAGCTTTAATGACACCTTTTGTTTAATTATTCAGTGTTTGCAATAGAGAGAATCTAAAGTAACTACATTTCCAAGATAATGTATTTATTGTTGCTATAACAATAAATACTTATGAGTTCAATAGCTATTGATAGATTTATGGAACATTTATGGAATGTTGGTGAATATGGGGGTAATGTCTGTATTCACCAACATCCCATAAACTTTATAGGTCCCATAAGCTATTGAATGGATACATTTATGTCATTGTGACAGAATATGCCAAATCAATAAACAAAAGGTGTCATCAAAGCTCCAATTGCAAGCACTATTGAAGGTGTTTGACATTTGTTTTGGCATATTCTGTCACAATAACATTTGTCAATTTATCCATTCAATAGCTTATGTGATCTATAAAGTTCATGGGATGTTGGTGAATACAGGCTTAATACATGTTTTGTTTATTTATATTTTTTAACTAAAAGTTTCTTACACCTACCTACTAATTTCTTAATGCAACAAGTGAAAACCTGAATAGAAAATATGAAGTAGTTTTTAATTACATTTAAAATGATGTTCAAAGCTTGCTTATAAATTTATTCGGATAACAGATATTTTTTTTTGTTGATGTTACAAGTAATATAATTGTTATATATGTTGTTTTTACAGGTGTTCTCAAGCAGGTTATTGAGAAATGTGTGGTGGGTGCATCAGTGCGTGAAATTTGTGAGTATGGTGACAAACTGATGACTGAGGAGACTGGCAAGGTCTTCAAGAAAGAGAAGGAACTGAAGAAGGGCATTGCATTTCCCACCTGTGTGTCTGTTAACAACTGCATCTGTCATTACTCACCTGTGCCTAGTGAATCTGACTACACTTTGAAGGATGATGATGTTGCCAAAGTGTAAGTGTATCTATAGATCTGTACTGCAGAAGTAAACTGTCAGTAACTACCAAATTCTGCAATTTTATTTATTTTTATTTAAGTTCTAGCATACTTTGTTGTATTGTACTATAACAAAGAGTGCAAGAACAAAAAAAAAAATTAGTTACAATCAAGATAACATCAAATCAAATCATTATTCTAAAATATTGACAGTAATATTGATCGTGTAAGGTGCCTTATTGGTGAATATGGGGGTTGGGCACATAAATAACATTTATTAAGCAGTCTTGATTTGATTTGCTTGAAACATGTCGTTTTTGTAATCAATATTCAGCTATGGTCTCTTATGATGTAATGAATAGTTAAAAAAAAAGGTAGAGACTTCAATTTATTTGATTAAAACTGTATCAACTCCATAAATAACTTTCATTAAAATATAATTTTAGTGATTTGGGAGCGCACGTCGATGGTTTCATCGCAGTTGTTGCGCACACCATCGTCGTCGGCGCCGTTGCCGGCAAGAAGGTGACCGGCCGCAAGGCGGACGTGATCCTTGCCGCCCACCACGCCTCCCAGGCGGCGTTGCGCCTGCTTAAGGCCGGCAACGAGACCTACACCATCACCGATGCTGTGCAGAAGGTGGCGGAGTCGTTCAAGTGCAAGCCGGTCGAGGGCATGATGAGCCACCAGCTCAAGCAATTCAAGATCGACGGCGAGAAGACGATCATCCAGAACCCGAACGACGCGCAGAAGAAGGAACATGAGAAATTCGAGTTTGATAAATATGAGGTGTATGGCATGGATGTGCTTATCAGTACAGGCGAGGGAAATGGTATGAAGGTTTATATAAATTTTACAGTAGCATTGTGCAGAGATAAACTCTGAACATAGTCAAGCAAAATAGATATATGACAATCCGTACAAAAACTTAGGTGGTTAATGCCAGAGTTGGCTATACCTATATATTAGTTTGATTTATTAATTTAAGACTAATTAAAAAAATACATGTGAATAATAATGGAGTGCATAGTTCAAGTCGTTTGAAATAGTGGACGGGAATAGTTTGGTTGGTAAGGGCCATCCACCCACCCCACCTTTGCTCGCATAGTTTTTCCATAGGATAACACTCTTCTTGGAATGATTTAAACAATATACAACGTCTGTATCCATTGAAAAAACTATTCGAGCGAAGGTGGGGTGGGTGGGTGTTCCCCACCAACCAAACTATGCCCGTCCACTATTTCAAACGACTTGAACTATGCACTACACTATTATCCGTTATTTTCTATGATTCAATTAATTACATTTATTAATTTAAGACTAATTAAAAAAATATATATGAATAATAATGTAGTGCCTAGTTCAAATCGTTTGAAATAGTGGACGGGCATAGTTTGGTTAGTGGGGACCACCCGCCCAACCCACCTTCGCTCAAATAGTTTTTTCAATGGATACAGACGTTGTGTATTGTTTAAATCATTCCAAGAAGAGTGTTATCCTATGTAAAAACTATGCAAGCAAAGGTGGGGTGGGCGGGTGGCCCTTACCAACCAAACTATGCCTGTCCACTATTTCAAATGACTTGAACTCGGCACTACATTATTATTCACATATATTTTTTTAATTAGTCTTCAATTAATAAATGTAATTAATTGAATCATAGAAAATAACGGATTATAGTGTAGTGCATAGTTCAAGTCGTTTGAAATAGTGGACAGGCATAGTTTGGTTGGTAAGGGCCACCCGCCCACCCCACCTTTGCTCGCATAGTTTTTCCATAGGATAACACTCTTCTTGGAATGATTTAAACAATACACAACGTCTGTATCCATTGAAAAAACTATTCGAGCGAAGGTGGGGTGGGCGGGTGGTCCCCACCAACCAAACTATGCCCGTCCACTATTTCAAACGACTTGAACTATGCACTACACTATTATCCGTTATTTTCTATGATTCAATTGGTTTCATTTATTAATTTAATACTAATTAAAAAAATATATGTATAGTTATTTCTATAAATAATAATAAATTCTATAAATAAACTAGATATATAAGCAACTTATAATTTACATTCATAACAACAGCAACAAAAAAACATTACTTTTGTTTGTAGGTAAAGAAGCTGATACCCGAGTATCCATCTACAAGAAAACAGATGAAGTGTACCAGCTGAAACTGAAAGCATCACGAATGTTCTACAGCGAGGTGCGCACGAAGCACGGCACGATGCCCTTCAACCTGCGCAGCTTCGAGGAGGAAACTAAAGCAAAAATGGGCGTGGTCGAGTGTGTAAACCACAAGCTCATCGAGCCCTTCCAGGTGTTGTACGAGAAGCCCGGCGAGATCGTGGCGCACTTCAAGTTCACCGTCCTCCTGATGCCCAACGGCCCGCACAAAATCACCGGGCTGCCCATCGAGCCCGAGGTGTACCACTCCGAGCACGGCATCGTCGACCCCGAACTCAAGTCGCTGCTGAGCAGCTCCGCCAACCCCAAAGCGGCCAAGAAGAAGAAAAAGAAGTCCGAGCCGACCGAACAGCAGCCGATGGAGGTGGAGGCGGCGGCTTGAGGCTTGCGAGTACACTTTTTTTACATGTATAGAAAAACCATCTCGAGAACAGGCAATTTTTTCCATCATTCAAAATTATTTTCTTTTTACAGTTTGACATTGTTATCCCGTGTTTTTCTCCCTCCAACTTCAGTATTGTTAGCGAATTTATTTACACGACAACTTAACAATTCAATTGCCGCTTAGAAGTTGTATATTGGATTCAAAACAAAAAAAACAACAAAAAACTAAACAGCAACAACATAAAAAAACATATTTTCGTAGAGTCTATATGTTTAAAACATTTCAATAAAACAAAAATATGCTGATATATATTATTATGAAGATGTTAATGGTCCTTTTTTTTATTATTATAGATAGTTTTTTTTTTCTTATGAAAAGAGTATATATAAAGTTGTATTTACTACTACTCACAATTCAATACACACACAAATACATTAATACATGTTTTGACTGTATTTTGTAGTACCTATAAACTGTTTAAACCTATATTACTGTATTATACAATGAGTCAGCCAATCAGAAGTTGACCAAAAATTGTATGGCAGGTTTATCAAACGATCCCTTTTTTCTCTCAATTTCAATCTTTAGTGAATTAGTTGATTTTGGTCAAAGTCTGTGGCCCTGTCCGTTTGGCTACTACTTTTGACATATGGGCTCTGTCCGTTTGGCTACTAGTAGTGACACATGCTGACGCCACGCTCATACTAATAGTATAGCGTTACGTCAACATTTCTCACTACCAGTCACTAGCGCCCTGTCCGCTTGGTTACTACACTGTTGACTAGTAGTAGCAAATGCTGACGTCACGCTATACTATTAGTATGAGTGTGTCGCATGTGTCACTAGTAGTAGCCAAACGGACAGGACCATGGTGACGTTACGCTACTAATAGTATAGCGTGGCATCAGCATTTGTCACTTAACGGACAAAGCCAGTATACAAAAGGAAGTACAAGTTGCATAGGCACAATGTGGACACTATGACGTGCTTTGTTGCCTGATTCTACAAATACTGTGTAGCAATTCATTAGTTTGTTCACATTAACAAATCTTTTGAATGCTACTATAATGATAATACTAATGGTTTAAACAAAAACTATCAGCCTACACCTAGGCCAGGGATAGGAAATCTATGCCAACATTTGGCAAATGTCTTTGTTTTTGAAAAAGAAATTCAGCATCTTCTGTCATCATTTTCATGAAGACAGAAGCTGAGATGTAACTAGCTCAGTCTAATTGGTGATTATCATTCAATTTCATGGTGGAAATAATAAAAAAAACTTCTATCTTTATGTGGCTATCAGCTGCGAGGCTTTTCCCACTGGACAAGGGTGAAGTAAATCACCTTTCACAATTTTTCAGAGGTTTTCTGTGATGTTAAATACTGGGTGATTAAACTCCTTAAAGCTTCTCCAATGATTGGGGGCAAATCCTAACAGTTGAATAATATTGTATTACAATTCAGCAACATTACATTATTCAATTCAATTCAGCAACTATAAATGTGTTGTCAACTTTGCCTGATTGTGCCTTGATTACGTTCCAAATACAGTAATGCTGTATAAGGAAAGCATTGTTATCTATAAAAATTCTGCTTTTCTTTATGTTTCATGAATTATATACTTGAAATAGACTATAAACTACTTTATTTTGACTTCATTGTACCCTAACTGAATTTGCTGATAAATATACAAGCCTGATTGCAATCTAATTTAAATTGACTGCTAAATATCGCTATCTGTTAGCATTTTGATGATGTATTTATGTTACTGTTAAGCTCGTATAACATTATCTAGTTTCTTATATCATTTTCAATACAGACACAAACTACATAGTGTCATACACACATGTAGAAAATTATATAGTGGCAGAATAATAATAAATTCACTTAACAATAACAACAGTGTAATACACAATGTTAATTTTCCATTTAGAAATAGTTTACAGTTTAATATATCAATTCTTAAATATAAAACGATATAGGAAACTAGATGTCATATGGGCTATACTGTATTGGATTTCTATCTCTTTTTTTATACTGTTGTTTTATCATAAAACTCTCAGACTAACAAATAAACTTAGTTTTAGACTAGTATTTGCTAGTACTAGAGGTACAAATTATAAATTGGCAGGATATTGATTGAGTAACTCTCAGACTAACAAATAAACTTAGTTTTAGACTAGTATTTGCTAGTACTAGACCTACAAATTATAAATTGGCAGGATATTGATTGAGTAGGATGAATAACAATGATCACTTTCTCGAAATATATTTTTAAATTAAATTACTCTAGACAGATACATACAATGTAAATTTTCTTATTCAGCTGCCTTAGTGGGGGCTGCAGGCGGTGCTTTTAGTGAGTCCACAAACTTCTGAATCTCTGGGTTGGAGCTCACAGCTGCAACACCCTTCTGACTCCAATTGTTTACATGACTTGGGAGATCCAAGAGGAACTCAAATGTGTTCATCACACCTGCATTCCAGCACTGTGTGGTGATGAAGGTGAGCCGTTCAGTGTTGGGCAAATCTGGAATCTATTATAAAACTGTAACTTTATATTCACCAACATCCCATAAACTTTATAGGTCCCATAAGCTATTGAATGGATATATTGAAAACGTCATTGTGAGAGAAATAGCCAAAACCCCCAGTATTCACCAACATTCTATAAATCTATCAATAGCTTGAACCCATAAGTATTCATTGTTATAGCAACAATAAATACATTATATAGGGAATGTAGTTACTTTAGATTCTCTCTATTGCAAACACTGAATAATTAAACAAAAGGTGTCATCAAAGCTCCAATAACAAGCAGTATTCAAGGTGTTTGACATTTGTTTTAGCATATTCTATTACAATGACAATTTAAATTTATCCATTCAATAGTTCAAGTTTATGGAATGTTGGTGAATATGGGCAATGCTGATGTTACGCTGTACTATTAGTATAAGTGTGATGTCTGAATGTGTCACTAGTAGTAGTAGCCAAACAGACACAGCACAATGATCTCTCCAGCCATGGCTAGGAAGAAACATCATCATTTTTATTTATTATTCCATAGATAAATAAGTTGTATACTACTAAGGGCCAGTTCTTCAATTGTCATTTAATCAGAGAATAAGGCTATTTGTGGAATAAGTTTCAAACTTATTCCACGAATAGCCTTATTCTCCAGTTAAATATCAATTGTAGAACTGGCCATAAATGAAACATACCTCTACAGGAACTTGTGCAGTCACCTGCTTCAAATATGGTTTAATTGCATTACTAATCTTCCCATATAGCTTGGTCGTCTCACTGCTTTCCCTCCAGACACCCTCCTCGGTTAGGTAGTAGCAGGCGCCTGCAGCAATGCCCAATTTCACTCCGAACCTGCATAAAGATGAGAATCACACTGACCACTCTAGGCTGTAACCCCTCACTTGTAAAACCCATTCTGCCAGAATTGCGTAACACGGTGGTGAAACAGCCGCACGTTAGTAAACATGTTCTATGTGGGGGAGCATATGCGTGGGGACCGTCAAACAATTGAAAAGGTGCAACATTTCTCCTAGGAATAAGTGAAAAACACAAGCTTACTTGATCATTCTTCCAGGATTTTCAGATTGGATTTTGGTAGAGTACTGTAATGCGACCACCGTGGTTTGAAATGTCACACGCTATTACGGTTAGTGGTAAAATTACTGCACGCATTCACTAACAGTCTATAAATCTATCAACAGTTTGAACCGATAAGTTTATAATCATAGAGTTATAATGAAAATAAAATACATTTTCAATGGTATGTTGTGATATTAGTTTCTTTCATGTGGGAACACTGATATCATAGACGGATATCCATAGACAACTATAGATGGGAAAGTCAAATAATTAGGCTCTGGTGCCATCTTACGCAGGGCACTTGAAACATATTTTTGCGGATATCTATTTATTATGTTTTAGCATTGCCAACTGCATCAATGACAACTTCGCTCTCAACCAAACCAAAGAAAATATAATCCTATAATATAATGGATGGTAGGGAGCGCCCGCCCACCCCACCTGCTCACGCATAGTTTTTCCAATAGATACAGACGTTTTATATTGGTTGAACTATTCCAAGAAGAGTGTTATCCTATGGAAAAACTATGCGAGCAAAGGTGGGGTGGGCGGGCGGCCCCTACCAAACAAACTATGCCCGTCCACTATTTCAAACGACTTGAACTATGCACTACACTATTATCCGTTATTTTCTATGATTAAATTAATGTCATTTATTAATTTAAGACTAATTAAAAAGATATATGTGAATAATGTAATGCATTGTTCAAGTCGTTTGAAATAGTGGACGGACATAGTTTGGTTGGTAGGGGCCGCCCGCCCACCCCACCTTTGCTCGCATAGTTTTTCCATAGGATAACACTCTTCTTGGAATAGTTCAACCAATATAAAACGTCTGTATCTATTGGAAAAACTATGCGTGAGGAGGTGGGTTGCGCCCGCCCACCCTACCTTTGCTCGCATAGTTTTTTCAATGGATACAGACGTTTTATATTGGTTGAACTATTCCAAGAAGAGTGTTATCCTATGGAAAAACTATGCGAGCAAAGGAGGGGTGGGCGGGCGGCCCTTACCAACCAAACTATGTCCGTTCACTATTTCAAACGACTTGAACTATGCACTATACTGTTATCGATTAATTTATATTCTATTCAATTAATTCCATTTGTTAATTTACGTCTAATTCGTAAAAAAAATGTTTGAATCAATGTAGTGCATAGTTCAAGTCATTAGAAATAGTGGACAGGCAACAGTAGTTGTTACTTGATGCAGTTTGCAATGGTTTTAGTCAATTTAACTTGTAGTATTTGTGGTTTTAGTTTTGCTGACGCTGATCATCATAGCCCTTAAACAATATAATTATATATTGTTTGCATGAAACCTTTGAATAATTAGACTTTTCAATGATTAAAATAAAATTTGGGAATTATTATATTTTGAATATTGCGTCAAAACATTAACGTGAAGATATTGTTCGCTGCCAACTTCAGGTGTGCCACTTGGCTACCAGAGGACTTTTGTTGCGTCCTTCATGCAGGGTTCATTTCTAGGATTAAATTTTCTTTGCTTTTCAATCAACGCTTAAATCCATATTCCTGTTCTCCGTTACTGCGTCAACATGTATGCGTCAGCCAATCAGATACTAGGGCCCTGTCCATTTGGTTACTACCATACTAGTGACTAGTTGTGACAAATGCTGACATCACGCTATACTATTAGTATGAGCGTGACGTTAGTATGTGCCACTACTAATTACTAGTAGTAGCCGAACGGACATAGCCCAGATTTAATTGTATAACGCTGACGGTTTAACAGATAGCAGGGTATTGGAATATTTTGATGTTGGTAGCCAAATAGCATTATTAATATAATGTTGGTAGACCTGTAATTAATTGTGATGTTTGATGTCGGACAAAACTGATTGTGAATACAACTTGGACTGTTTTTAGTGTAATTTATGGACTATTAGCTGATTGCGGTGAGTGCTCTCTATTGTAATTGGTTTTAATGTGTTTTGTGGGGTTAACGGGGTTGGTTTTTGCAGTGCATATACGAATTTGCATAAGTTAGGTTAGGATTAGCTGCAAACAAATTAGGGCGGTTGTTGTTTGTTTGGGGGCAAGCGGGGAAGGTGATATTTGCACTTTTTAGCCACACCTACGTGGCTAACAAGTGCAAATATCACAAGCTATAATCAGGAAATAAACATTGTAATGATGGGAGATTATTCTGTTGATGGTGTGCCTGCAGCTCTATATAGGCAGATACTCTATCTAGTGGCAGAAAATGAACTATATTTAGTATCCCTAGCATTTGAATTGCAAATACTTATATATTTATACATAATTTATTTCTATTATAATGGAAATGGATTATTTGAGCATAATTATACATATGAAGGAATCTTGGTCAACACGAAAAACTATATTTAGTATCCCTACTAAATATAGTTAATTTTCTGCTTTAATTTAAAAATATTTGAATAACATTTTGTTTTTTTCATCATGTACATAACTATATATTTTGGGTTTTACAATATATACCTTAAAAGTACATTAAGCCATCACATATTATTGTAGAAATGACTGAAATCATGTAATTTTCATGATGATAAAACAATAACAAATGGTAGCTGCTAAACCGTTAGCATTTGAATTGCAAATACTTATATATTTATACATAATTTATTTCTATTATAATGGAAATGGATTATTTGAGAATAATTATACATATGAAGGAATCTTGGTCAAAACGAAATTACATTAGAAACAATTTGTGATGAATATAATGGTAAATTGAAAATGTGACAACAATAAACTTTATAGGTCCCATAAGCTATTGCATGGATAAATTTAAAATGTCATTGTGACAGAAATTGACAAAACAAATGTGAAACACCTTGAATAGCATTTGTGATTGGAGCTTAAATGACACCTTTTGTTTAATCATTCAGTGTTTCCAATAGAGAGAATCTTAAGTAACTACATTCCCTACATAATGTATTTATTGTTGCTTTAACAATGAATACTTATGGCTTCAATAGCTATGCATATTTTTATGGAATGTTGGTGAATACAGGAAATAGTGAAGTCACAATATTTAGAGATTTACCTCCATATTTGCTGAGGTTCCATAAATCTATCAATAAGGCACCTTACATGGTCAATAATACTGTCAATATTTTGGAATAATGACAGTATTAGTGTACGATAACATGTTTAAAATTTTCATTATTCTAAAATATTGACAATATTACTAGTCGTGTAAGGTACAGTAATGATGGAATGAAGAGAATACTGATGTTTATCCAGACAATTGATTACTTGATAACAATTGAAGGAGGATTCAAGCACATACTGACAGTATTAGTATTGACAGTATTATTGACCGTGTAAGGTACCTTAATAGCTATTGAACCCATAAGTATTCATTGTTATAGCAACACTAAATACATTACCTAGGGAATGTAGTTATTTTAGATTCTCTCTATTGCAAACACTGAATGATTAAACAAAATGTGACATCAAAGCTCCAATCGCAAACACTTGTTCAAGGTGTTTGACATTTGTTTAAGCATATTCTGCCACAATGACATTTTAAATTTATCCATTCAATAGCTTATGAGACCTATAAAGTTTATGGGATGTTGGTGAATACAGGCATTAGTCTGTTTAATGTTTACAAATAATATTATTTTCAGATTATCATGGAAACAGAAGTGAATGAAGTTGAGCGCAATCGCTGCTTCTTTGACATCTCAATAGGTGGTCTGCCATCTGGGCGAATTGTGTTTGAGTTGTTCAATGATGTTGTTCCCATCACATGTGAAAACTTTCGGTCACTGTGTACTGGTGAAAAGGGCATTGGACAGACTACGGAGAAACCATTGAATTACAATGTAAGTATTCTGTCCAAAGTGGATGGAAATAAAAATTACATGTTGTAACTCAATTAGCATTATATACTGTAATATATGTTCACTGCTACTTCAATATTGCGATCCAAGGGCCCAATTATGATTGAAGGTGTGTTTTTTATAGGGCGTTGTTTTCCATCGTGTTGTGAAGGATTTCATCATCCAGGGAGGTGATTTTTCAAATGGGAATGGCACTGGAGGAGAAAGTGTTTATGGGGGAACGTTTGAAGGTGAGTACTATGTGACTATTTGTAAAATTAGTTCTGAAAAGTATTTTCCTGTTATTAACTACAAGTGGTATCAGAAATCTGCAAGAATTTATATTTTTATTTAATCATATGCCTTCTACCATAAGGTGTAGGCGTTTATCCTTTGTATTTGTATTTTTCTTTCCATGTTTTTCTGTCCTGTATCAATTGTTTTATTCCTTCCCACAGTAAAACTCCTCTGAGCTTCTCTCTTTACCTGATAGTCCTATAAAGACGTCGTTATGATAACTGAAGATTTTTTGTATTTGCATATTTCTTTCCATTTTTTCTATCCTGTCTTAATTGTCTTATTACTTCCCATGGTATATCTTTTCTTTCTGCTTCTTCTTGTACACTGTCTTCCCATGTTTTTTTGTGGTCTTCCCTTGTAGTTTTTCCCTTGTACTCTTGTCTCATATACTCTTCTTTTCATTCATTACTCATTCATCCATTACTTAACTTTCTGTTGGGCGCATTTTATCTCACAGACACAGCTTGCATTTACTAGGCTATTTAGGTTCGATTTGCTTAAAACATGCAGTTATTTTGTTCAGCTATAGCCTCTTATGATTTTCTAGAATACTTAATGTAATTTAATTTTAATGTTTTGCAGATGAAAACTTTTCGCTCATGCACGACAAGCCATTACTGCTGTCAATGGCGAACCGCGGCAAAAACACAAACGGTTCACAGTTTTTCATGTAAGTTACACTCGCCCTCCTCCTTTTCCCCATCACCCTTCTAAACGACAACTCTACTAATGCATTATTTATCTACTACTACTACTATTACATCACTTCTACTGCAGGCACGAGAGTTGTGTTTTAACTAGCGCAAAATGTACTTTAGAACGTGTTACAGAGCTCTGACTTTTGTTGTTCTGTAGCGGTGCAACTCTGACCCGGCTAGGCACCCTCGCTGATCATATCTTGTCATATTTTGTGTTATAGTACAACGCAACCGGCCCCTCATCTCGACAAGTAAGTTGTTGTGGTCTTGTTGGTCCAACTAGAATTGAGTATTTATGTTTGGTTTCGTTTCTAAATTGCAGTGTTCATGTGGTTTTCGGACGTGTTGTCGGTGGCGTGGACGTGGTACGACAGGTGGAGGCGCTCCCCGTGGACGCCAATAGTCGCCCGCTGCAGGACGCCAAGATCTCCCGGTGCGGAGAACTAATTAAACAACAAAAAGGTACAATTTAAAACCCTTTCGACTATAGTTTATTCTATCAATTACCACACATTACTCTATACAAGAAGATTGTACAGATTTTCACTGCTAAAGGTGTATATTTATGATCCATGTCTGCGTTGTATTGAGATTGTATTCTGCGAATTTGATGACCAATATCGCTAGATGCAAGTTCCATATAATATTATTCCAATAGAGAGCACTACTAGGTGATCCTGATGGCATGAGCATGTTGACGGTTATTGCCATATGGGTGATTGCAATATCATCACAAAGCCAATCTTGTAAAATATATAAGTGTGAATTCACCTTCATTGTTTTATATCACTAATATTAGTAGTATAAAGCTTTTTCTATGTTTGGAATATGATTTCTGATTGTTTGCCTTGCAATTTGCAGTGAAGAAGGAAAAAAAGAAGAAAAAGGCCAAATCTGATGAAGAACAGGAGGAGTCTGAAGAGGATAAATCCAAGTCCAAAAAGAAGGCCAAAAAGGAGAAGAAAAAAGAGAAGAAGGATAAGAAACATAAAAAGAAGTAAAACAATAATCAGATGATATAATGCAATTAAAGTACAAACATATTTTTATTTTTCTTTTAAAGAAAACATGATGAAGGTGGTGTTACTGAAGAAGAGGGGGAGGTGAATGAGGCGGAACTGCATCCGCTAGCTACTGTAAGCAACATCAATCCTGAGGATATTCCAGATGTGCCCACAAATAAGTTTCTATTGAGAGATGGTTCTGATCGTAAGGATAATAGGAGAGGTAAGTTATATGAGACTAGAGCGATTTTGTCTGACCAGCTCGACTTTTGAACATTCCTTATCCTACATGACCTATTTAATTGTGTATAACATGTTCTGTTTTTTTACTTGTTTTGACCTTTTTTGCATTTTTTTAAATTTTGACTTTTTTTTAATTAATTTGTGACTTTTCCAAATTTTTGACATTTTCAAATGTCAAAATGTCAAAAAGTCACAAATGTCTAAAAAAAAATCAAAAAGGTTAAAGTCAAAATTAAAAAAAAAATCAAAATTATAAAAAAAAAGTAAAAATTTTAAAAAACGCAAAAAAGGTCAAAACAAGTAAAAAAACAGAACATGTTATACAAAATTAAATAGGTCATGTAGGATAAGGAATGTTCAAAAATCAAGTCAAAATTTAAAAAAAAATCAAAATTAATAAAAAAAAGTCAAAATTTTTAAAAATGCAAAAAAGGTCAAAACAAGTAAAAAAACAGAACATTTGGAAATTTTGACTTTAACTTTTTGGCATTTTGACATTTCAATATTCTATTTAATTTTGTATCTAGTCACTAGTAGTAGCCAAACAGATAGGACCATTATCATATTATAGTGTTTAATTAATAAATCCATTTAAAAAATTGTAGATGATAGAAATAACAGAGACACCAGAAGAGGTGGTCAACGTGACCGATTCGGACGTCGCGATTGGGATCAACAACAAGGAAGCTATGGACGACGAGGAGATCGCACCAAAAGTGGACGTGTTATTAAAGGACGCGGTGTATTTGTAAGTTATTTACAAGTTTCAATACCAACACTTTATTTACATTAATAATCTATTTAGAGATTTCGAACACCGTCTCGTTCGCGCAGTCGCTCGCGCAGTGCCACGCCCCTGCACTGGAAGAAGGAGGAGCAACGCGTGATCAAGCTCTGCGACTACGAGAAAAAAGAGGCGAATCGCAAACACAAAGAGGAACGCGACGACTCGGCAAACCGCACCCGCTCGTTCACGCCGGACCATCACAAGAAACCTGACGATTACAAATCCAAAGATATCGACTACAACGCGCTGGACTATGAGGACAACGCGAGCGAGGAGGATGGAGACACGCCCAAAAAACAGGTACCCAGTTTAGTACAATACCCGCTGCCGGGTACATTCAAACCAGTTGACAATAACAACCAGGATGATAGCAATAAAGATAATCCGACTACTGAAGAGGAGAACGTACCGAATAAACGTTCTGAAGCGCTCGCGATGGCCCTGGGTGTTCAAATTAAAACAGGCTCTGACCCCCCAACTGGGGAAATCACAATCAGCGGCTACGACAAGAAGAACAAACTCAATAAATTCAGCGACGAGGAGAAGAAAAAACGTGACGACCAACTAACAGCGATTCTGCTTAAAATGGCTGGACAACCCGATGTGACTACAACAACCGTAGCAGCTCCAGCTAAAGAAGTAAACACACGCAACAAATTCAAATCCGAGAAACCGGATGTACGTCCCGACCGGCCGTTCCGCAACGGCCGTAACAATTGGGAGGCTGAGAAGAAGCAGCGGGTGGATACGCGGCGACGTGAGTCCGATCGGTACAAGCCACGTAGACGCTCAAGGTCGCGTGAACGTAGAAACGCGCCTTCAAGGAGCAGACGTTCACGTAGCCGGGACCGACGCGACCGACGACGCTCCTCACGGTCCGCCAGTGACGATAAACAGCGCAAACGGCGCGACAGTGATCGCAAGGACGAGGAGAAAGAAAAGGAGCGGGAGGCTGCCAAAAAGGAGGAGACCGAGAAGGAGAAGTTCAAGCGGCGCGCCGAGCAGATTTTGTTGTTGAAAAAGAAAATGGAAATGGAGTTGTTGGAGATTAAAAAGAAGAAGGAGGAGGAGGAAAAACAGGTAATTATAAATCTATTCGTGATTCAAATGTCGAACTAGTGGGTAAAAAAATTACACTTGGACAGTAATGTGTGGTTGTTAATTAACTTTTAATATATAACTAGACAAATTTTATCACATCTTTGATGAGAAAATACATTTTATGCGTAGAGATTACCCACTAGATTTGAGTTTAATTTTTTGCCACCAGATAGAGTAGTGACTAGTTTGAATTGCCCATTATTATATGAGACATTGAGTGGACTAACATTAAATTTTAAAAATGTATTTTTATAGCGGTCGCGCTAAGACCGAAAATGCAAGCTAAGAGGTAGGAATACTTATCAAAGACAAATATGAACAAAACATCGAGTCCATGGAATACACAAACGACCGAATATTGAAAGTTATGTCCTGGTTTCCTAGCTAGCGATGTCGATAAAAACAGCCGTTTTTGACGTCATTTACACATTACACGATACGTTTTAAGTATATGTAATTGAATAACTCACCAGATTCCAGTGTAATTCATGACATTTTACCAATACTTTGAAGTATACCGCTCTCTGGATTACCAGATTTATTTCAATATACAATATAAAGAAATGTGTGACGTCAAAATGATAATACGCCAAAACAACGTAAAACATCAGTATCCATTAAAAATCTATGCAAGTGGTGTGGGATACATTTATTTTCAATAATTAATTTTGACTTGAACTCTTTTGTCGACACCGCTTTCTAGGAAATCAAGACTTTATTCCCCACACGATCGTGTTGGTCTTGAAATTCGCGAAATATACAAGCCCAACTATATTAAAATGTATTGCCAAATATTTCTGCTATACCACAGTTTGATGACGAAACATTTTTACCGTTACCGGATTGGTCGAAGGAAAATGCGACGTCCTCTTATATAGTCCTTTGGATAGAATAAACAAGAGAAGTTGCTATCAACCAATCCGGTAACGCCAACAGTATTTCATCATAGTACTGTGTTCTGTAACATTTGGCAGTATAATTTCGATTGGATTTTTTTATGGATCGGGCAGCAAGTTTAAATTACGACACCATGCATTAGTTCTATATAAGTATATGTGTGTTATATTTTATGGATGTATTTGTTTTCACTTAGCTTTTGTTGGAGAAACAGCAAAAGGCCAAGGAGGAGGCCGAAATGCTGGAAAAGGCGAAGAAGGTGAAGCGAGAGGCGTTAGAAAAGGAAAAACTGATGCAAACAGTGAAGGCCCTGCAGGAATTGGACAAAAAAGCGCCGTCGAAAAGACGAAAGTCACGCAGCTCCAGTTCCAGCAGCTCGAGCAGCTATAGTAGTAGCTCAAGTGATCGGTCTAGAAGGTAAAATGTTACAATAAATTTAGATAGAACAAGTGAACGACTGGCGGCAACTATTATTTAAAATGAATTTTAAAAAATCATGCAGTTAACGGTTAAATACTGTCTCATACTAATTACATGTGATAATTATTCGTTTCTAGGAAGAGATCGTCTTCCCGAAACAGGCGCCACCGCCGCAGGAGGTCGAGCAGCAGCAGCAGCGGTTCCAGTCGGCGGCGATCGCGTAGTAACAGGAATTCAGGCTCGGGTAGACGAGACCAGCGACGACGGTAGTCGTCCACTGACAAAAAACAGAAACTTGTGTTTTACCTTACTATTTTCCCAACTTTGATTTTACTTTTTAGTGTTTACGACGCATGGCGAGTCTTTCAGCTGGTGGCGGACGAGATTTTTTTATTGGGGGGGGTGTCCTCTCTTTAAAAAGAAATGCAATTATTATATTCAATTGTAATTTGAGTTTGAATGTGTAATATTATTGAAACCCACATCTTTATTTCTAATGAGTGCAGTACATCTGTAAAACTGGTTGGAGTTTGAATGAAGAGAACTATTTGCTGAAACATGGAAACTGTTGGTGTTGGCAGCCTGCAAATGAATTCTGATAAAAACTGAAAAAGTTTCAAAGATTACGATATTGGTAATCGGTAACAATGGAGGTGGAAAATACTATCAAGAGAAGACGTGAGAAGCTGAAACAAGGACATCAATTAAAGGGTATATTATTTTCCATTATATTGTTTATTGCCACATCATTAATCAATATACAGTAACATTTAAAGACAAATTTATAATCAAGGGATGGATTTTTTAATTAAAAATGTTTAATGAAAAATAATACCATCTATTGGAAAACTATTTTATAAACAATGAACATAACATTTGCATATTTTTTTTCAATACTCTATAAAGGCACCTTACACAATCAATATTTTTGAATAATGACAGTATTACTTTATGATAATATGTTTAAAATATTCATTATTCTAAAACATTGCCAGTATTACTCATCGTGTAAGGTATAATAATGATGTAATAAGCAGAATACTGATCTTTATCCAGATAATTCATTACTTGATAAATATAAAAGAAGGATTAAAGCAAATATTGACAGTACTAGGATTGACAGTATTATTGACCATGTAAGGTGCCTTATAAGGCACCTTACACAGTCAATAATACTGTCAATATTTTATGACAGTATTACTGTATGATAATATATTTAAAATTTTCATTGTTCTAAAATGTTGATAGTATTACTGATTGTGTAATTTAGATTAATGGCGGAATGAATAGAATATTGGTGTTTATCCAGATAATTGATTACTTGATAAATATTGAAGGAGGATTGAAGCAAATACTGACAGTACTAGAATTGTCAGTATTATTGACCATGTAAAAGGTACTTTATATGGTCAATATTACTGTCAATCTTAGTACTTTAAATATTTGCTTGAATCCTCCTTCAATATTTATCAAGTAATCAATTATCTGGATAAACACCAATATTCTATTCATTCCGTCATTTATCTGGATAAACACCAATATTTTCTTTGTTCCATCATCGACATGATCAGTATTACTGTCAATATATTAGAATAATGAACATTTTTAACATATTATTGTACAGTAACACTGTCATTATTCTAAAATATTGACAGTAATATTGATCGTATAAGGTGCCTTTTTTTTGTTTAAACAATGTAAAATAGTAATAACAATGGAAACAACTATATCAGCAAAGCTGGGGTAGAGCTCAAGTCATTTGAAATACTGGAGGTGTATAGTTTGGTTGGTATGGGACACCTGCCTTTGCATACCAACCAAACTATACACCTCCGGGTTTTCAAATGACTTCTATTTTTTTTCTATTATTCAAGTCAAAATTAATTACTGAAAATAAATGTAGCCCACCCCACTTGCATAGATTTTTAATGGATAGTGATGTTTTACTTTGTTTAAACAACTTTAGGAAGAGTGTTGACCCATGGAAAAAACTATGCGAGCAAAGGTGGGGCGGGCGGGCGGCCCCCACCAACCAAACTATACCCGTCCGCTATTTCAAATGACTTGAACTATGCACTACATTGTTTCTCACATTTTTTTTTACGAATTCGTCTTAAATTAATAAATGTAATGAATTGAATCATAGAAAAAAAAAACGGATAACAATGTAGTGCATAGTTCAAGTCATTTGAAATAGTGGAGGGGGATAGTTTGGTTGGTGGGGACCACCCGCCCACCCCACCTTTGTTCGCATAGTTTTTTCATAGGATTACACTCTTCTTGGAATGGTTTAAACAATATACAACGCCTGTATCCATTGAAAAAAACTATGCGAGCGAAGGTGGGGTGGGCGGGTGGCCCCCACCAACCAAACTATCCCCGTCCACTATTTCAAATGACTTGAACTCTGCACTACACTGTCATCCATTACTTTCTTTGATTCAATTATTTTCATTTATTAATTAACGCCTAATTTGTGAAAAATAATGTGAGGAACAATGTAGTGTATAGTTCAGGTCATTTGAAATAGTAGACGGAGATAGTTTGGTTGGTGGGGGACACTCGCCCGCCCCACCGTGGTTCGCATTTTATTTTCCATGGGATAACACTCTTATTGGAATTGTTTAAACAATGTAAAACAATCTGCATCTAATGAAAAAACTATGCGAACAAAGGTGGGGTGGGCGGGCGGTCCCCACCAACCAAACTATCTCCGTCTACTATTTCAAATGACCTAAACTATACACTACATTGTTCCTCACATTATTTTTCACAAATTAGGCGTTCATTAATAAATGAAACTATCCCCCACCACTATTTCAAATGACTTGAACTATGCACTACATTGTTTCTCACAAAAAACTACATTATTATCCGTTTTTTTTTCTATGATTCAATTCATTACATTTATTAATTTAAGACGAATTCGTAACAAAAATGTGAGAAACAATGTAGTGCATAGTTCAAGTCATTTGAAATAGTGGAGGGGGATAGTTTGGTTGGTGGGGACCACCCACCCACCCCACCTTCGTTCGCATAGTTTTTTCATAGGATAACACTCTTCTTGGAATGGTTTAAACAATATACAACGTCTGTATGCATTGAAAAAACTATGCAAGCGAAGGTGGGGTGGGCGGGTGTCCCCCACCAACCAAACTATCCCCTTCCACCATTTCAAATGAATTAAACTATGCACCCCACCAACCAAACTATCCCGCTCTACTATTTATGTTATGTGGTCCAAACCATACGTTCGTCAAATGCAGGAAGAATGACTAGCAAGAAACGTATACGAAATTCTGGCAATCGGAAGACAATACAGAGGAAATCCGAGAAAATATGGACGGATAGAATAAGAAAGCGGAATGAAAAGATTGACACCGGTAAGAAATAAAATACTAATATAGGCGGCGAAAAATCTACACAAGAATAAATTAAACATATACCTTTAATCACTCGGTACTGATGCCCGTATTCACCAACATCCCATAAACTTTTATAAGTCCCATAAGCTATTGAATGGATAAATTGACAACGTCATTGTGACAGAATATGCCAAAAACAAATGTCAACACCTTGAATAGCGCTTGCAATTGAAGATTTGATGATACCTTTTGTTTAATTATTCAGTGTTTCCAATAGAGGGACTCTAAAGTAACTACATTCTCTAGATAATGTATTTATTGTTGTTATAACAACGAATACTTATGGGTTCAATAGTTATTGATAAAGACACATTACACGATCAATAATACTGTCCATCCTAGTACTGACAATATTTCCTTCAATCCTCCTTTTATATTTATCCAGTAATCAATTATTCGGATAAAGATCAGTATTCTTTTTAATACATCATTAATATACATTACATGATAAGTAATACTGGCAATATTTTAGAATAAAGAATATTTTAAGCATATTATTCTACAGTAATACGGTCATTATTATAAAATATTGACAGTAATATTGATCGTGTAAGGGCCTTATTGGCGATTAAAGCCGGCAGATACTTCATCTGGTGGCACGAAATAAACTACATTTAGTAGGATACTTGTATGTATAACATTTGTTTTTTCATCTTATACATGACTATAGAGTCAAGGTTATACTATTTATACCTTAAAAGTACATTAGCAATCGCGCATTATTGTAGAAATTACTGAAATCATATGATTTTAATGGAATCAGCTGATCAAACAATAACAAAGATCAGAAATTTACCTACTACTTTGAAGAAAACCGTTAACGTTTGAATCACGAATAGATTTATGAAACGTCGGTGAATACATGGATAAACCCAATAAAAAGTCGTACAAACTGTATGTAACCTAATGTACATATTAAAATGTTCAGTTGTGTGATTCGGACTTTAGTTATACAGGTTACTGTACTGTCAACTTTGGACGTTCAGTAAATTACTTTTATCTTTACTATTGCCAGCTGCATCAATGACAGCTTCACTTAGATGTCCGTCAACGCCATGGCGTTTGCATCACCGATCTACCGATGGCTGTTGCCAGTCAATTTATATTAAACCCCCTTGAAAATAATTAGATCTAAAAATTAGACCTTCAGAAACTTGCCGTTCTAATTCACCTGCACTGTTGTTATGTTGGCAGCGGCCATTCCAAAAGTGACATTTCTCAAGTGCGAGTGTGCTCCCGCGAAAATGAATTTTTAAGTGTAATCGGAATAGTGCAAGGACCGAGAACTGTGTTAACATGTGCCCGAAGATTAAATAATGTGGAGGCCGCGATCAGGGATTTCGCTGGTGAGTTGATAATTTGTTCGGAATTTATGCAGCGGCAGCGGCCATTTTTTGTTTAATTTTTACGCCGCCGTCTATTTTATATTGAGCTCTGTCTTCACTGTAATAATTGTATGTTATGTGTAGATCGCAAATACATTTGTAGATACATTGCCAACTGCATCAATGACAGCTTCGCTCTCATACAGCCACTTTAGATTGTATCTACTCTAACAAGCAGCCGTTATGTTCCCCCTGAGTTGTTTGGTGACTGACAAACACTGACAAACCAAACTTTGCCCGTCCACTATTTCAAACGACTTGAACTATCCACTACACTATTATGCGTTATTTTCTATGATTCAATTAATGTTATTTATTAATTTAAGACTAATTAAAAAGATATATGTGAAAAATAAAAGTCGTTTGAAATAGTGGACGGGCATAGTTGGCTGTATGAGAGCGAAGCTGTCATTGATGCAGTTGGCAATGGTAGATATGATAATTGCAGTGCGCTACAATACTCATATGAGAGCGAAGCTGTCATTGATGTAGTTGGCAATGTCTTTACATTGAGTTTTTTACGCCAGTGTATTCATTTACGTAAAAGAAATAATTTGAAATAACATAATACATATTTATTTGAGTATTAAACTGCGGCATATTATAACTGAAGTTTTATTTACTTTTCAAACTGACAACAGTTGTCACGTTGACAGCTAACCTGTTACAAAAATTATACAATACAAACATAGTTTGCACGACCTTTTTTGTGATTTTACTAGTACATTTCTCGTGATATGGTTATATAGGTGTAATTGTATCAAGAAATTATCCCACTCGTGTCGCCGCCACTGCACAATCCGCTCTGCGCAGTAGAATGTGCGTACACGCGCCGCGCACTCCGCAGTAATCGCGCGTCCGCCGAGTCTACATCACCTCGTCTCGCGTCTTCCCACCCTGTCGCTCCAGTGAGTGTGTTGTGTGTTTTGTGTGGTGTTGTGCAATTTAACCCGCATAGTGTCCAAATGAGTGCGCATTTATGGCGATACAAACACTTCAACTCTGCGCTGTGCTTACAATAGGATTGTCCCTGGCCTCTGCTACATGTAAGTACCATTAAAAACAAACCCCGCCGATTGTTATTACGTATGGGCTGTAGCCAATATGGCGTGCGTTTGGGTTATTTTCTGCGAATACTCGGCCCTGTTGTTATCGCAGGCGCCCCCGGGGGGCTGTGACAAGTGCCACAACACCAGCGCGCGGCCGCCATGCCCGCCGGTGTTTGTTATTGTCCCACGCACGTAGCTCTCTCGGCAGTGCGCGCGGTGTCAATTGAACGGCAAAGGGATCGCAATCGGTTGCGCAATGTGTGTTGATTAATAAGGCGATCGTGTGAATTGCGGTTAATTGATTCGGTGTGTGTGTGTGTTATGTAGGTCGGGGCCCTGGGTCGTGGTTTCTTCCCGGGGCGCCCCTAATGTTTCGTTTGTTGACGACGACGACCTTTTGTCTGTGCACGCTTCGCCGACTTTCGGATATATTTTCTTCTTTTATTACTGCAAGTGAAAGACTAGTATTTTACTAGCAGTACATGACCTCGAACGCTGTCAAATCACCAAAAATAAACGTAATATACATACATAAACATGATGTTAATCTGAAATCTAACTTTTCGAATGATTTATGGCATATTCTGTTTTGAAGTATTGCGGTTCTACATAAATAAAACTTATGAAATTCGTGTGTCAAGGTTATTTCCATGTTTATAAACCTAAACACATATAAATGTAATTTAATCGATGAGTCTAAAAACCATATCTTTATACCTACACCTATATACCTATACCTATATACTTATACCTATATACTTATACCTATATACTTATACCTATATACATATACCTATATAACTATATATTCCAAAATCGTAGTGTAGATAAAATATGTTTTGTGGTAAAAGTATACATGTTACAACAATTAGATGTATAATTCATGTATTCACCAACATCTTATAAACTTTCTAGGTCCCATAAGCGATTGAATGGATCAATTTAAAATGACATTGTGACAGAATATGCCAAAACAAATGCCAAACACCTTGAATAGAGCTTGTGATTGGGGCTTCGATGACACCTTTTGTTTTATTATACAGTGTTTCCAATAGAGAGAATCTAAAGTAACTACATCCACTAGATAATTTATTTTTTGTTGCTATAACAATGACTACTTATGGTTTCAATAGCTATAAGGCACCTTACACGATCAATATTACTGTCAATATTTTAGAATAATGACAGTATTAATGTACGATAATATGTTTAAAATGTTCCTTATTCTAGAATGTTGCCAGTATTACTCAACGGGTAAGGTATAGTAATGATGGAATGAAGAGAATACTGATCTTTATCTGGATAATTGATTATTTGATGAATATAAAAGGAGATTGAAGCAAATATTGACAGTACTAGGATTGACAGTATTATTGACTTTGTAAGGTGCCTTTATTGATAGATTTATGGAACATCGGTGAATACTGGGGTTAGAGAGTTTTACAGGATAACATCCTCTACATCTAATTGTTGTGACATATACTTTTCCCATAAAACAGAAGATTGGGTCGCCCTGTCTTACTCTTTTGTTCAATATCTACAATAAACAAGGTAGTGGTAACTTAGGGATTTTATACATAATAAACAAGGAAGCCACAATGTTAACGAAGTTGGAAGAAGTCCTGATAACTGGATATGTACTGTTTTCAGGACTTCTTCCAACTTGACTGACATTGTGGCTTCCTTGTATATCATGTAGCCCTACGTTACCACTACCTAGGTTATTGTGGATGTCCCTTTGGTATGTGGTTAAGTTGAGATAGTTGATGATAGATGCTTTTTTTTCTATCTTCTCCCATTTTCATGTTGTAGCACTGAAAAAATGTGAATTTAATGAATTTTCATGTATACAAATATCATATTTGTGTATAACCACTCGAGATATTGTGTGAATTCATCCTCACTAGCTGAGCTACACTGAATGAGATCTAATAAGATCAAAATCTAGATATGTAGATTGCTAAGAGGTGGGTTCACACTTATATATGAATTTTCATGTTTATTATTATGTTTCAACTCTGTAGTCTTTATTTCAAATACTAGAGAGATGGTTTATAGGTGAAAATGTAGAGTATTTCTAGCCCTCGATGATAAAAACTAAAAAATGCAATAATAACTATTCAAATCAAACAGATATTTTATATTGATAATATTACACATGCAAATTACAAGACAATCAAATGATATTAGTGATTCAAGTATAGAACTTAATTAGTTCTATACTTGAATCATGTAAGACTGATTAATAATCAGTCTTACGTTTAGATAGAAATTAAAAATATGTTATCAAATGAATTTTTGTTCTAATAATAATTACATTGTTTTAACGTAATATTTAAAGATAAAAAGTATATCTTTTATAACAATCCGTAATTTTCATATCATGAATCAAAGCTGAGTAATTAATTATCAATCAAATTAATAAATAGTTATTAACTTCGTTGATAGTTGAGGGCATTAAGAGCAAAAGTAGACTAACACTCCAATTAAAAAATATCTGGTGTGGTCACTACATAACTTTCCCAATTACATTGATCAATATTTTTGACGATTTAAAAAAAAAAAATCTCGACATTTTCACATTTATTATATTTTATATATTATTTTTTCTTCTTCTTAATTTTCGACTATTTCTACTTTTTTTAAAAACATGTTTACGTTTTTTTTTAAAGAAATTTAAAAATTTTCACATTTATACATTTATATATTTTATATTTATATGAAAAAAATAATATATGAAATATAATAAATGTGAAAATGTTTTTTTAAGAAATCTCGACATTTTAACATTTTCACATTTATACATTTATTATATTTCATATATTACTTTTCTACTTTTTTAAAAATATGTTTGAGGTTTTTTTTTTAAGAAATCTCGACTAAATAAATAATATAAATGTGAAAATGTTAAAAAAAAAACGTCAAAAATATTTTTAAAAAAGAAGAAAAATAATATAAGAAATATAATAAATGTGAAAATGTCGAGATTTCATTAAAAAAAAATCATTTTCACATTTATTATATTTCATATATTTTTTTTTCTCTTTTAATTTTCGACTATTTCTACTTTTTTTAAAAACATATTTACGTTTTTTTTTTTTTAAAGAAATTTCGAAATTTTCACATTGATATATTTATATATTTTATATTTATATTTTTTTCTTCTCAATTTTCGACTTTTTCTACTTTAAAAAAAATATTTTTGACGTTTTTTTTTAAGAAATCTTGACATTATAAATGTGTAAATGTGAAGATGTTAAAATGTCGAGATTTATTTAAAAAAAAACGTCATATATTTTTTTTTTAAGTAGAAAAATAATATATGAAATATAATAAATGTGAAAATGTCTAGATTTCATTAAAAAAAATGTCAACATTTTCACTTTTATTATATTTCATATATATTTTTTTCTCTTAATTTCGACTATTTCTACTTTTTTTTTAAAAACATATTTCCTTTTTTTTTTTTAAGAAATTTCGAATTTTTCACATTGATACATTTATATATTTTATATTTATATTTTTTTCTTCTTAATTTTCGACATTTTCTACTTTAAAAAAAATATTTTTGACGTTTTTTAAACAAATCCCGACATTTTAACATTTTCACATTTATTATATTTTATATATTATTTTTCTACTTAAAAAAAATATTTTTGACGTTTTTTTTTTAAGAAATCTCGACATTATAAATATGTAAATGTGAAGATGTTAAAATGTCGAGATTTATTAAAAAAAAACGTCAAAAATATTTTTTTAAAAGTAGAAAAATAATATATGGAATATAATAAATGTGAAAATGTCTAGATTTCATTAAAAAAAAAAACATCAATATTTTCACATTTATTATATTTCATATATATATATATATATATATATATTTTTTCTTCTTAAGTGTCGACTATTTCTACCTATTTTTAAAACATTTTTGACGTTTTTTTTTTTAAAGAAATCTCGACATTTTCACATTTATACATTTTTCATATTTCATATATTTTTTCTTTTTCTTAATTTTCGACTTTTTCTACTTTTTTTAAACATATTTTTGACGTTTTTTTTTAAAGAAATCTCGACATTTTAACATTTTCACATTTATTATATTTTATATATTATTTTTCTACTGTTAAAAAAAATATTTTTGACGTTTTTCTTTTTAAAGAAATCTCGACATTATAAATGTATAAATGTAAAGATGTTAAAATGTCGAGATTTCTTTAAAAAAAAAACGTCAAAAATATTTTTTTTAAGTAGAAAAATAATATATGAAATATAATAAATGTCGAACGTCAAAATTTTCACATTTATTATATTTCATATATTTTTTTCCCTTAATTTTCGATTATTTCTACTTTTAAAAAAATATTTTTGTCGTTTTATTTTTTCCGGACATTTTCACATTTATATTTCATATATTTTTTTTCCCTTAATTTTCGACTTTTTGTACTTAAAAAAAAAATATTTTTGACGTTTTTTTTTTAAAAGAAATCTCGACATTTTAACGTTTCCACATTTATATTTCATATATTATATTTCATATATTATTTTTCTACTTTTTTAAAAATATTTCTGACGTTTTATTTTAGATGTTAAAATGTTAAAATGTTAAAATGTCGATATTTCTTTAAAAGAAACGTCAAAAATATTAAAAAAAAAAAGTAGAAATATAATATATGAAATATAATAAATGTATAAATGTATAAATGTGAAAATGTCGAGATTTCATTAAAAAAAACGTCAACATTTTCACATTTTTTATATTTCATTTCTTAATTTTCGACTATTCTACTTTTTTTAAAACATTTTTACCTTATTTTTTAAAAAGAAATTTCGAAATTTTCACATTTATATATATATATATATATATATATATATATATATATATATATTTTCTTCTTAATTTTCAACTTTTTCTACTTAAAAAAAAATATTTTTGACGTTTTCTTTTTAAAGAAATCTCGACATTATAAATATATAAATGTGAAGATGTTAAAATTTCGAGATTTCTTAAAAAAAAACGTCAAAATATTTTTTAAAAAGTAGAAAAATAATATATGAAATGTAATAAATGTATAAATGTGAAAATTTTGAAATTTCTTTTTAAAAAATAACGTAAAATCGTTTTAAAAAAAAAGTGGAAATAGTCGAAAATTAAGAAGAAGAATATATAAAAAAAACGTCAAAAATATTTTTTTAGAAGTAGAAAAATAATATATGAAATATAATAAATGTCAAAATTAATATATATAATATATTTCTACTTTTTAAAAAACATTTTTGACGTTTTATTTTTTCCGAACATTTTAACATTTATACATTTTTTATATTTCATATATTATTTTTCTTCCCTTAATTTTCGACTTTTTTTTATATATATATATATATATATATATATATATATATATATATATATATATATATATAAAAAAAAGTCGAAAATTAAGGGAAGAAAAATAATATATGAAATATAAAAAATGTATAAATGTTAAAATGTTCGGAAAAAATAAAACGTCAAAAATGTTTTTTAAAAAGTAGAAATAGTGAAAAATTAAGGGAAAAAAATATATGAATTATAATAAATGTGAAAATTTTGACATTTATTATATTTCATATATTATTTTTCTACTTCTTAAAAAATATTTTTGTGGTTTTTTTTAAGAAATCTTGACATTTTAACATTTTCACATTTATACATTTTTTATATTTCATATATTGTTTTTCTTTTTCTTAATTTTCGACTTTTTCTACTTTTTTAAATATATTTTTGACGTTTTTTTAAAAGAAATCTCGACATTTTAACGTTTCCACTTTTATTATATTTCATATATTATTTTTCTACTTTTAAAAACATATTTTTGACTTTTTTTTTTAAGAAATCTCGTCATTTTAACATTTTCACATTTAAAATGTCGAGATTTTCTTAAAAAAAAAAAAATTTCATATATTATTTTTCTACTTTTCAAAAAATATGTTTGATGACTTTTTTAAGAAATCTTGACATTATAAATGTATAAATGTTAAAATGTCGAGATTTCTTTAAAAAAAAAAAACGTCAAAAATATATTTAAAAGAGTAGAAAAATAATAAATGATATATAATAAATGTATAAATATGAAAATGTTAGAATGTCGAGATTTCTTAAAAAAAAAAAAACGTCGAAAATGTTTTACAAAAAGTGGAAAAGTCGAAAATTATGAAGAAAAAAATAGGTCAATGTAATTCGGAAAGTTCATTATTTTGCTATATTTAACATGTGACTGTGAATTTTGTTCACAGACATCCAAACAGACGAATATACATACATACTTCCAAACAGACGAATATACATACATACTTCCAAACAGACGAATATACATACATACTTCCAAACAGACGAATATACATACATACTTCCAAACAGACGAATATACATACATACTTCCAAACAGACGAATATACATACATACTTCCAAACAGACGAATATACATACATACTTCCAAACAGACGAATATACATACATACTTCCAAACAGACGAATATACATACATACTTCCAAACAGACGAATATACATACATACTTCCAAACAGACGAATATACATACATACTTCCAAACAGACGAATATACATACATACTTCCAAACAGACGAATATACATACATACTTCCAAACAGACGAATATACATACATACTTCCAAACAGACGAATATACATACATACTTCCAAACAGACGAACATACATACATACATCCAAACAGACGAACATACATACATACATCCAAACAGACGAACATACATACATACATACATACATACATACATACATACATACATACATACATACATACATACATACATACATACATACATACATACATACATACATACATACATACATACATACATACATACATACATACATACATACATACATACATACATACATACATACATACATGCTTGTGATTGGAGCTTTGATGACACCTTTTGTTTAGTTATTCAGTGTTTCCAATGGAGCGAATCTAAACGAACTACATTCCCTAGATAATTTATTTATTGTTGTAACAACGAATACCTACACATATAAAAAACACATTTATGGAATGTTGGTGAATATGGGGGATTGTGAAACAAAAATAATTATATAGTTTTATATTATTACTAATAATAATAATCATAATAGCATAAAACTAGATTTTTTAAAATTTGAATGTTAGTCCACATTTGCTCTCAATGCCTCTAGTGTACAAACTGTGAAATCGCGCGTTATTGTATATCTCTCGTGCACGATAGATTGTGTTTTAAGCTTGCTCAGCGCGAAATAGGCCGGAGAGTGCGAATAAAACCGGTTGCAAATTATCTCGCATCCAGTATCGAATTTCGATTGAATTCGCGCAACAATGAGACATCTAATAGGTTACGGGAAACACGATCGCGTTCGCACAACGAGTCGAAACGCGAAACCTCTCGCGAATAAGAGGCGAAATCCCCTCAGGTATTAGAGAGACACTACAGATTTATCAACTCAATTCTATAGAGCTGGTTTATTGATTCTATATAAATATAGAGTAATAAATAAAAAATCTTACTAAATAGTGGTTACCACTTTACCTTAAAAAACCGGCCCTGGTAGTCGGTACTATTTGTCATTTCATATAATAAACTACGCGTTTTGGTCTCAATTTGAATTATTTTTTAAAATTATATGTATATTTTAAACAGATACTAAAGGTCGTTTTAGACTAAACAATTTTTTGACTCAAAAGTTAAGGTCGTTTTAGACAAGACAATTTCTTAGCTCAAAATTGTTCAAGAAATGAATTCATATATTCTCCTTCCAAACAATTTGTTCTTGCTAACAAATAGAACGCGTTATATTTTTCCATTCGATCTACAATCCAATTCAATATTTCACATAATTTGCTGTATGATACGAGAAAATTTAGATTCTGTCGCATCTTGACTAACTTATGAGTCAAGAAAATGTCTTGTCTAAAACGACCTTTAGTCAAGATGCGAGACAATCTAAATTGTCTCGTATCATCCAGCAAATTATTTGAAATATTGAATTGGTTGGTAGATCGAATGGAAAAATAGTTATATTTGTCAAGGACAAATTGTATGAGAGGAGGATATATTAATTCATTTCTTGAACAACTTTTAAGCTAGAAATGGTATTTTCTAAAACGGCCTTAATGGCAAAATCGTACATGTAGCCAAAAGAACTAGAAGAACGTTCTTTTAGTGAATCTTTTTTTATTTTTATTTATTGTTCATTACACGATTACATATAAATAGACATATCTTGCCAATTGAGAGATAATTTCATAGTTTGGTGGAGAGAAAAAAAAATATTAACCAGCGCTTGTATGAATCAAAAATATCACAATGAAACACAATTAATATACAGGATACATAAAACGATTTTTTACTTTGTTTTTTATGACACTTCAGTTACACTTTGCAACTAGTTTCGACTAAGCTCTAGCCATCTTCGAGCTCCTCTGATGAATATATTTTAGGGGCTTGTAGCTTTATCTTATTCTAGATAAAACTCTCGTCGTCCAACAGCCTATGATGATAGCATACTTTCAGTTAGGGGCTTCTATTTATAAACTATTTGCATTTTTTTTTTCAGTAAATTTCATGACAAATCAGAGATAATTTTGAAGGGGTCAGAGAGGTAAACAAAAATAAAAAATGTGGTTGTTTGATTCAAAAATACTATATAAGAGAGACAAGTAGGAACATTTAATTGCTTGTGGTTTGATGGTAGTACTAACATAAAATCCTTTCAGCTAATATGATGGCAAATGAGAGATAATTAAATAAATTTCTTAGTGGTGAAACGTTATTTCACCAGTATTCAAAATGCGCTATTGAATCTATAAATTGAAAATGTCATTATGACAGAAATGGTTAAAATAAATGTCAACACCTTGAAAAGCGCTTGTGATTGGAGCTTTGATGATACCTTTTGTTTAATTATTCAGTGTTTCCAATAGAGCGAATCTAAAGTAACTACATTTGTTACATAATGTATTTATTTTTGTTATAATAACGAATACTTATGTGTTCAATAGCTATTGATAGATTTAATTTTGACGTCTTTACGTTTCATGACGTTTCATATAGTCGGTGTAGACTATTTTTGATAAATATCTGTTTGTATGTCTGTATATCTGTGAACAAAATTCCAGGAAACCGGCTAAATAAATTGCAAGCAAATTTGCAAATTGGTTGAGTTGGGACAATATGTATTTCTATTTCTACCGATTTATTGAAAGACGTTATTAATATAGATAGGAACAATCTGTACAAACAACAGCCTGCGCAATGCGGTAACCAAGGCGGGTGTTTACGGCATCTGCACGATAATAATTAATTCCCGAAGCTCAACAGCGAACAGAATGCGGCTGGTTATTATTAATTTTGTTTAGCCAAATCATCCCTTCCGCCCTCCAGCATACACGTTGTTATTGCGACTAAGCACCGTTCGCATCGCACTTGATGTTAAAATCAATACCTGCTGTTTGTTGCGCATAAAAGGATGTTACAGAGTTGCTGTAATGATATAAACTCCTGAATTTATAATCATTTCAATATATACCGGTATTCGATGAGAAATATTGGTATTTAAATACCGGTATTCGATGAGAAATATCGGTATTTAAATACCGGTATTCGATGACAAATATCGGTATTTAAATACCGGTATTCGATGAGAAATATCGGTATTTAAATACCGGTATTCGATGACAAATATCGGTATTTAAATACTGGTATTCGATGACAAATATCGGTATTTAAATACCGGTATTCGATGAGAAATATCGGTATTTAAATACCGGTATTCGATGACAAATATCGGTATTTAAATACCGGTATTCGATGACAAATATCGGTATTTAAATACCGGTATTCGATGAGAAATATCGGTATTTAAATACCGGTATTCGATCACAAATATCGGTATTTAAATACCGGTATTCGATGGCAAATATCGGTATTTCGGTATTATGCATATTTTATCATCAAAGTAAATTTATTATATGCGAATGAAATCTGGAATGTTAGTTAAATTAAGGCTCGGTTGTATAAAGCCGAGATAACTGTAGCCCGTGATTATATTGTTATATTTTATATATAAATTTGATGTCGTCGCTTTTGACATCATTTACACATCCCAAAAATCGTTTTAAGTATATGTAAGTGAATATTTCATCATACATCACTATAATTCATTGCCTTGTTTGACAGTACGTTGAGGTACTATATATAATGACCTTTATTTGGCATAACCTCTCCAAAATACAAAATTTCCCCAATAAACAATACTCCTAACAGCAACAACAAATAAAAAATACTTAACAAATATATACTCTACTTTCTTGTCAATATGTCTATTTTTGATCATTTCCATATGTTTTCCTCAATGATTTCAATAGATAAAATATCAATGGGTAATTTAGGTATATCTTCATGAAAGGTCGCATTTTAAATTTCTATAACGCTGAATATCTAGATGATTAATACAAATTTCATTATATATGAAGAATAATATTTCAAATTAATAAAATTACGATTTTGAATAAGTTAGAATATAAAACGTAGCATCACTAAAATCCACACTGAAACAAGAAACAAATACTTTCTTTTGTTTTCTAAGTATTTGAGTCTTCATAAGGAAGAGAGTAGTAGCTGGAACTAACCCACTCTGCAGGAATGTAAGCGGGTTAGTGAGCGGCGGAAGCTGCGCCAGGGTCAAGGGCAGGGGGCCACTACCACCACCACCACCAGCTCTCTCGCCCCTCGCGGCCGGTGTTGCGTCATTGCGCCACGGTTACCGCACAAAAGAGTAATTTCGCCCAAGGGGCTGCCCTCACCTCTCGCAATTTTCGTCCTGCGTTGTTTATTCTGTACTTCCCCCCAACTCCTTCGGGAGCCAATATTAAATTAGTACAAAAAAGAAATTTAGGATGTATATAAAAAGTTTAGTAGTTATTCGGTTTTCTATCAATAGAGGGCGATGTGGGAAAATTAAAAGAAATCAAAAAGTGGCAACCTTGCAATTCTGCCGGTAGTAAACAATTAATATGAATGGACGACTCAAAGGAAACGATTTTGTTTACGAAGTAGGAAAACTTTTAATTTATACCTATCCCAAGGTATAAATTACAATGTTTTTTCCTACTTCGTATTAAAATTAGTCTTCTAAGGAGGTATTTTATGATACTAAAATGAGGCAAAACTATAAATATATAGGAAGAGTATTCAGTTTTTAAACAAATTATTGCAGTTTTTCCTCATTTTAGTATCACAAAATATGGGCTCGGGAGAATGATCAACTTCAGACACACGTACCGAGGGGAAGGGGCAGTTAGAAAAACCACTTTACAGATGAATGCTAGGACAATCCCTCAACTTATTAAGACAATTTTTGTCGGTTTTTCGATTTTTGGCCACGTTTTCGGGATTTTGTCTCATTGTGGCCAATTCAAATCAAATTCCATTTCACTATTATGGTTGTAATTTCTCATTAACACATCTGATTATGTTTAATACTAACTCTGCATTAAAAAGGAAACATATTTTCTGACAACTGTAACTAAAGCCTTTTTATTTTTTTTATAATATTTTTTTAAATTTTTTTTTTTTTTGAATTTTGAATATAATCACATAAAAAAATACAATCTATGAAAAATATGAATTTAATATATACAAAAGGAAAAAAAAATTATTGATGTCCGTACCAACATCTCATAAACTTTATAGGTTCCATAAGCTATTGAATATTTATTAATTCAATAGCTTATGGAACCTATAAAGTTTATGAGATGAAAAACGTCATTGTGATAGAAATTGTCAAAACAAATCTCAAACACCTGAAATAGCGCTTGTGATTGGAGCTTTAATGACACCTTTTGTTTAATTATTCAGTTTTGCCAATAGAGAGAATCTAAAGTAACTACATCCACTAGATAATGTAGTTATTATGTTGCTATAACAACGAATACTTTTGGGATCAATAGCTATTGTTAGATTTATGGAACGTCGGTGAATACGGGGGTTATGCCCGTATTCACCAACATCCCATAAACTTTATAGGTCCCATGACCTATTGAATGGATAAATTGACAACGTCATTGTGACAGAATATGCCAAAACAAATGTCAAACACCTTGAATAGCACTTGTGATTGGAGCTTTGATGATACCTTTTGTTTAATTATTCAGTGTTTCCAATAGAGAGAATTTAAACTAACTACATTCCCTAGATAATGTATTTATTGTTGCTATAACAACAAATACTTATGGATTCAATAGCTATTGATAGATTTATGTAACGTCTGTGAATACGGAGGTTAGTGATTTACATTTTACTCTAATATGCCATCTATAGAAGACTTAAGACCAGTTCTGTTATAGAATAATTTTCTAAAATTTGGCAATGGTTAGACAAAATGGCGGGCCGTACGCAGGCGTCACTCTTACTTTAAATATCGCCCAGTGGTTTCCCATACAATAATCGCGTTGATTACATTAATTGGGCCTGTACGCACCAAAAACAGACGCACGGGACCGTTTCTTGTTACCCCGTCGTCACGCGTCCGCCGATTTTAATATTTATATGTTGAGCATTAATTAGCCGAGAGATGAGAAACATGCGTATATCCGTGGAAACATTCGCGGCGAACAAGCGCGATACAAAGAACTCGACACGGTAACACAGTCTGCTTATATTAGCAATCAATTTGTTATTAAAAGATAATTGGACTTAAAAACGACACGTGTTTGTTATTAGCAAAATTATAATATTAATAATAATAATAATAATAACAGTAACTTCTTCGTTAGAGCATTCGGTGACTAACATCTAGGGGATTCTTGAAACTACTCGTTTCAAATGCATTCGTTAACTGTTGAAGTCCATCTGCAAAATATGGATAATTCACGATGTGAGTTCGTTCAATGATAGAATTTTGGTTTATTAGTGTTTTTTAAGGCTAATAAACCGAAATTTAGTAATGTTACGAACTCACAATACATACATACATACATACATACATACATACATACATACATACATACATACATACATACATACATACATATATACATACATACATACATACATACATACATACATACATACATACATACATGCATACAGACATACATACATACATACATACATGCATACAGACATACATACATACATACATGCATACAGACATACATACAGACATACATACATACATGCATACAGACATACATACAAACATACATACATACATGTTCGACAAATGACATTTGAATATTTTGTCTTCTATCATTTGTTATTTTGTCTTTTGTCATTTGGTATTTGTTATTCTCTCTTCTATTATTTATTATTTTGTCTGAACTAACGACATTTAACATATAGAAATAGCCAATAGCTCAATATAAATAATATTTTATTAAACCGAACATTACTGTTTGGGTTTTGACTGTTTTTTTTTATTTGGCGTTTTTAATTAACATAGAAATGCCCAGATTACGCGGCGACATCGTGCACAGCACCCCCCCTAAAATCGCAATCGCATGCGAGTGTAATTTCGGTGGTGAAAATAACAATAGCTGCCCTGAAATAGAACCGTTTTTATTGCCTATCGTGGCTGCAGACGTATCATTTGTATGTAATAAAATTATAATATACAACGGCAAAACCCGGGTTAATTTATTAAAAGGGTTGTAGCCATTAGAACGTACCCCCTATATTAATAAGTAAAATTGTAATATTGTTAATAGATCTTAGCACTATAATATCAAACTTAAATATTAAAACAGGCGAGATATAATCCTGGTTTCGATTGTTATGTCGTCATTACATAATGATTCGTATTGAAAATCTAATGCCCCGTTCATACATGTTGGCTCGCTTGTATAAAAGTAAGTAAACTGTAACCTGTGATTATATTCTTATATGTTGCATATATTGATGTTGTTAACTTTCCATTTTATTGGCTTGTGTGCCTTTGTTTATATATATATATATATATATATATATATATATATATATATATATATATATATATATATATATATATATATATGGCAACGTCGCATTATCTGTCAAAGTTGCCAGAAATGAGAATCACGGATAGCAAATTAACTCGAAAGTTATCTGCTTTTCTGCAACCGAGCCAAAGTATGCCTATAATATAAAAACGTACATACATACGTACATACATACATACAGACAGACATACAGACAGACATACAGACAGACATACAGACAGACATACAGACAGACATACAGACAGACATACAGACAGACATACAGACAGACATACAGACAGACATACAGACAGACATACAGACAGACATACAGACAGACATACAGACAGACATACAGACAGACATACAGACAGACATACAAACAGACATACAAACAGACATACAAACAGACATACAGACAGACAGACAGACATACAGACAGACATACAGACAGACAGACAGACAGACAGACATACAGACAGACAGACATACAGACAGACATACGGGCATACATACAGGCATACAGGCATCGAAAAAATCGGATTTATTTCGACAATTTTTTGCATACAACGTAACGAAAATTGAAACAAAAGATTCTAAATGGCTTGCGACAACAATACCTTCCTTATGGTGTAATTTCCCTCCGCAAAGTTATCACATATTTAAAAAATCTTAGTTAGAAAACGTGAAGACGTTTTCTTACACAGTGCGGTATTCGGAAAGTAAAAAATATCCGGTATGGGCACCATACGACTTTCCGAATTACATTGACATTTTTCACTTTTTTGACACAATTCGACAAATTTTGTCACGTTTTTACACATTTAGACACTTTTTGATACGTTTTGACACCGTTTGAACCATGTTTTTCACATTTTGACACGGTTTTCCCGGTATTCGGTTCCTAATATTTTGTTATAACTTTACACAAGCCCATTATTTTGCATTCTGCACCATTTATAATTTATATAATATATTTATTTAAATAATATTATATTTATTTAATAAAGTTTTGTTTTAATATTAGTAGTATTAGTAGTAGTAGTAGAAATATCAATTTACCTACATTGATTTTTTTCAAAATTTTTGTTTTTTTTAAAATATATTTATATAAAACTGCATAAAATCCTTAATTTGAACACAATAATTAATCCCGAAAGCTGAGGGCTGAAACAGATCGCAGCGTGGAAACTACAATTTTAAAAATAAAACGTTGACATAAATTATCAGAAAGCTAGAGATAGATTCAATCAAATAGTTAATTTCTACAATTTAGTTACAGCAAAAACACATACATTAGTTTGTACGTGTTTTTCTGTAACTAAATTGTAGAAATTAACTAGGAGCGGAAATAAAATTTAAAAAAGGTTCAACTATAAAATTAACAAAACGTATACAGTTTTGTTAATTTTATAGTAGAGCGTTTTTATTGTATTTCCCCTCTTAAAAAATAAAGACGAAGTTATCGTTAAAATTAGTGCCCATGTCACCAAGTATGACATTTAGAGCCTTGCAATCGGCCATCAATAATGCTTTACGGCGCGTATAAATATAAAATGTCAGCTAGTTCCCCCCTGAACATTTTGTTTTACGCGTTTTTTATTTCATCACGAGGACCGGAGGCGCAGAAGAAAATTACGCGGGTTTCCAAATGGGATCGATATGTGCGTCCGATGAGCGCGACGTGGGTTGAATGGAAATTCGAGAATTTTAGGAGGATATATGTACAATTCTTTATACAAAATTTATTTATATGGGGTGAAAAAAAAATAAATAACACAAATTTATTGATATAGACCAAACATCGACTAGTCGACCGTGTAATCGTTCGTCTATATTTTATGTACATATATTGTTTTATTACTAACTAAAAATTACTACTTTTCTTATGATCACTTAAAACATACGATGTTGGTCGACCGCTGCTTACTATATTAACAAAAGTCGTCCAAAGTGATGAAAAGTTTGGCCAGCCCTGATATAGACATTTTCTTGGTCGCAATCTGCTGAGCCGTTTTCCCGGAATTTTGTTCACAGATAGACATATATACATACATACATACAAACATACATACATGAATGCATACATACATGAATGCATACATACATACATACATACATACATTCATGCATACATACACTCATGCATACATACATTCATACATTCATGCATACATACATTCATGCATAAATACATCCATACACACATACATCCATACACACATACATACATACATACATACATACATACATACATATATACATGCATACATACATGCATACATACATGCATACATGCATACATACATGCATACATACATGCATACATACATGCATACATGCATACATACATACATGCATACATACATGCATACATACATGCATACATACATACATACATACATACATATATACATATATACATACATACATACATACATACATATATACATACATACATACAATACCTTCCTTCTGGTGTAATTTTTCCCCCGGAAACTTATCGCATATAGACAATCTTGGTCAGAAAACGTGAAAACGTTTTTACGATGCCATAACCTTCTTTTACATCAGTGAAGTATTCGGAAAGTAATAAAATTTATAATTCTGATTAATAATTTAATTTAATTTTGTTTATTTTAGATTGCCTTTAATGTTGATAGATAGATAGATATTAGTGCCAACCAATACATTGTATTTTACACATGTCATAGAAGAAATAAATTCTAATTTTAATACATATACAGATGTGAATCTACCTCTTAGCATGCTAAAAGGTGGATTTACACTTGTATATGTTTTATAAGATTGACCTTGTGTTGATATCTCAAGCTGGAATATTATTCTATAGAGGGCACTACCCGGTGATCCTGATGGCATGAGCATGTTGACGGTTATTACCATATGGGTGTGCATTGCTAATTGATGTGGTGCCACCAGATGGCGTTTAACTTTCGCCCTAGCGCGTTAGTTGTATCATTAAATTTTAATATTTTGCGAGTGCATAATTTTTATGTTACTTTTAAATATCTGTTTATAAAATGTTACGAATTTATATAATAATGAAGAATCTATATTATAAATTATTGAAAGCCGAGCTTGATTATATTAATTGTGTACTGTGAAAATATCTAACAAAGCAAATAATTATACAAATGGCGCGGCGAGAGCGCGTTAACGACCCCATCGCAAAATCAAACACCAGCAGCATAATGAATGATACATCCAGTATATTACATCGTACGGGCTTTACAAGTCTGTTACGTAATTAACGATCGCATCGCTATCTCTCTTCTGTGCCCCATGTGTGTGTGTATGTGCTCACAAGAGCGATTCGCGGACAGGAAGCCGAAGCATTCCACGCATTGCGTGCGCGCTTCTGCCTCTCTTATTATAAGGCCCATTATTTCCTCTCGCCGCGGCACACGAGCCAATTAAAACGAAACTGCAATTATCTAATTTGAAACTGAATAAGACAGAACGTAGGAAGGTATTGTTAAAGGCGAAACGTTACGAATTGCTAATTTTGACTTTTCTTTACATTTTATGACTTTTCGCATATTTAATCATTTTGCATCGCATATTTAATCGTTTTGCAATCTTATTTTTTTATAAATATATGCACACTTCTTAATCCAAAATATGTCTTCATTTGAATCTGCTATGCGTAACACAACGAAGAAGCTATAAAATTACGTAACATCCGACCGGATAAGTCCAAGAAACGCGGCTGGAATAAAATTATTAAACAATAATAACCAATTAAAAGGAAGTTGCCAGCGGCTCGCAATAAAAGTGCGTGATGCTAATTAATTTACTTTCATCATTTGTTCACCGGTACATTTTTTAACTTAAAATACAATTGGTATTAAGAGCTCAGTCAAAGGAATGTTTTATTTAGGTGCGTGAAGTAAACATATTATTAATTTTTTTTAAAGATTCAAAATATATATATTTATATATATATATATATATATAATATTATATTATTTATATATATATATATATATCTCGTTTACTTATTAGTAGTAGTACGTACTTTAAAGTTACTTTAAATATCTTTTAAAAAACGTATTGTATGTTTATAAATTTGTATGTAGCACAAATTGCTGATAAATAACCGTATATTTCGACAATCTTAGAAAACTTAACGTTTTCGCTATGGCAATACATCCCTTATACAGCAGTGCTGTATTCGGAAAGTAGAAATTTACAGAATCATTTGCTCCTCCTAAAAAAATCGTGTTAAGTAATACAATACAATTATTTGACACGAATTTTGCATGAGGAGCAAATGATCCTGTAAATTTTTACATTCCGAATTCAGCACTGCTGTATAAGTATTGCTATAGCGTCAAGTATTCGAAGATTGTCGAAATATACGATTACTTTCCAGGAAAAAAAATACTGTATAAGGAAGGTTTGTTATCGCGAAAAATTTCGCATTACTAGTTTTGATTTATCTTTACGTTTCATGACTAATATAGTCGAAATAGACTATTTTTGGATAATGTCTTGTGTGTATGTGTATGAGAAAATATGAAAACGTAAAAAATCGTTAAAACGTGAATTGATAGCTTTAAAAATAATTATAATTTTATATATTTACGACTTCAATAGTAGAATGTGGTGTTACGCTACTGTTCTTCTGTCACGATATAAAATTCATCTGACTAACCTAGCACCTATCTAATTACGCATAGAATTTCCATGAGAAAGCATCAACATTGCAAATGATACGATTACAAACGGGTCACGGTTTTTCATCAGAGGCCTTTTATTAAAATCAGCAAACAAGTTCGTGTGCACGTTTTAGAAGACGTGCAGGGGCAGCTGGTGATGCTATTATTAGGGGTGGACGTTTACTTAAAACTTACAACAACCCCCGCGTTTTCCCGGAAAAGGGAGCGCCTTTACCTGCTTCCGCATATTTTGTCCTCCCTCGTATGGCACAGAGTTTGCAATCAATTCTATATTGGATACAAATAGAAATGAGTAATAGTCGGTCGTGTTTTCGAATTCTTGTTGTTTGCAATTTGTATTACTTCACCTACTACCGTTTTAACATAAGTTTTATTTTTTTAAATTTATTTATTATTTATATATTTATTATTTATATATTTTTAATTATATTTTTTATTAGTTAAGCCTACCCAACTGATATTAGAGAAAATAGATAGTGAAGTAATTGTTCAATAAATCATAAAACATTTCCGTTGTTACTCAGAAAGTAACATGTATGAACAATGCATACATGTTACTTTCTGAGTAACAACGGAAATGTTTTATTATTTATTGAACAATTACTTCAATATTACCAAGAATGCCTATGGCCTAAAGTATACTAAACTTGGGCGTTTATACACCAGGAATATCGATTAATTTAAACCAATTAGATTTTTGTTTTATATGTTAAATGTCGTTAGTTACATTCAGCCATTTTCTGCAATTCATATGTTATTAATAACAGCCTGTTAAAATTATATATTATAACAGGCATGCTATTTTGTGACAGGCTAATTCGTATTCTGCAAGGTGAATTATAACAGGGCCGTTATCTTGATCATTTTTAATAGGCTGTTAAAATACACAATGTTGCCAGCTTAAAAAAGCTTATAAATTGTTCTTTGTATCAGTTTAACTCGCACATTTTTACTTTCCGATTACAGCACTAAGGTATAAGGAAGGTATATAGGCATAGCGAAAAAATGCAAATTTTGAATTTTCTTGACGTATGTATGTATGTATGGTATGTATGTATGGTATATATATATGTATGGCATGTATGTTATGTAGAGTATGTATAGTATGCATGGTATAGCTTGTATAGTATGTATGGTATGACATGTATGGCTGTATGTATGTATGTTAGGCTTTAGTGTTAAATGTTAAATTTAAATCACAGCTTAGTTCAGAAAAATACACAAAAACAAAGTATACACAGACATATTTCAATTTTCGCGTTTAAATCTTTTATTTAAAACTGATATATGACAGAATAACAAATAACTGAGTAACAACTGAAAAAAAAGACAGAATAACAAATGACAAAAGACATAATAATAAATAACAAATGACAGAAGATAGAATAACAAATGACAGCGGAGTAAATAACAAATAACAGCGGACAAAATAATAAATGATAAAAGACAAAATAACAAATGACAAAAGACAGAATAACAAATGACAAAAGGCAGAACAACAAATGACCAAAGACGGATAACAAAATAACAGATGGCAGAGTACAAAATAAGAAATGACAGAAAACACAAAACAAATGACAGAAGGCAGAATAACAAATGACAAAAAAACTGTATAACAAATTACATAGAAACTGTATAACAAATGACAAAAAAAATCTGTATAACAAATGACAAAAAAAACTGTATAACAAATGACAAAAAAAACTGTATAACAATTGACAAAAAAAACTGTATAACAAATGACAAAAAAAACTGTATAACAAATGACAAAAAAAACTGTATAACAAATGACAAAAAAAAACTGTATAACAAATGACAAAAAAAGCTGTATAACAAATGACAAAAAAAGCTGTATAACAAATGACAAAAAAAACTGTATAAAAAATGACAAAAAAAACTGTATAACAAATGACAAAAAAAACTGTATAACAAATGATAAAAAAAACTGTATAACAAATGACAAAAAAAACTGTATAACAAATGACAAAAAAAACTGTATAACAAATGACAAAAAAAACTGTATAACAAATGACAAAAAAAGCTGTATAACAAATGACAAAAAAAACTGTATAACAAATGACAAAAAAAACTGTATAACAAATGACAAAAAAAACTGTATAACAATTGACAAAAAAAACTGTATAACAAATGACAAAAAAAACTGTATAACAAATGACAAAAAAAACTGTATAACAAATGACAAAAAAAAACTGTATAACAAATGACAAAAAAAACTGTATAACAAATGACAAAAAAAACTGTATAACAAATGACAAAAAAAACTGTATAACAAATGACAAAAAAAACTGTATAACAAATGACAAAAAAAACTGTATAACAATTGACAAAAAAAACTGTATAACAAATGACAAAAAAAACTGTATAACAAATGACAAAAAAAACTGTATAACAAATGACAAAAAAAACTGTATAACAAATGACAAAAAAACTTGATAACAAATGACTGACAATAGAGACAATGTATGTATGTATGTATGTATGCATGTGTATGCATGTATGTATGTGTATGTATGTGTACGTATGTATATGTATGTATATATGTATATGTATGTATGTATGTATATGTATGTATGTATGTATGTATATGCATGTATGTATGTATATGTATGTATATACATGTATGTATATGTAATATGTAGTAACTACAGAATCTAAATATAATCGTTTTTATAGAAAACTATTTGATTATGGTAAAATATACTCGAGTATACAGAAAATAGTACTTAAGTACAGCAAAAGTACTCGGAATACATTTTCCTTGATTAAAAGGCAAGACGTACAAGTACATTTAGATAAAAGTACTCGTGGACTGAGTACCGAGTACTGGAAATACTGAAAAAGTACTCGTGAGTATAAGTACTGAGTACCGCTCAGCTCTGATTGTCACAAGCGTCCAATTTTTAAGCACTCAGTACGATTCTGAACTGTTAATATAAATTTCTAGACATATATTATAACAAAGGATTTGTTGCACGACGTCATGGCTGCTGTTGCTCCACTCCCTTTCTCAAATAGCTCCCCGTTGCGCACATGCAGGCGTTATCTGTGCTAGCAGGGGGGTGTGTGTGGGCCCCCCTGGTGCATTGAACTCGGGGAGCGCGCGCGGAGTGTCCTAGTAAAGTGGATGCAGTTTCAAAAAGGATCGATATACACGCGCCGCACACACACACACACACGCCCACCCCCTCGCATACAATGCACCCTTTTGCACCCGCACTCAAGCACCACTAAAACACATTTCTCTGCTTATTTCAAGCTATATATAGTTAAGCTAAAATTATACTGGAGGGACGTTAATACACCCTTCAAGAAACTAAAAATTATGTTACCTAATTTAAATTTAGGAAAAGATTTAACAGATGTTGGCTCAGTTGTATAAAGACGAGTTAAGATTGCTGTTTTTTTTGCGCGCGCATATTAATGTTGGCGCCACTGGCATTCAAATTGACGGGAAAGTAACGTTTGCTAGGACAATATTTCATGATATTTGACTATATTTGACAATATTTGTCTTTTTGTTTCATTTTAATTTTCAGTCGTTTGTGTGCAATTAACTTTTAAACTATATATACAATTAAATTATTAGGCAACCCAAGTTATACCAGCTGCTATTTTTTGCGCGCGCATATTTATGTTGGCGTCACTGGCATTCAAATTGACGGGAAAGTAATTTTTGCTAGGAAACGGTTTTATCAAAATTTTGTCTCTGTTCGTAGGTCGATTTTACTCATTTTTATCTAAGTATATGAATATACTATACTTATCTTACTTATATATGAATATACTATACTTATCTAAGTATAGTATATGAATATTCTATACTTGGATAAAAATGAGCAAAATCGGCCTACGAACAAAGACAAAAATTTGATGAAACCGTTTCCTAGCAAAAGTTACTTTCCCGCCAGTTTGAATGCCAGTGACGCCAACATAAATATGCGCGCGCAAAAAACAGCAGCTGGTATAACTTGGGTGGCCTAATAATTTAATTATATATATAGTTTAAAAGTTAATTGCGCACAAACGACTGAAAATTAAAATGAAACAAAAAGACAAATATTGTAAAATATAGTAAAATATCATGAAATATTGTCAGACAAAAAGTAATAAATTTGTAAATATTTATTAGATATTTGTGTGATTTTTTGTGTGGTCTCTTTCTTATAAGGCGCCCTAAATAACTGAATCTGGCTTTGATTGTAGGTAAAGTGGCATTTCTACACACAAAAAAACTTAAAACCTTATTAAAATAGATTGTTCAGAATGTAAAATAATCGGCGTAGGTAGTTTTATACAATAATCAAAATTTTCTAAATATTTGAAAACAACATTATAACATTTTTACAAAAAATTCAAATAAACGTCTTATAATGAAAAATAATGGATGCTAATAGCATAACTTTCATTTAACATTGTACCAATATGGTTTTATCTTCAATTTAATTGATGGTATACTTTCGTTCTCTTAAAACTTTTGTTTTATATAATACCAATACCTAAAATGTCATCAAAAAAGTGTATTCAAAAGTGTTTTTTTGAATACACTTTTTTGATGACATTTTAGGTATTGGTATTATATAAAACAAAAGTTTTAAGAGAAAGAAAGTATACCATCAATTAAATTGAAGATAAAACCATATTGGTACAATGTTAAATGAAAGTTGTATTAAAACCATTTCTTTTACTAAATTATCTATGTTTAAGCTTTAAGGTCGTTTTAGACAAGACAATTTCTTGACTCAAAAGTTAGTCAAGATACGATACAATCTAAATTGTATCCTATCATACAGCAAATTATTTGAAATATTGAATTGGATGTTAAATCGAATGGAAAAATATATCGCATTCTATTTGTCAAGGACAAATTGTATGGGAGGAAAATATATGAATTCATTTCTTGAACAACTTTTGAGCTAAGAAATTGTCTTGTCTAAAACGACCTTTACATCTTTCCAGGTCTATTAAATCCCATGCAATGCTGTACTTGTTTGATTCTTCCTACTACTCGACGACGACCGCTGCCTTTTCAGCCATTATGTAATAGAGCGCGAGCTTTAAAAAATTACTGCCCGTCCATCATCTCTCGGCCAGTCGGCTTCCGCCTATTAATTTCAATTACGCCGTCCACCGACACAAATAAATTGCGTTATTTTCCCCTCCGCTGCAATATACACGAGCGCAGAGCGGTGTCGGGGATGTTTTTTTTGTAGCCGCAGTCCAGTCCCCACGTGGGAAGATTAGATTGTACCGTTGCACAGTTGCAGTGCTCGTAAATAAAACCACTTCGAGAAATGCAAATCGGATTTCTAATGCCTATTTAACGACGACGACCCAAAGGTGTACAATTGTTAGGCGGCGGATAATTATGGAAAATTAAATTTGTGCTTTGTTTCTGGCTTTCACTAAAATGTCTTTCGTAATGAAATAAATAAGTTAAATTGTACTTATGTACAATAATGAATAAAATCAACATAGTCGGCTATGGTGTCAAGTAGAAATCGAACAAATGTATAAGTAAATTTGACACATTAGTGTTATTATTATCATTAATATTATTATTATCATTCCTATTATCATTATTATTAAAATTATTATTATCATTATTATTTTCATTATTATCATCATTATTGCTATTATCATTGCAGTTCTCATTACTATTATCATTCATATTATCATCATTATTATTATTATTCCTATAATCATTATTATTCTCATCATTATCATTTCTATTATCATTGCAATTATTATTGCTATTATCATTCCTATTATCATTCCTATTATCATTGCTATTATCATTCATATTATCATAATTATCATCATTATTATTGTTATTATTATTTTTATCATTATTATCATCATTATTATTATCATTCCTATTATCATTGCTATTATCATTCCTATTATCATTTCTATTATCATTGCTATTATCATTACTATTATCATTACTATTATCATTGCTATTATCATTCCTATTACCATTATTATCATCATTATTATCATTATTATTATCATCATTATCATTCCTACTATCATTGCAATTATCATTGCAATTATTATTGCTATTATCATTCCTATTATCATTGCTATTATCATTCCTATTATCATTATTATTATCATTCCTATTATTATTATTATCATCATTATCATTCCTATTATCATTTCTATTATCATTGCTATTATCATTACTATTATCATTGCTATTATCATTGCTATTATCATTTCTATTATCATTCATATTATCATTAATATTATCATCATTATTATTATCATTCCTATTCTCATTATTATTATTATCATTATCATTCCTATTATCATTGTAATTATTATTGCTCTTATCATTCATATTATCATCATTGTTAATATCATTATTATCATCATTATTATTATCATTATTATTATCATTCCTATTATCATCATTATTATTATCATTCCTATTATTATTATTATCATTATTCTCATTATTATCATCATTATCATTCCTATTATCATTGCTATTATGATTCCTATTATCATTCCTATTATCATTGCTATTATCATTCCTATTATCATTATTATTATCATTCCTATTATTATTATTATCATCATTATCATTCCTATTATCATTTCTATTATCATTGCTATTATCATTCCTATTATCATTTCTATTATCATTGCTATTATCATTACTATTATCATTGCTATTATCATTGCTATTATCATTTCTATTATCATTCATATTATCATTAATATTATCATCATTATTATTGTCATTCCTATTCTCATTATTATTATTATCATTATCATTCCTATTATCATTGCAATTATTATTGCTATTATCATTCCTATTATCATTTCTATTATCATTCCTATTATCATTCCTATTATCATTGCTATTATCATTGCTATTATCATTCCTATTATCATTTCTATTATCATTCCTATTATCATTGCTATTATCATTCCTATTATCATTTCTATTATCATTGCTATTATCATTACTATTATCATTCATATTATCATCATTATTATTATCATTCCTATTATCATTATTATTATCATCATTATCATTCCTATCATCATTGTAATTATTATTGCTCTTATCATTCATATTATCATCATTGTTAATATCATTATTATCATCATTATTATTATCATTCCTATTATCATTATTATTCTCATTATTGTCATCATTATCATTCCTATTATCATTGTTATTATCATTGCAATTATTATTGTTATTATCATTCCTATTATCAGTGCTATTATCATTGCAATTATTATTGTTATTATCATTCCTATTATCAGTGCTATTATCATTCCTATTATCATTGCTATTATCATTCCTATTATCATTCATATTGTCATTATTATTATTATCATTATTATCATCATTATTATTATCATTCCTATTATCATTGTTATTATCATTCCTATTATCAGTGCTATTATCATTGCAATTATTATTGTTATTATCATTCCTATTATCAGTGCTATTATCATTCCTATTATCATTGCTATTATCATTCCTATTATCATTCATATTATCATTATTATCATCATTATTATCATTATTATTATCATTCCTATTCTCATTATTATCATCATTATCGTTCCTATTATCATTGCAATTATTATTGCTATTATCATTCCTATTATCATTCCTACTATTATTCATCTTATCATTCATATTATCATTATTATCATCATTATTATCCTCTTTATTATTATTATCATTATTATTATTATCATTTATTATTTATATTGAAAATCGTAGGCAAGTTACCGACAAAATGGCTGCCATTAAAATCCACACATCCGTACAAAACCAATTTATTACACATTCACGTCGTTTTTCCCTCTTCCATTCAATTTGTCACGCAAAAATCTATATACGATTCAATTCGTTACTAAGAAAGAGAAGAAGTAAAAAAAAAACGTTAAAGGAATCGCTTTATTTAATTACGCGCCGATATTTTGGGCAAATGAAGTGCTCTCCGGGTCCCCGGGCACGGTGAGGGGCCGTTTTATTTTATTTTACAGCGTCCATGCAAGAAGGGGCGTTTAGTAATTTGAATATATCCGCACACAAAACAACGGCAACAACATCGTAATTCGCCAGGCTTGAAAAGAAGCGCTGTAACGTGACGAAAACAATGCAATACAATTGTTTTAGCACGTCTGGGGGAGAAACAATAAAAATTCAGTCATGATGTAGACGCGTTACAAGTGCTTTTATCTAAGAACACCTTACTAACTTAATCTGTAATAACAAGAGGCAATTTTGATATTGTGTGGTGTCGTTTTTAATAAAAATGTAAAAAAAAACATTAAGCCTGACCTACATGTACATATCCGCAAATTTGCAGGCAAATGATAAACATTTGCCTGCAAATTTGCGGGTATCTCTATGTAGGTCAGGCTTTAGACTTGATGTTAAGATTGATTGTTAAGAATTTAATATTTTTAAACAAACCGTTTTATGCTTATTTATTAAAGATATAGAGCTACATCTTACATTAAAAACCTAACTAACGACAAATTGCTTACCTATTATCTATGAAGGAAGCCTAATAAACAAATGCATGTGCTTGTTGATTAGACTAGGTATGTGAATTGATGCTACATTCGTCGTTTTTTAATTAAAATGTAAAAAAAAGCCTAACCTACATATACACACCCGCAAATTTGGCAAATGATGATAAACATTAGTCTGCAATGAAAACGATATAAGAAACTAGATAATGTCATACGGGCTTAAGATGTAGCTGTATATCTTTAATAAATAAACATAAAACTGTTTGTTTAAAAATAATAAATTCCTAATATAATTTTTGTACAGAATAGAAAAATATTAATCATTCTTGAATTACAGGGTTGCCCAAAATAACACCTAATATAATAATTCATCCTTAGAATTGATGAATATTTTTCTATTCATAAATTAATTCAGTTTACTACAACAATCAAGCCATCAACATGTGTTGTCATTTTCTCGACCAGTTAGTTAGCTCTCCAGTTGCAAAAAGCTGGTCCCCCCAATTGAAATTTAACATAATGAATAATCAGCACTAACGCAGGGTCTGCGATTTCAGTTGTCTGGGTCAGTGCCAAGTCCGTTAAAAGTGACCGGTTATCAACAAAGAAACTGATGCGAGCAAGAAAAAAAAAATGTGATAATACGAAAATACAATGTAAGAAAAGAACGAGCAGTTTAATTCATTCCGGAGCGTATTATGTTTTATTATTAGCACCGTGTTCAGCGACTGCGTGAGATGTGTATCTGGCAATTAGTGATGCCACTGCTTTTCTTCAGTGGGCATTAATATGGAGGATACGTTGCAATTACTACAGTTGCTGTATGCAGGATATATATCTAGACGTAGTGGTGTATTGGTAAAATAATAAGTACATGAATGCTAAATAAAAATGTTAAGTTTGGTAGTATGGCGAACTCATGTTTATTTGATTTAAAACTTTCACCCCTGTATTTAGTAACGTTCTATAAATCTATCAATAGCTATTGAACTCTATAAGTATTCGTTGTTATAGCAACAATAAATACATTATCTAGGGAATGTAGTTACTTTAGATTCTCTCTATTGAAAACACTGAATAATTAAACAAAAGTTGTCATGAAAGCTATAATTATAAGCGCTATGGAAGGTGTTTGACATTTGTTTTGGTAATTTCTGTAACAATGACGTTTTCAATTTATCCATTCAATAGCTTATAGGACATATAAAATAAAGTTGGATAAAGTGGTGAATACGGGCATCAGCCCTGGATTTTAAATTGAATTACCGCCAGCAGGTCTTAGTTATAAAAAAATGCAAATTATAAAATCTTACATTTATTGCATTAAAATAATTGTTTTGTTCATAAACAGCTAGTGATTAAGAGCAAACATTTGAATAGACACAGTAAAATAGAGACCTGTAAATGTTATGGCGGTAATTGCCACCGGCAAGGCCGAAAGGACTAAAAAGGAAACAAAGCTAGAGGTGATACATCAAAGTTATAATTATTTAGATGGATACGTATATTTTTGCTTACAAATTCCGAAAGTACGTCAAAAATAGTGTAAATTGGTATACGAAATATTGGTCTAATTGCAACAGTTTTTGACTTGTTACTTGAAACGAAAAATAATCGAGTTTTTGAAATTTTATTGAAAAAAAATTGCAGTATAGCATCATATTATGTTGCAGAAGGCTAATCTAAACCGTTAGAACCGGCCAGTTTTCTAATTGCCCACCGCTTGGGGAATGTATGCGCGATTAGAGCTGTTGTGGAAGTGGGCAAAAGTGGAATGCGATTGATATTTTCTCTCCGCGGCCAGCGTATCGGCTTGAAGGCGCATTCCCCTGCCCGTCCATAAAGGCATTTTAATTACGTATAATCTAATCGAAATGCGGACAGCGGAGTCGGGAGGCAAATGCAAGCACGTGTCAGCTGTGTGTATGTGTGTGTGTGCATACCGACACACCAGGTAAAAGGTGTAGCATGAATGAATTTTATTTTGCGAATCTTGTGTATAAATCTAGAAAACTATGGATTCACTGGGTGTTCTAATTTTTTTTTTTGCAATTACGCAACTCTTCATAATTTAACTGTACGAATACAGTATTGCCAGTATTGTTGTATAAAGAATGTATTGACACAGCAAAAATGTCTGCAAGTTTTCTAATTAAGACTGTCGAAATATACCCATTCCTTCGGAAAAACAAAACTACTGTATAAACTAATTATTCTTATCGTGAACAATTAACAAAAATCACGTTTTATGATTAAAATAGCCGAAATGGGTATATATCTGTCTGTATATATGTATGTATGTATGTCTGTATGTCTGTATGCATGCCTGTATGTATGTATGTATGTATGCATGTATGTATGTATGTATGTATGTATGCATGTATGTATGTATGTATGTCTGTATGTCTGTCTGTCTGTCTGTCTGTATGTATGTCTGTCTGTCTGTCTATATGTATGTTTGTATTAATGTTTGTATGTATGCATGTTTGTATATATGTATGCGCATCGAGAGCGGCAAATAGAAGAAGAAACATTAAGCCCGTATCAGCATAGAGTCATAAACGAAAACAGGCTAGGTTGAGATACGCGTGCTGTTAAACCTGCTTCCGCCACGGGCAATTATATCGTTAATTTGATGGCCTTCTAAGTACACCCCAATATGGGGATGCTTTATATTTCCCCAGAAGAGGCAAAGTGGAATGTCTTTACAGCGTCCCATATACGCCACGAATTCCTGCCGTTTACGGGGAACTGCTCGTAAAATCGCATGCGACAGGATTTTGATTAGACAGTTCGTAATTTAAGGCACGTTTTTATAAGATGGCTTGAACGAAATGGGAATCTAATGTTATAACAAAAGTTTAAAAAAAAAGTCTAGATTGTATCTATAATAAAATTCGGCTTTGTTCAGTTAGTTCATACTATAATAACGTTATACGAATAAGTTTAGATTACTTATATCTTCATCCACCCCATGTAAAAAGCTTGTGTGAATGGTCTGAGTTTGACACCGTTAAGCCTAGGTTTCCTAGGAAGCGGTGTCTACAAAAGCGGCCGTATTTCACGTCAAACACTTCTTTTATGTATATTTAAACAAATCTGGTAATCCAGAGAGCGGTATACTTCAATTTATTGAGAAAATGTCATGAATACAATGGAATCTAGTGAGTTATTCAATTACATGTACTTAAAACGTATCTTGTAATGTGTAAATGGCGTCAAAAACGGCCGTATTTATCGACACCGCTTGCTAGGAAACTAGGAAACATGTCTCTCGTTGTATAATAAAGTGTTTTAATGTAAAACTAATGTTTTCTTCAAACAAATCCACCGTTCACACTTAGAGAAGATGTAATACAATACAGGCTACATTTACTACTGTTAAAATTCGTCCTGAAGTAGTGTACGGATGACAAAATCGGACATATGTAATTGTCTAATTCAATTCATCAATCACAATTACTATGTGTGTGTGTGTGTGTCCGAGTAAATTTTCTATTCTGTCTGATTGCATTACGTCCGCCGTTTGCGGCGGGAGGCGACGCGCGCCTTAGCCCTCTAACCGCACCGCTCTATTTTCGGCTCATGCTTTCATTGAGCTTAATTGATAGGAAGCGGAAGAACGGGTGCCTAAATACGTAACGGGGAGAGATGTTAGGTAAGACAAGAAAAAGTAACATTATTTTTAGAGATTGAAGGGTAGGGTGAAGAAGCAACACGCGCGTATCTAAAATTAGACACAATTTATGTAATTATTATTATTATTATTATTTAAATATATGAATTTTATATAATAACCTATGTATTTTTAGTTGTTTTTTTTTTAAATATTTATTTACTTATTTTTGTTTTTAAATAAAATTATGAATTTTGTATTATAGCCCAGGCATTTTTAGCAATTATTTTATTCCAAGCAGCTTGAAAAAAAAATCAAGTAGCTTGAAATAAAATAAATACTAAAAATATATGGGTTATACAAAAATCATGATTTTTTGAAGAAAAAAAAAACCATTCTATTAATAAAATAATAACTGAAAATAGAAGGTATTTTTGTCGATATTTTTTTGAAAAATTCAAGCCTCTTGAAAAATAAAAATAATTTTGTATAATAACCCATGTATTTTAAGTTATAATAAAATAATATTTATATATATATTTTATTTTTTTTTCAAAAAAATTGAAATAAAAATAATAAAATTAGGAATGTTGTATTATGCATTTTTAGTAATTATTTTATTCCAAGCAGCTTGACACAAAATTTCAAGTAGCTTGAAATAAAATTGAAAAAAATAATAACTAAAAATACATGGGTTATTATACAAAATTCATTTTTTTTTTCCCAGCTGCTTTGATTATGAATTTTCTATAATCGATCATGTATTTTTAGTTATTATTTTATTTCAAGCTACTTGAACTTTTTTTTCAAGCTGCTTGGAATAAATTAATTACCAAAAATGCATGGGTATAATACAAATTCTTTTTTTTTTCTTTTTTCAAAAATTTATAGAATTTGTAATTTTTTTAATTTTGTATATAACTCATATATTTTTTGTTATTATTTTATTACAATTTTTCTTTTCAAGCGGCTTGAAATTTTTTCCAGCAGCTTGAAATAAACTAAAATAACTAAAATTACAAGGGTTTTTATACAAAATTCATTATTATTTTTTCAAACATCTTGAAATTTTTATTTTATTTAAAAAAAAGTGTTTTCTTATATTTAAACTTCTAGTTTCTTTTGCAACAAATTATAATTATTGTCTTTTGCTGTTTTTTTAGTGAATGCGGCGGCCAAGGAGACGACATCGGAGATCCCGCTCACGCTGCACCTAGCCGGCCCCGCCGATGTGACGGTGGCCCGGGGGCGGCCGGCCGTCCTGCACTGCGGCGCGAAAAACGCCCGCCAGGTCCGGTGGCTGTACAACGGCACCCTGATCCCCGAGAAGGATGGCCGATGGCATATGTACAAAAACGGCTCGCTGCTCGTGCCGAAGGTGGCCGGCAAACGCGTAGCCGCCACCCTGGAGGGCAGCTACCGATGTTTGGCACGCAACGCCGACGGGGCGGTGCTGTCCAACGCGGCAAAATTAAAAATTGCAAGTAAGAAACAAAAATACCAATCATACCTAATAATAATAATAATAGTAAGAAAAATAATATAGTAATAATAATTGTAAGAGAAATAATATAATAATAATAGTAATAAAAAAAATAATAAAAGAAATAATATAATAATAATAGTAATAAAAATAAATAAATAATAAAATAAAAAATAATAATAAAATAAAAAAAATAATAATAATAAAAGAAATAATAATAATAATAAAAATAATATAATAATAATAATAAAAGAAATAATATAATAATAATAATAAGATTTACCTATACCTATATATCTATATCTATATACCTATACCTATACCTCTATACCTATACCTCTATACCTATACCTATATACCTATACCTATATACCTATACCTATACCTATATACCTATACCTATACCTATATACCTATACCTATATACCTATACCTATATCTATATACCTATACCTATATACCTATACCTATATAATATAATAATAATAGTAAAGGAAATAATATAATAATAATAGTAATAAATAAAAAATAATAATAATAAAAGAAATAATATAATAATAATAATAAGATTTACCTATACCTATATATCTATATCTATATACCTATTCCTATACCTATATACCTATACCTATGTACCTATACCTATATACCTATACCTATACCTATATACCTATACCTATATACCTATACCTATATACCTATACCTATATACCTATACCTATATACCTATACCTATATACCTATATACCTATACCTATTTACCTATACCTATATACCTATACACCTATACCTATATACCTATACCTATATACCTATACCTATATACCTATACCTATATACCTATATACCTTTACCTATATACCTATACCTATATACATATACCTATACCTATATACATATACCCCTACCTATACCTATAGTGGTGTATTGGTGTATTGGTGTATAGGTGTATTGATGTATTGGTGTATTGATGTATAGGTGTATTGATGTATTGGTGTATTGATGTATTGGTGTATTGGTGTATAGGTATATTGGTGTATTGGTTTATAGGTGTGTAGGTATATAGGTGTGTAGGTATATAGGTATATACCAACACACCTATATACCTACAGGTATATAGGTATATAGGTGTACAGGTGTACAGGTGTACAGGTACATAGGTGTATAGGTATATAGTCATAGATATATAGGTATAGGTGTATAGCTATATAGGTATATAGCCATAGGTATATAGGTATAGGTATATATGTATAGATATAGGTATATAGGTGTAGGTATATATGTATAGGTATATAGGTATAGGTGTATAGCTATATAGGTTTAGGTATATAGGCATAGGTGTAGGTATATAGATATAGGTATATAGGTGTAGGTATATATATATAGGTCTATAGGTATATTGGACTGCGTCAATGTCAACTAGTCGAAATTTTCAAAATGAGTTTAAAAATAGGATGACTTATTAACCGATTCACCCTAAATACTGATTACTATAGTTATGTTCTTTCTTCTTTCTCTTTTAGCTATGAAAGATTTTTCGAAGCAACCGCAAGATGTGAACGTGACCGAGTTTCAATCTGTTTTCATACCGTGTAGTATTATTTCGACTCCCAATGTGAGCAAACATTGGGAGCGCGACGACTCACCTCTACCTCAAAGCACAAGGTTTGTTACAAATTGTAACAAATACAGTAACAATTTGCTATTATTGTTTTGTTTCTAGATATGTTCCTTTACCTACAGGCTTGCTGATAACAAGCACACATTCCTCAGATGTTGGTTCTTATAGGTAAAATCGAATCAAAAACTGTTGTAAGTCTCTTTATAATGTTTTTCATTATGTTTTCAGATGTAAAGTAGTGAATACAATACTTAAAAAGTCTAAGTCGAGCAAACCGGGCAGGATCGCCGTTGCTGCGAACAGGCCCGACGTTGTTGTACCCCCTGCGATATTACCCCTAGATTTAGAGTTCAATGTTACTGTGTTAGTTGGAAATGATGTTACATTATATTGCGCTGTTAACGGGTGGCCCACGCCCACCATCCGGTGGTTGAACAGTAAGCACACCAAACTGTATTTCATATGATAATATTTATTTTTTTTGGGGATGTTTTTTTTATAGATAACGGCGTTGTTATTGCCAATTCTACCGTCCTAGTCTTGCATGCAGTGGGTGTTAATATGACTGGGAAATATACGTGTACTGCATTCAATTCCGGTGGACATACGTCGAAGGTAAGACTTTTCAATTGCCATTATCACATCCACTCGTGTATTATTTATTTGTACACTTATAATTACTTAGATGTTTATTTACATGTTTAACCCCCGTATTAACCGATGTTCCATAAATCTATCAATAGCTATTGAACCTATTATTATTATTCATACATAGGTAAATGCAAATTCTCTAAAAATTTCACCCTCCGAGTTCGATTCCCACCGGAGGGTGAAATTTTTAGAGAAGTTGCATATATATATATATATATATATATTTATATATATATATATATATATATATACATATATATATATACATATATATATATATATATATATATATATATACATATATATATATATATATACATATATATATATATATATATATATATATATACATATATATATATATATATACATATATATATATATATATATATATATATATACATATATATATATATATATATATATATATATATATATACAAGTATTCGTTGTTATAGCAACAATAAATACTATCTAGGGAATGTAGTTACTTTAGATTCTCTCTATTGTCAACACTGAATAATTAAACAAAAGGTGTCATTAAAGCTCTAATCGCAAGCGCTATTAAAGTTGTTTGACATTTGTTTTGGCATATTCTGTCAGAATGACGTTGTCAATTTATCCATTCAATAGCTTATGGGACCTATAAAGTTTAGTTAGTACTATTTCACATGAATGTGGCCAGCCATATTACAATACTAGTAAGCAGAAAACACCTAGACTTGGAGGACGTAGGTAAAATCGGCCCCTTTACTTCTCTATTAACAAAAAATAAACGCAACAATTTAATTGTTTGCAGGATTAAGACAACAATTTGATTATTTGCAGGATTAAAGCAACAATTGGCACTTAATATAGATTTTAAAACGATTTATTAGTAATTGAATACCAAAACTACCAATTACCAAAAAAAAAATACCTTTATTGGCATTTCCCTCACTGCCCCTCCACATCACAAACCTCAACAAAAATATACAAAAATAAAAATACAATATAAATAAAAGTACTACTCCGCCATGGATGGATAGATAGACAGGCGATAGATGGGGGTAATTTGTATTTTTTGGAGTAGTATTTACCAAATTAAGTTCATATTATGAAATACCAATGAACTTAATTTGGTATTTCATAATATGAACTTAATTTGGTAATTGGTACTACTCCGCCAAAAATTACAAATTGCCCCCATCTATCGCCTATCTATCTATCTATCTATGGCGGAGTAGTACTTTTATTTATATTGTATTTTTATTTTTGTATATTTTTGTTGAGGTTTGTAATGTGGAGGGGCAGTGAGGGAAATGCCAATAAAAGTATTTTTTTAAATTTGGTAATTGGTAATGTTGGTATTCAATTACTAATAAATCGTTTTGAAATCTATATGAACTGCCAATTTACAGACTTTTGCATTTTCTATAGTTTTTTTTTTTTTTTATTAGTTATAGAAAATACCAAATTCACTTCATACCATTTTATGTTTTGCAAAACATGCGGCCGAGTCAGTTTCTTTATTCTCTCCGACGAGAAATAAATTTCCTCGCGAAGGCCACCGTAGTTGGGTCAATGACACATTCATGCATCGGATAACATTCTGAGCCCATTCCGGGAATCGCCATTCACATGTGCAATTTATGTCTGGTTTATCAATGACCTCATTAATTGCCTCTCGCGTTTATTTATCAAACAATTAGTTGCGTCCATTATTAAAGTTTTAAAAAAGTCAAGTCAGCATAAAATACTAAATGAAACAAAAAATTGTGTATTGTGTATATTAAATAAAAATATAAATAACAATTAAATTCTTAAATAACTCAAGTATTTTTAATATTCTGAATCAAATGATTCTGAATATATTATTGAATCATATAAAGCAGTGATTCTCAACCACGGTACTACGACACCTTGATTGGTGTGGCGCGATATTCATGAAGAAAAAATAAATATAAAATAATTGTGTATGTAAAATAAATAGTGTGGCGAAAATGAAAAAAAAATATATGCACTGCTAAATTTTTTAGTTATTGAGTTATATCGTGATGAAGAATAGGTTGAGAATGCGAAAAAAAACCTACAAAAATAAAAATAAATATCTGGTATATGTATACATACATACATACATACATACATACATACATACATACATACATACATACATACATACATACATACATACATATACATATACATATACATATACATATACATATACATATACATATACATATACATATACATATACATATACATATACATATACATATACATATACATATACATATACATATACATACATATACATATACATACATATACATGCATATACAAACGTATACATACATATACATACACATACATACACATACATACACATACACATACATACACATACATACACATACACATACATACACATACATACACATACATACACATACATACACATACATACACATACACATACATACACATACATACACATACATACACATACATACAAATACATACGCATACATACACATACATACACATACATACACATACATACACATACACATACATACACATACATACACATACATACACATACATACACATACATACACATACATACAAATACATACGCATACATACACATACATACACATACATACACATACATACACATACATACACATACATACACATACATACAAATACATACGCATACATACACATACATACACATACATACACATACATACACATACATACACATACATACACATACACATACATACACATACATATACATAAATACACATACATACACATACATACATGCATACATGCCTGCATACTTATATACATTATATTGTTTTTCATTGTTTTTACACGTATTATTCGTGAACTAACAAATGAAATTAATTGAATAATAGAAGGTCACAGATAACAGAATAGTGCAGAGTTCAAGTCGTTTGAAATAGTGGACGGGCATAGTTTGGTTGGTAGGGGCCGCCCGCCCACCCCACCTTGGTTCGCATAGTTTCTCCATAGGATAACACTCTTCTTGGAATAGTTTAAACAATATAAAACGTCTGTATCCATTGAAAAAAGTATGCGAGCGAAGGTGGGGTGGGCGGGCGGTCCATACCAACCAAACTATGCCCGTCCACTATTTCAAACCACTTGAACTATGCACTACATTGTTTCTCACAATTCTTTTATGAATCAGACGTAAATTAATAAATGAAATTAATTGAATTATAGAAAGTAATGGATAACAATGTAGTGTAGAGTTCAAGTCGTTTGAAATAGTGGACGGGCATAGTTAGGTTGGTAGGGGCCGCCCGCCCACCCCACCTTCGCTCGCATACTTTTTTCAATGGATACAGACGTTTTAAATTGTTTGAACTATTCCAAGAAGAGTGTTATCCTATGGAGAAACTATGCGAACAATGGTGGGGTGGGCGGGCGGCCCCTACCAACCTAACTATGCCCGTCCACTATTTCAAACGACTTGAACTCTACACTACATTGTTATCCATTACTTTCTATAATTCAATTAATTTCATTTATTAATTTACGTCTGATTCATAAAAGAATTGTGAGAAACAATGTAGTGCATAGTTCAAGTGGTTTGAAATAGTGGACGGGCATAGTTTGGTTGGTGGGGGCCGCCCGCCCACCCCACCTTTGTTTGCATAGTTTATTCCATAGGATAACACTCTTCTTGGAATAGTTTAAACAATATAAAACGTCTGTATCCATTGAAAAGAATATGCGAGCGAAGGTGGGGTGGGCGGGCGGCCCCTACCAACCAAACTATGCCCGTCCACTATTTCAAACCACTTGAACTATGCACTACATTGTTTCTCACAATTCTTTTATGAATCAGACGTAAATTAATAAATGAAATTAATTGAATTATAGAAAGTAATGGATAACAATGTAGTGTAGAGTTCAAGTCGTTTGAAATAGTGGACGGGCATAGTTTGGTTGGTAGGGGCCGCCCTCCCACCCCACCTATGTTCGCATAGTTTTTTCATAAGATAACTCTTCTTGTAATAGTTTAAACAATATAAAACATCTATATCCAATGAAAAAAACTATGCGAGCAAAGAAGGGGTGGGCGGGTGATCCCTATACAGATACACGGATACATATACACAGATACATATACAGATACAGAGATACACAGATACATATACAGATACAGAGATACACAGATACATATACAGATACAGATACATGGATACATATACAGATACAGATACAAAGATACATATACTGATACACAGATACACAGATACGGATACATATACAGATACATATACAAATACACAGATACAGATACACAGATATAGATACACAGATACAGATACACAGATACATATACACAGATACAGATACACAGATATAGATATACAGATACACAAATACAGATACACAAATACAGATACACAGATACATATACAGAAACACAGATACATATACAGATACATACACAAATACACAGATACATATACAGATACATACACAGATACACATACATATACACAGATATACAGGTATACAGATATACAGGTATACAGATATACAGATATACAGATACAGAGATACATATACATACACACATACATACATATACACACACACACATATGCACACACATACATACACACACACACACACACACACATATACACACACATACATATACATACATACTCATAGATATACATATATACATATACATACATACACATACATATACTTCCCAAAAATAGTTTATTTCGATTAGAAAAGTAATGACACCTGGAGAAATTAGCAATGCAATTTTTTTCAATACTGCCATTATACAGCGTTGCTGTATTCGGCAAGTAAAAACACGGTGGGTTAAGATTTTTTGTTTGTTTTCTATTCCAGACCTACTACCTATCAGTGCACCGAGCACCCTACTTTAACGTCACACCGGTCTCGCAAGTGAACCCCACGGCGAAGACAATCCGGCTAGACTGTCAGGCGGACGGTGTGCCGGAACCGAAAATAAGTTGGTACAAAAATGGAGTGCTCTTTGACGTGAATGACACCTTTGGGAGGGCACATGTACAGCCTTCTGGGCTGTTGATAAGCCATTCAGTCGCATCAGATGCAGGTATGGTAATTGATCACATGCACTGTGCATACAAGGGGTGGCCAATAAGTTGCAAACAAAGTAAATGGACAAACATGTAAAAATGTATATAATAACTGTCTTATACCAAAATACTGTAGATACGCATATTTTAATGTTACGACTACTGTGAAGTTATATTTTGGACTTCTTGTGACAATATATAATTGTCACAAGAAGTCCAAATTATAAATATAAATATTAACAAAATTTAAAAAAATTGATTGAATAAATGAAATATAAATTAAAAAACAAATACCGATAGATTGGGAAATAGTTCAGATAGTTGCCAATACACAAAATATTTAGATATATCTAATATAGACACCTAATCTGTTTCTAATTGAAAACATTGTGGGCGATCGACCAAAATAATTATATTGTCAATCGCTCACAATGTTTTGAATTAGAAACCGATTAGGTATCTATTTTCTTGGTGTATTGGCACTATCTGAGCCATTTTCCAATCTATCGGTATTTGTTTTTTAATATTTTGACAATAAAGCCTATTAATATTTTTTAAAAATGCCGATATACCGTATTTTTGCATAAGGCAGTTATTATATACATTTTTACATGTTTGTCTATTTACATTGTTTATATATTTCCCTGCATTTCTTCCTGTCTTGTGTTAATTGTTTAATCTCTTTCCACTTTCAATTCATATCTTGTATATAACAAAGATATTTTTGACTTCTTATGACAATATATAATTGTCAGAAGAAGTCTAAAATATAACTTCACAATGGCCTAACATTAATGTACTTTATACAGTATTTAATATTTGTTTCAGGTGTTTATCAATGCGTCGCGACGAATTCCGCTGGAACTGCCTGGGCTCCAGGTTTAGTGAGACTGATTTATTCGAATAATAGCCCCAGTGCACCTGTGGATGTGCACTGTCAGGCATTTAACGACACAGCTGTATGCCTGCAGTGGAGCAGGATTCCTAATGCACAAGCATACAGTATTTTAGCTTACCACTCGGGTAAATATAATTATAAAATTGAATTTTTTTTTGTCTTACTATATAATGGTTATTCCATACAGGTATGAGACTGAAAGACTACATTACGGCTGACACCTACAAGCTGGCGAACAATTTGGTTCCTAACGCGAATTACACATTTTCCGTACGCACCTACTCCAAAGAAGCCAGCAACGAGTTCATGCATGTCACTTGTACAACAGGTATAGACAATTTTTTTAAATAGATTTATGCCTTTTTTTCTCTACTAGGCCAAATCACGCCTCCTATGATGATATAGAGAGGAGGCGTGATTTAGATTATAGTAGATATGAAAATTCTTCGATTGGTAGTCATGTTTTTGTTTGCAGGTGTGCGCGGTTCGCGAAATTTGCAAATTGAAAAGTACGGGGAGACGTCGGTGAGGCTGACGTGGAGTGAAATTAGCATGGACAATAATCCATGCGTCGGTAGTAATCCGACGCGTTACAAAATTCTGTGGCGAAATGTGAATCAGACCTTGATTCACGCAAACTCTCAGCAGGAATTGGATCTGACGAAAATCATATTGGGTATGTCTGTTATAGTGTTTATTAATACATATGAGACTGTAATAATGAAAGTTGTGAGTCACATTTGAATTGTTTTAGAAAAAGAGAAGTTTTTGCGTTTGGTATTTATTTTGAAAACAAAACAACACTAGTTTCGAGAAACTTTTAATAATCAACTATAAATATTTGTTTAAAGGTTTACAACCGGGCCAAACCTACGAATTTCGCGTGCAGTCCAACAAAGAGGGCGCCAGCACATCTTCCACATGGTCAGCATTCACATTGCCCGAGTCAAGCCAATCCTCAAATGATTCCTCCAGCAACGAGCTGAACGCCACGATTTTTAACGACACCTCCCCCATTGTACCGGTAGGCCTGGATGCTGTTGCACTATCCGCCAACAGCATTAATCTCACTTGGACGGACACCAATATTGCAGACGTTTTCTACACCGTTTGCTATGCAGTTGTCGCTGAGGAGCGGGATTGCGACTCAGCTAAACTTATCAAAAGGTAATAACTATAATGCCAGTTTTGATCAATATTTTGTGCATCTAAGTGTTATTCAGTAACATCTCATAAACTTTATGGGGCCCAATAAGCTATTGAATGGATACATTTAAAAATGTCATTGTGACAGATATTACCAAAACAAATGTCAAACATGTTGAATAATAACGCTTGTGATTAATGCTTTGATCACATGTTTAGTTTTATTACTCAGTGTTTCCAATAGAGAGAATCTAAAGTAACTACATTTGCTAAATAATTTATTTATTGTTGCTATATCAACGAATACTTTATTGAATGTTTGTGAATATGGAGGTCAATATTTTAGAATAATGACAGTATTACTCTACAAAAACATGTTTAACATTGAATGTTACTATTCAACATTCAATGTTAAACATGCTATTGCATAGTAATACTGTCAGTAAACAAATTTGCCTCATGAAAGATAAACATTATCATTGGCACAAGTAAACACCTGATAGTAGTTATGTTTTGACATCATTTTTAATGTGTTAGTTAATGATATTAACCCATCCCAGCTACACTACAGGTGGGGATGAGATAATATTATTAACTTATAGTTACCAGCATAAATAGGGAAGAGACCTATACACCTGTATTGACGTGAAAAATATTGATACAGATAGATTATCCCATCCCAGAGCTATAGTGGTAACTAAACTGGATGGTTATGGGCAACAATATTCGCGATTCAAACGTTAACGGTTTTCTTTAAAGTAGTAGGTAAACAGCTGATCTTTGTTATTGTTTGATCAGCTGATTGCATTAAAATCATATGATTTCAGTCACTTCTACAACAATGCGCGATTGTTAATGTACTTTTAAGGTATAAATAGTATAACCTAGGCTCTATAGTCATGTATAAGATGAAAAAACAAATGTTATGCAAACAAATTCCCTACTAAATGTAGTTCATTTCGTGCCACTAGATGGAGTATCAGCCGGCTTGAATCGCCAATACTGTTGATTAACGATACTAATTTTCTAAGTAACACATTTATTGTATAATTGTTAGTAGTAGTAATTAATATTTTTATTTGCAGCAAATACAGGGAGATTGAAATCAGGAATTTAAAGCCTAACACGGAGTACGAGTTTAGAGTGCGCGCGCAGAATGTTGAAGGGATGTCCAGCGCCTTTTCGTATTCTATACAACTAACAACCCCATCTGACGGTATGTAAAACTAATATAAAACTCAGTCTTTATTAAATATGAAGTTTAGGGAGTGAAAACCCCAATTTCCAAGGCATTAGACTCTTCAAGATTCTGACCAAACCCCTCACGGCAAATTATAAGCTCTTTTACATTTTGCTTACTACTTGATAAAGCCGAAACAACTAGAAAATAACTGGTGTGAAGACAACTTTTCGAATTCTGTCTCTTAGGTCCTTTGATGCTTGGGCCCTTTATGGGAATTATCGAAATCTTTATATTTTCAGTTCCTTCCTCTGTACAAGGTTTGAAATACAAAATCCTGAACACGACATCGGCATGCGTGCGCTGGGAGCCGCCTCTGTACAAAAACGGCAAACTAACAGGCTACCTAATAAAGTACAGTCCGAACAACTCGTGGCCCCTCGAAAAGTGGTTTCGCTCGAATATAGTTGTTTCACAACGGCATAAGGTTGGTTTAGTGATGGCAAGTGATAATTAAATCTGTTTAAAAACCGAATTTTCTTTTTTTTTTTAGGGTTGTTGGACTCCAGATCCGTACGCGTACTCAATCACGCTGCAGGACTTGGACCCGGACAACCAGTATATGGTAATTGTGATTGCAATGAATGATGTGGGTGCTGGTAACCCTACGATTCCTATAACTTTGAGTACAAAGTATCCGTTTGATAGTGAGAAGAGCCCGTCCATTAGTGGGAGTAGCTACTACAAACAAGGAGTTGGTGAGATACTATTGGCCTCTTTTGTTTCTATTAGAAATTGTGAATGTTATTGATTTATATAGGTGTTGTTTTGGGGTTGAGCGTGTCTGTACTGCTGGTTCTGTTCATCGCGATGTGTTTTCTGCTCAAAAGCAAACTGCACAAAGTGCGCGCTGTTACTCGGGGGCAGTTGAGCGGTGGGAATCATGTTGGGGGTGGCACGGCGAATGGTAGGCAGACTGCATGCGGCGGGGATTCGCATGAGATGCAACATTTGGTTGAGGCGAATGGAGTTGTAGGCATTCCGATTATACAACCGGCGCATTTGGATACGAAGGTTAGTATTTGACAAGGGAAATTTGCAGTTTACAATTTAGATTAAATGGGCGCCTTTCTGCAGAAAGGAGCCAACTCACAAAATATGTATGTTTCTCTTACCTTTATAATCAAGGTAAATAATTTAACTTTACGAAATAAATACAGCTCTAAGATTCTAAAAGTCCAAACTTAACCTGATGCAACATTTAGTTAAGACAAAATTAATATAATCTGGCTTCTCTTCTAGGGTGGAACTCAGTATCCTAATGGCCATGTTAATGGAAACACAAAGCGCAACTATTTCAACGGCACTGTGCCGAATCAAGTGCACATAACTGAAAATCCACAGGTATGTATACATTATAAATTTAGCTACTTGTAGCTAATACTAGATGTACAAAGTTCTTATAATATTGACACCTATTTGTTATCATTTCAATTCCGCAGTTCTTCAGCAATGGCCCTTCCAGCGCCGCGCACTCCGACCACGAGTCCTACGAGGAGGACTCCAACTCGAACCTGCAGCGACTGAGTCTAAAGAAACCGATACTCCATGTGAAAACCTCACCGATTTGCGCGCGTAGCTACAACTCCTCAATGGACTCCAATCTGGACGCCACTCAGCTCACCCAGCTGGACGACTTGCTGGGCAACGAGAGCTTCCGGCCGGTGGTCGGACCGAACGGATGAACGCATCATCCAGGTAACCGCGACGGCGCGACTTGAACAGGCAGCTGCGAGCTTGGCGACATAAAATTGAAAGGCTGCTTATTTTTTAATTTACTTAAAATCACAGCCAACTTGGTGATTGTAATGAGGTTGGTTGTGCTTAATCATAGGTCACACAACGATGCGTTTTTTTTTTGTTCTGTTTGAAAATTATTTTGAAACGATATTGCTCAAAATTTTCATACATGACACTTTTTTAAAAAATATTTCGACTGCCTAACGGCTTGTTCACACGGTGCAATTTTTAAAGCTACGTTTTTATAGCTTTCTCAGCTCTCAAATTAGTTGGGATGAAAACATACCTGACTAATTGAATTTATTCTAATGTTGGAATTTCTGTTTACTAGTCATTTTAAAAGCACACAACATTAATTGAATGGACAATTATCTATTATGTTACATACAGCTATCTGTAGGGTTGCCAGCTGTACTCCTTTTGGAAGGACAATCTTCTTTTTGGCTATAATATCCTCCCTCTCACTAAAATATCCTCCTTTCTGTCATTTATTGTTATTTATTTCATATTTGGATTATTTTGTTAAAGTAAAAACGAAAGATTTTAGAGGAAAACATAATGCACATAATAAGGATATTTCCAACTACATCGTGTAACCTCATAGTTGATCGCTAAAACGGCCGCCATCTATAGAATATAAATTGGTGTTAAATCTTAACCCATATTGTACAATTAAGCCTGTTCTAATGAAAGTGGTGTAAGCCATATTTGAATTGTTTGGGAGAATAGATTTTGCATTTGGTATTTATGTAGACGTGCGCAGTTACTGACTTGAAGTCAATTTATTCATAAATAAAAATGTAACTGCGTACGTCGATTTTCATAAATGTGCTTTTCCTTTTCAAAATAAAAGTGGTGTAACGTATATATGACGTTACACCACTTTCATTAACACAGGCTTAATTGTACTCCTGGGGGTTTCATTATTAAGACCATATGAATGGATTGTGTGCTATATAACCGACTCCTGAACTTCTTATATATTCAATTAATTTCTCGGAATAAAAAAAATACTAATAAATAGAAATTACCACATTGTTGTATTCTGGAACGCCAATTTGACAGGAGCACACATTCTGAAAATACATGTGATTTCCTGGTTGATCAAAAAGTTGATTTATTTCTTCGTCAATGCATGAACAAATAAATCAATTCAAATCGCATTGTCTGAACTAGCCATAACACATCAGGATTGATTTTGTTTTTGTACATAAAGTTTAGTATCCTAGTTTTATATGCGGAATGAGTACCTGATATATATATTTAATGATAAAAATATAGTTATATAAGTAATATTTGTATACATGTGGTATGCATGATTGTTGTTTTTGTGAGTAGCACATTTTAACATTCAAGCTCTCTAATTATCTGACTTAATTGACATTCCGATTTTTTTTTTAAAACTAAATGTGCTACTTGCAAAATTGTTGTATGCGTGTTTTTAAATCACATCCAAAGATTTTTTTTATATACATATTATTAACAAATGTTTACGTTTTCATCCCTTGCATATATGGTCTGTGCCTTCTCGAAACGTACAAAATGGGTCAACGATTTGTTATTGTTACCATTAACAGCTCTCTTGATTAATAACTGACTAATACCTCACAAAGCAAACATTCCTTTTTAAACTAGAATTTGCAACAAACACGCATGGCCTTATTTGGCTATTGAATCAAATTCAATTAAAACAATACTGCATTGAAAAATAATTCCTTGATTATATTCCAGTTAAACTTTTCTTGTAGCCAGGGTTGGATCAGACAAATGCCTATTTATATACCAAATGCATAAATTAAGAAAAGAAAAACGTGATTGTATTATATTATATAAACATTTTTTCCATGTTGCCCAAGAAAGTGCGCATGCGTGTTTGTTTGTAAACGTGGCATAACCCACACAAACAAGTATTAATACAAACCATTACAGTTACCTACCTTACATTCCGTTTTACTGCTACTACTTTTAATTTATTTATATCGTTCAAAATGTACCTACCTCAGATTTTTTTTCTTTTAATGTTGTGCACTGTGTTTATTTTTAACCTTAAGCTCGTCCCCCACGAAAAAAAAATCTGAAAAAGTATATATTATATATATATAATTGGAGAAAGCTAGTGAAGCTGACCTGATGTGAAAAAACTTTGTTAACACTTTAGAAATCATCGGACGGATTCTTTTCTAGTGGTGGACGATCTTTAACGGTCTCAGGGCGCGCTTGTTTATAATTTCCTCAATGGCTATGTGTTGTACGTCCCTGTGTAATCATTGCTTTCAACTGTTTTCAATTGCACAATGTTGTTTGCTGTTTTTTTTGTTTGTTTGTTTATAATTTTAGTTTAGTTCTCCATTCCGCAAATTACAGTTGTGCAATAGACTCCGTTTTTGTTTGTTCCCATTGACTTTTAAGCGTGCAAAATAATGTTTTTTGTTTTTGCATGTGATAAAGTTAACTCGTTATTATAGTTATTATATACAGATAGTACTGCATAAATGTGTTATACATATATATATATATTTTTGTACAGTAGAATGAATGAGAATGTATATTATTGAAAAATATATAATTATCATGTTTTATTCATATGTTTCCCATTGACTTGGCTTAAAACAGTTCATCTCATGAAATTCGCTTTTGGATTATTCAATAAATTCATAAATCGTACAGAAGAAAAATATATTTAACTAGGTACAATTTTTACACATCACATAAAAATTAACTCAAATTATAATATGAGAGAGCAGTTACATGTTAAAAACATTCCAAATCAAGGAAACATTTGTGTTCACTTTAAGATTATAATAATTTTTTTAAATATCAGCCTACATATAAATAAATTATTTATAATACGGTGGCCGGTGGGTAGCGATGGCTCCCGGGGTGGGCGCATAGAAGCTTGCTGATGTATTAGGTGGCGGGTAGTGTGGAGGCGCTGTTGAGAAGTTTGGGAATATGGGTGGTTGGAGGTGCGAGGGAGGCAGACCGGGTGGCGGCGGTGCGCTCATATGCGTACCTGAGATGGTTTGAATACCATATGGGTATGGTGGCATAGTTTGGTATGGGAAAAGTGGGGTATCTAGTGACAACAAGGGCTGTTTAACAGGCGTCAGGGATTGTGAAGAGTCCATGCTATCACATTTATCTTGTCCATTAATAATAGTTTTAATTGCGGTTTGAGGGGGCAATGCAACTGTTCGCAACGTGGCAGGAGGTGGGCTATCCGCTGTAGGAACAGGCGTTGCTTGATAGAGGTCTAAAACCTAAAATTATAACATTATTAACAGTGCAGAGATACAAATTAACCATTTTATATTCTTTGTACACATGCCAATATAATGCAGTAGTTATCACCTCTGTATAACAAACATATGGTCCTGGTAATTGATACTATTTAAAACTGCGATACAATTAACAACACTTGGGAACAATTCACTAACACATGACACAAGGACCCAAAAGTCAATAGTTACAAAATTATAACAAATACAATAACTCCTACTATTATTTGTGTTCATCAAAATATATCAAAAATTGCAGCCACAATAAATATATTTATTATCTCATATAAAGAATAGTTTCTTTATACTAGATAATAAATATAACTAGTGTGGCTGCAATTTTTCATATATAATTAGACGAATACAAATAATGATTGACATATAATCAAATACAAAAATTAGTTACCTGATGACAAATATCCTCCAATAAATCCATAGTGACATCCTCCACAAACATATCCCACCATCGTAAATGTTTGGAAGTCCTGCCCACCCAATCAACAATCTCAAACTGGCTTAACTTCCCAGCCAAATACATCAGTGCAACTGCAATAATCTCGGGCTCCCATTGCAGTGTGAGTGTCGTACACAGACTATCATTAATAAAAGTCCATGCCATTTGCACCATCTTCTGCAGCTTATTCTTGTCTCCTTTCAAACACTTGGCATACTTTAAAAGATAATTATAAGGGTGCTCCACTTGCAAATCAAATTTAATTGTTTGCAAAAGTATTCTTTCCAGTGTCATAACTTCTTCCTTGGGGTCCTCTCCAAACGTAAGAAACTTTTGTTCTGACAACTGGCCTTTTGCTGTTTTTATGATATCCTTACATTTTTTGGGCGTCTCTTCAACTTTTCCTGCCAGAAACAGGCAACAACATGCTGTCACATAACGTGGAAACTGTCTGAAAGAGTGAAACATGTAAAACCGATGGAAATACACCACACCAGTTGCCATTGTATTGTATCCAAGATCCATTTTAGAGCCAGTGTCGAATATAAAGCGAGCCCCTGCAATCCACAACAATTATAATCGGGTTAAAGAGTTTGTTGTGAAATTTCTGGTTACCTTCCTTTCTGTATCTCATTTCCGTCTCATTGCTGATGCCATCCAGTTTGGACGGGGTGTGTTTCAACTCTTTCTTGTCGTAATACCAGCACGGCATTGTGGCTTTTTGATTTAGTTCGCGGGGCTTATAAAAAGCTTAAAATACCGCACGACGTTATTGTTTGTTTACTAAAATAATCAGTGACATAACCTATAATAAAATACAGAGGGCAGCAGTTGTCTATGGGCAGCACTAAAGAAATATTTCTTTTGTTACAAAAACAAAACATTCTGCTACTGTTAAAATATAACGAAAGTATATATATAAAACATTAGTATAGAATTTCAACTAAAATAGGATTATCTATAGATATAGGATTACAATAAAAGACTTTGCAAAAATATACCACAAAATATTTTAAAATTAAACATGTCAATCATAGTTGTCTATGATGCCAATATGCTTCGACTGTAGGTATCAAGAATCTCCCGCTAAAGAATATTGTTATCCTTATTGTTGGCGCTGAAAATACAATGGGCAGATACAATTTAGCAGATAAATTCATTCCGTAGGTATGAGACACATTAAAACAGTATTTAAAATAGCATAACAGTTGTAGTTCGAATGGAATGAGAGTAGTAGTAGTTCAAATGACAAAGTGGGCGGATACAATTGTATACATACATTCACACCGGATGCAAGCGAGTTACATAACTTCACATTGTTGTGGTAGTTCAAATGAATTCTCGTGCCATAACATTGGTAGTTCGAATAGCTTGACAGTAGTAGTTCAAATATCAAAAAGGGCGGATACAATTCCATGCATATATTCACACCGGATCCATCTGGTTGTATAACTTCACATAGTTTTAGTAGTTCAAACTACTATTAAAGAAGCGATTCGAACTACTAAAATTATTAGAATTTATACGACATGCATCTAACGATAAGAATACAGACGCATGCATTCATTGCCTTAAATTATACACCGAATGCATCCGACGTCAACTGTTGCAACAGGAAGCATGGCCATTAGCCGGGCTTGATTTTCTGAATAATTTATTTATATATTTTTTATTTTCACACATTACAGTTCAAAGATGTCATCTCTTGTCGTAGTACAGCAGTGCTATAATTCCTCACATTAACTCCTGCCTTATCAGTAAACTTGAACATTGTCTTTCCTGTGTTTTAAGATAGGGCGAGCAATGATTCAGGTAAATTGAAAGACGGCATTCTGCAAGAAGGAAAAATTGTTGTATTTATGTCGCCCAGAATGGCAAGATATTCAACCAAGATGCGAAAATGTTAGCAAATTTCACGCAAATCGGTCCAAAATTTAAGGATTTTTAAGATTTATGGTAAAAAGGAGGGAGTAGGGTGACCATAAATCTTAAATTTTTCTTAAATTTGGCCGAAATTCCGCGAAATTTCGACCAGAAAATGAAATTGTTGTAAATATTTCAACCCGAGATGATAAAGTGTTGGCGAATTTCACGAAAATAGGGTCAAAATTTAAGGATTTTTAAGATGTATGGTCAGAAGGGGGGAGTAGGGTGACCATAAATCTTAAATTTTTCTTAAATTTGGCCGAAATTCCGTGAAATTTCGACCGGAAAGTGAAAATGTTGTAAATATTTCAACCAGAGTCGCGAAAGTGTTGGCGAATTTCACGAAAATCGGTCCAAAATTTAAGGATTTTTAAGATTTATGGTAAGAAGGGGGGAGTAGGGTGACCATAAATCTTAAATTTTTCTTAAATTTAGCCGAAATTCCGTGAAATTTTGACCGGAAAGTGAAAATGTTGTAAATATTTCAACCAGAGTCGCGAAAGTGTTGGCGAATTTCACGAAAATCGGTCCAAAATTTAAGGATTTTTAAGATTTATGGTAAGAAGGGGGGAGTAGGGTGACCATAAATCTTAAATTTTTCTTAAATTTGGCCGAAATTCCGTGAAAATTCGACCAGAAAGTGAAAATGTTTCCAAAAATTGTCTATTTTTAATTTCGCTAATTGGTCAGCTTTGTTGATTCGAGTCTGTCAATACACTTGAAACATTGCTCGCCAGTTAGAATACACAGGAGAGACAAAGTTCAAGCGTGCTGACAGGACACGAGATGTGTTGAACTAGAAATAAAATGCGGTTCCATATTTCAGTGTTTTCCCATTCGCTGACTGCTGTAGCGTCAAAACGGTAAGAGCTAGAGAAAAGTGCCCAAGCCTCAATTTGTAGGCCATGAAATACTCTACATTTTGATATATAAACCATCCCTGTAGCATTTTAAATAAAGACGCTACCGAGTTTAAACCGAGAAAACTCGTGAAATTTCATCATTTTCATATTTTCTGACTGCTGTAGCGCAAAAACGGTAAGAGCTAGAGAAAAGTGCCTAAGCCTCAATTTGTAGGCCATGAAATACTCTACATTTTGATATATGAACCATCCCTGTAGCATTTTAAATAAAGACGCTACCGAGTTTAAACCGAGAAAACACGTGAAATTTCATCATTTTCATATTTGCTGACTGCTGTAGCGCGAAAACGGTAAGAGCTAGAGAAAAGTGCCTAAGCCTCAATTTGTAGGCCATGAAATACTCTACATTTTGATATATAAACCATCCCTGTAGCATTTTAAATAAAGACGCTACCGAGTTTAAACCGAGAAAACTCGTGAAATTTCATCATTTTCATATTTGCTGACTGCTGTAGCGCAAAAACGGTAAGAGCTAGAGAAAAGTGCCTAAGCCTCAATTTGTAGGCCATGAAATACTCTACATTTTGATATATAAACCATCTCTGTAGCATTTTAAATAAAGACGCTACCGAGTTTAAACCGAGAAAACTCGTGAAATTTCATCATTTTCATATTTGCTGACTGCTGTAGCGCCAAAACGGTAAGAGCTACAGAAAAGTGCCTAAGCCTCAATTTGTAGGCCATGAAATACTCTACATTTTGATATATAAACCATCCCTGTAGCATTTTAAATAAAGACGCTACCGAGTTTAAACCGAGAAAACTCGTGAAATTTCATCATTTTCATATTTGATGACTGCTGTAGCGCGAAAACGGTAAGAGCTAGAGAAAAGTGCCTAAGCCTCAATTTGTAAGCCATGAAATACTCTACATTTTGATATATAAACCATCCCTGTAGCATTTCAAATAAAGACGCTACCGAGTTTAAACTGAGAAAACACGTGAAATTTCATCATTTTCATGTTTGCTGACTGCTGTAGCGCGAAAACGGTAAGAGCTAGAGAAAAGTGCCTAAGCCTCAATTTGTAAGCCATGAAATACTCTACATTTTGATATATAAACCATCCCTGTAGCATTTTAAATAAAGACGCTACCGAGTTTAAACCGAGAAAACACGTGAAATTTCATCATTTTCATATTTTCTGACTGCTGTAGCGCGAAAACGGTAAGAGATAGAGAAAAGTGCCTAAGCCTCAATTTGTAGGCCATGAAATACTCTACATTTTGATATATAAACCATCCCTGTAGCATTTTAAATAAAGACGCTACCGAGTTTAAACCGAGAAAAGACGTGAAATTTCATCATTTTCATATTTGCTGACTGCTGTAGCGCAAAAACGGTAAGAGCTAGAGAAAAGTGCCTAAGCCTCAATTTGTAGGCCATGAAATACTCTACATTTTGATATATAAACCATCCCTGTAGCATTTTAAATAAAGCCGCTACCGAGTTTAAACCGAGAAAACTCGTGAAATTTCATCATTTTCATATTTGCTGACTGCTGTAGCGCAAAAACGGTAAGAGCTAGAGAAAAGTGCCTAAGCCTCAATTTGTAGGCCATGAAATACTCTACATTTTGATATATAAACCATCCCTGTAGCATTTTAAATAAAGACGCTACCGAGTTTAAACCGAGAAAACTCGTGAAATTTCATCATTTTCATATTTGCTGACTGCTGTAGCGCAAAAACGGTAAGAGCTAGAGAAAAGTGCCTAAGCCTCAATTTGTAGGCCATGAAATACTCTACATTTTGATATATAAACCATCCCTGTAGCATTTTAAATAAAGACGCTACCGAGTTTAAACCGAGAAAACTCGTGAAATTTCATCATTTTCATGTTTGCTGACTGCTGTAGCGCGAAAACGGTAAGAGCTAGAGAAAAGTGCCTAAGCCTCAATTTGTAAGCCATGAAATACTCTACATTTTGATATATAAACCATCCCTGTAGCATTTTAAATAAAGACGCTACCGAGTTTAAACCGAGAAAACACGTGAAATTTCATTATTTTCATATTTGCTGACTGCTGTAGCGCGAAAACGGTAAGAGCTAGAGAAAAGTGTCTAAGCCTCAATTTGTAAGCCATGAAATACTCTACATTTTGATATATAAACCATCCCTGTAGCATTTTAAATAAAGACGCTACCGAGTTTAAACCGAGAAAACTCGTGAAATTTCATCATTTTCATATTTGCTGACTGCTGTAGCGCCAAAACGGTAAGAGCTAGAGAAAAGTGCCTAAGCCTCAATTTGTAGGCCATGAAATACTCTACATTTTGATATATAAACCATCCCTGTAGCATTTTAAATAAAGACGCTACCGAGTTTAAACCGAGAAAAGACGTGAAATTTCATCATTTTCATATTTGCTGACTGCTGTAGCGCAAAAACGGTAAGAGCTAGAGAAAAGTGCCTAAGCCTCAATTTGTAGGCCATGAAATACTCTACATTTTGATATATAAACCATCCCTGTAGCATTTTAAATAAAGACGCTACCGAGTTTAAACCGAGAAAACTCGTGAAATTTCATCATTTTCATATTTTCTGACATCATTTTCATATTTGCTGACTGCTGTAGCGCCAAAACGGTAAGAGCTAGAGAAAAGTGTCTAAGCCTCAATTTGTAGGCCATGAAATACTTTACATTATGATATATAGACCATCCCTGTAGCATTTTAAATAAAGACGCTACCGAGTTTAAACCGAGAAAAGACGTGAAATTTCATCAATTTCATATTTTCTGACTGCTGTAGCGCTAAAACGGTAAGAGCTAGAGAAAAGTGCCTAAGCCTCAATTTGTAGGCCATGAAATACTCTACATTTTGATATATAAACCATCCCTGTAGCATTTTAAATAAATACGCTACCGAGTTTAAACCGAGAAAACTCGTGAAATTTCATCATTTTCATATTTTCTGACTGCTGTAGCGCCAAAACGGTAAGAGCTAGAGAAAAGTGCCTAAGCCTCAATTAGTAGGCCATGAAATACTCTACATTTTGATATATAAACCATCCCTGTAGCATTTTAAATAAAGACGCTACCGAGTTTAAACCGAGAAAAGACGTGAAATTTCATCATTTTCATATTTTCTGACTGCTGTAGCGCCAAAACGGTAAGAGATAGAGAAAAGTGCCTAAGCCTCAATTTGTAGGCCATGAAATACTCTACATTATGATATATAGACCATCCCTGTAGCATTTTAAATACAGACGCTACCGAGTTTAAACCGAGAAAAGACGTGAAATTTCATCAATTTCATATTTTCTGACTGCTGTAGCGCTAAAACGGTAAGAGCTAGAGAAAAGTGCCTAAGCCTCAATTTGTAGGCCATGAAATACTCTACATTTTGATATATAAACCATCCCTGTAGCATTTTAAATAAATACGCTACCGAGTTTAAACCGAGAAAACTCGTGAAATTTCATCATTTTCATATTTGCTGACTGCTGTAGCGCCAAAACGGTAAGAGCTAGAGAAAAGTGCCTAAGCCTCAACTAGTAGGCCATGAAATACTCTACATTTTGATATATAAACCATCCCTGTAGCACTTTAAATAAAGACGCTACCGAGTTTAAACCGAGAAAACTCGTGAAATTTCATCGTTTTCATGTTTGCTGACTGCTGTAGCGCCAAAACGGTAAGAGCTAGAGAAAAGTGCCTAAGCCTCAATTTGTAGGCCATGAAATACTCTACATTTTGATATATAAACCATCCCTGTAGCATTTTAAATAAATACGCTACCGAGTTTAAACCGAGAAAACTCGTGAAATTTCATCATTTTCATATTTGCTGACTGCTGTAGCGCCAAAACGGTAAGAGCTAGAGAAAAGTGCCTAAGCCTCAATTTGTAGGCCATGAAATACTCTACATTTTGATATATAAACCATCCCTGTAGCATTTTAAATAAAGACGCTACCGAGTTTAAACCGAGAAAACTCGTGAAATTTCATCGTTTTCATGTTTGCTGACTGCTGTAGCGCCAAAACGGTAAGAGCTAGAGAAAAGTGCCTAAGCCTCAATTTGTAGGCCATGAAATACTCTACATTTTTATATATAAACCATCCCTGTAGCATTTTAAATAAAGACGCTACCGAGTTTAAACCGAGAAAACTCGTGAAATTTCATCATTTTCATATTTGCTGACTGCTGTAGCGCCAAAACAGTAAGAGCTAGAGAAAAGTGCCTAAGCCTCAATTTGTAGGCCATGAAATACTCTACATTTTGATATATAAACCATCCCTGTAGCATTTTAAATAAATACGCTACCGAGTTTAAACCGAGAAAACTCGTGAAATTTCATCATTTTCATATTTGCTGACTGCTGTAGCGCCAAAACGGTAAGAGCTAGAGAAAAGTGCCTAAGCCTCAATTTGTAGGCCATGAAATACTCTACATTTTGATATATAAACCATCCCTGTAGCATTTTAAATAAAGACGCTACCGAGTTTAAACCGAGAAAACTCGTGAAATTTCATCATTTTCATATTTGCTGACTGCTGTAGCGCCAAAACGGTAAGAGCTAGAGAAAAGTGCCTAAGCCTCAATTTGTAGGCCATGAAATACTCTACATTTTGATATATAAACCATCCCTGTAGCATTTTAAATAAAGACGCTACCGAGTTTAAACCGAGAAAACTCGTGAAATTTCATCATTTTCATATTTGCTGACTGCTGTAGCGCCAAAACGGTAAGAGCTAGAGAAAAGTGCCTAAGCCTCAATTTGTAGGCCATGAAATACTCTACATTTTTATATATAAACCATCCCTGTAGCATTTTAAATAAAGACGCTACCGAGTTTAAACCGAGAAAACTCGTGAAATTTCATCATTTTCATATTTGCTGACTGCTGTAGCGCCAAAACGGTAAGAGCTAGAGAAAAGTGCCTAAGCCTCAATTTGTAGTCCATGAAATACTCTACATTTTGATATATAAACCATCCCTGTAGCATTTTAAATAAAGACGCTACCGAGTTTAAACCGAGAAAAGACGTGAAATTTCATCATTTTCATATTTGCTGACTGCTGTAGCGCGAAAACGGTAAGAGCTAGAGAAAAGTGCCTAAGCCTCAATTTGTAAGCCATGAAATACTCTACATTTTGATATATAAACCATCCCTGTAGCATTTTAAATAAAGACGCTACCGAGTTTAAACCGAGAAAACACGTGAAATTTCATTATTTTCATATTTGCTGACTGCTGTAGCGCGAAAACGGTAAGAGCTAGAGAAAAGTGCCTAAGCCTCAATTTGTAAGCCATGAAATACTCTACATTTTGATATATAAACCATCCCTGTAGCATTTTAAATAAAGACGCTACCGAGTTTAAACCGAGAAAACTCGTGAAATTTCATCATTTTCATATTTGCTGACTGCTGTAGCGCAAAAACGGTAAGAGCTAGAGAAAAGTGCCTAAGCCTCAATTTGTAGGCCATGAAATACTCTACATTTTGATATATAAACCATCCCTGTAGCATTTTAAATAAAGACGCTACCGAGTTTAAACCGAGAAAACTCGTGAAATTTCATCATTTTCATATTTGCTGACTGCTGTAGCGCCAAAACGGTAAGAGCTACAGAAAAGTGCCTAAGCCTCAATTTGTAAGCCATGAAATACTCTACATTTTGATATATAAACCATCCCTGTAGCATTTTAAATAAAGACGCTACCGAGTTTAAACCGAGAAAACACGTGAAATTTCATTATTTTCATATTTTCTGACTGCTGTAGCGCAAAAACGGTAAGAGCTAGAGAAAAGTGCCTAAGCCTCAATTTGTAGGCCATGAAATACTTTACATTTTGATATATAAACCATCCCTGTAGCATTTTAAATAAAGACGCTACCGAGTTTAAACCGAGAAAAGACGTGAAATTTCATCATTTTCATATTTTCTGACTGCTGTAGCGCAAAAACGGTAAGAGCTAGAGAAAAGTGCCTAAGCCTCAATTTGTAGGCCATGAAATACTCTACATTTTGATATATAAACCATCCCTGTAGCATTTTAAATAAAGACGCTACCGAGTTTAAACCGAGAAAACTCGTGAAATTTCATCATTTTCATATTTTCTGACTGCTGTAGCGCAAAAACGGTAAGAGCTAGAGAAAAGTGCCTAAGCCTCAATTTGTAGGCCATGAAATACTCTACATTTTGATATATAAACCATCCCTGTAGCATTTTAAATAAAGACGCTACCGAGTTTAAACCGAGAAAACTCGTGAAATTTCATCATTTTCATATTTGCTGACTGCTGTAGCGCCAAAACGGAAAGAGCTACAGAAAAGTGCCTAAGCCTCAATTTGTAGGCCATGAAATACTCTACATTTTGATATATAAACCATCCCTGTTGCATTTTAAATAAAGACGCTACCGAGTTTAAACCGAGAAAACTCGTGAAATTTCATCATTTTCATATTTGCTGACTGCTGTAGCGCGAAAACGGTAAGAGCTAGAGAAAAGTGCCTAAGCCTCAATTTGTAAGCCATGAAATACTCTACATTTTGATATATAAACCATCCCTGTAGCATTTTAAATAAAGACGCTACCGAGTTTAAACCGAGAAAAGACGTGAAATTTCATCATTTTCATTTTTGCTGACTGCTGTAGCGCAAAAACGGTAAGAGCTAGAGAAAAGTGCCTAAGCCTCAATTTGTAGGCCATGAAATACTCTACATTTTGATATATAAACCATCCCTGTGGCATTTTAAATAAAGACGCTACCGAGTTTAAACCGAGAAAACTCGTGAAATTTCATCATTTTCATATTTGCTGACTGCTGTAGCGCGAAAACGGTAAGAGCTAGAGAAAAGTGCCTAAGCCTCAATTTGTAGGCCATGAAATACTCTACATTTTGATATATAAACCATCCCTGTAGCATTTTAAATAAAGACGCTACCGAGTTTAAACCGAGAAAAGACGTGAAATTTCATCATTTTCATATTTGCTGACTGCTGTAGCGCGAAAACGGTAAGAGCTAGAGAAAAGTGCCTAAGCCTCAATTTGTAAGCCATGAAATACTCTACATTTTGATATATAAACCATCCCTGTAGCATTTTAAATAAAGACGCTACCGAGTTTAAACCGAGAAAACACGTGAAATTTCATTATTTTCATATTTGCTGACTGCTGTAGCGCGAAAACGGTAAGAGCTAGAGAAAAGTGCCTAAGCCTCAATTTGTAGGCCATGAAATACTCTACATTTTGATATATAAACCATCCCTGTGGCATTTTAAATAAAGACGCTACCGAGTTTAAACCGAGAAAACTCGTGAAATTTCATCATTTTCATATTTGCTGACTGCTGTAGCGCGAAAACGGTAAGAGCTAGAGAAAAGTGCCTAAGCCTCAATTTGTAAGCCATGAAATACTCTACATTTTGATATATAAACCATCCCTGTAGCATTTTAAATAAAGACGCTACCGAGTTTAAACCGAGAAAACACGTGAAATTTCATTATTTTCATATTTGCTGACTGCTGTAGCGCGAAAACGGTAAGAGCTAGAGAAAAGTGCCTAAGCCTCAATTTGTAAGCCATGAAATACTCTACATTTTGATATATAAACCATCCCTGTAGCATTTTAAATAAAGACGCTACCGAGTTTAAACCGAGAAAACTCGTGAAATTTCATCATTTTCATATTTGCTGACTGCTGTAGCGCCAAAACGGTAAGAGCTAGAGAAAAGTGCCTAAGCCTCAATTTGTAGGCCATGAAATACTCTACATTTTGATATATAAACCATCCCTGTAGCATTTTAAATAAAGACGCTACCTAGTTTAAACCGAGAAAAGACGTGAAATTTCATCATTTTCATATTTGCTGACTGCTGTAGCGCCAAAACGGTAAGAGCTAGAGAAAAGTGCCTAAGCCTCAATTTGTAGGCCATGAAATACTCTACATTTTGATATATAAACCATCCCTGTAGCATTTTAAATAAAGACGCTACCGAGTTTAAACCGAGAAAACTCGTGAAATTTCATCATTTTCATATTTGCTGACTGCTGTAGCGCAAAAACGGTAAGAGCTAGAGAAAAGTGCCTAAGCCTCAATTTGTAGGCCATGAAATACTCTACATTTTGATATATAAACCATCCCTGTAGCATTTTAAATAAAGACGCTACCGAGTTTAAACCGAGAAAACTCGTGAAATTTCATCATTTTCATATTTTCTGACATCATTTTCATATTTTCTGACTGCTGTAGCGCCAAAACGGTAAGAGCTAGAGAAAAGTGTCTAAGCCTCAATTTGTAGGCCATGAAATACTTTACATTATGATATATAGACCATCCCTGTAGCATTTTAAATAAAGACGCTACCGAGTTTAAACCGAGAAAAGACGTGAAATTTCATCAATTTCATATTTTCTGACTGCGGTAGCGCTAAAACGGTAAGAGCTAGAGAAAAGTGCCTAAGCCTCAATTTGTAGGCCATGAAATACTCTACATTTTGATATATAAACCATCCCTGTAGCATTTTAAATAAAGACGCTACCGAGTTTAAACCGAGAAAACTCGTGAAATTTCATCATTTTCATATTTGCTGACTGCTGTAGCGCAAAAACGGTAAGAGCTAGAGAAAAGTGCCTAAGCCTCAATTTGTAGGCCATGAAATACTCTACATTTTGATATATAAACCATCCCTGTAGCATTTTAAATAAAGACGCTACCGAGTTTAAACCGAGAAAACTCGTGAAATTTCATCATTTTCATATTTTCTGACATCATTTTCATATTTTCTGACTGCTGTAGCGCCAAAACGGTAAGAGCTAGAGAAAAGTGTCTAAGCCTCAATTTGTAGGCCATGAAATACTTTACATTATGATATATAGACCATCCCTGTAGCATTTTAAATAAAGACGCTACCGAGTTTAAACCGAGAAAAGACGTGAAATTTCATCAATTTCATATTTCCTGACTGCGGTAGCGCTAAAACGGTAAGAGCTAGAGAAAAGTGCCTAAGCCTCAATTTGTAGGCCATGAAATACTCTACATTTTGATATATAAACCATCCCTGTAGCATTTTAAATAAATACGCTACCGAGTTTAAACCGAGAAAACTCGTGAAATTTCATCATTTTCATATTTGCTGACTGCTGTAGCGCCAAAACGGTAAGAGCTAGAGAAAAGTGCCTAAGCCTCAATTAGTAGGCCATGAAATACTCTACATTTTGATATATAAACCATCCCTGTAGCATTTTAAATAAAGACGCTACCGAGTTTAAACCGAGCAAAGACGTGAAATTTCATCATTTTCATATTTGCTGACTGCTGTAGCGCCAAAACGGTAAGAGCTAGAGAAAAGTGCCTAAGCCTCAATTTGTAGGCCATGAAATACTCTACATTTTGATATATAAACCATCCCTGTAGCATTTTAAATAAATACGCTACCGAGTTTAAACCGAGAAAACTTGTGAAATTTCATCGTTTTCATGTTTTCTGACTGCTGTAGCGCCAAAACGGTAAGAGCTAGAGAAAAGTGCCTAAGCCTCAATTTGTAGGCCATGAAATACTCTACATTTTGATATATAAACCATCCCTGTAGCATTTTAAATAAAGACGCTACCGAGTTTAAACCGAGAAAAGACGTGAAATTTCATCAATTTCATATTTCTGACTGCTGTAGCGCTAAAACGGTAAGAGCTAGAGAAAAGTGCCTAAGCCTCAATTTGTAGGCCATGAAATACTCTACATTTTGATATATAAACCATCCCTGTAGCACTTTAAATAAAGACGCTACCGAGTTTAAACCGAGAAAACTCGTGAAATTTCATCATTTTCATATTTGCTGACTGCTGTAGCGTCAAAACGGTAAGAGCTAGAGAAAAGTGCCTAAGCCTCAATTTGTAGGCCATGAAATACTCTACATTTTGATATATAAACCATCCCTGTAGCACTTTAAATAAAGACGCTACCGAGTTTAAACCGAGAAAAGACGTGAAATTTCATCAATTTCATATTTCTGACTGCTGTAGCGCTAAAACGGTAAGAGCTAGAGAAAAGTGCCTAAGCCTCAATTTGTAGGCCATGAAATACTCTACATTTTGATATATAAACCATCCCTGTAGCATTTTAAATAAAGACGCTACCGAGTTTAAACCGAGAAAAGACGTGAAATTTCATCAATTTCATATTTCTGACTGCTGTAGCGCTAAAACGGTAAGAGCTAGAGAAAAGTGCCTAAGCCTCAATTTGTAGGCCATGAAATACTCTACATTTTGATATATAAACCATCCCTGTAGCACTTTAAATAAAGACGCTACCGAGTTTAAACCGAGAAAACTCGTGAAATTTCATCATTTTCATATTTGCTGACTGCTGTAGCGTCAAAACGGTAAGAGCTAGAGAAAAGTGCCTAAGCCTCAATTTGTAGGCCCCGAAATACTCTACATTTTGATATATAAACCATCCCTGTAGCATTTTAAATAAAGACGCTACCGAGTTTAAACCGAGAAAAGACGTGAAATTTCATCATTTTCATATTTTCTGACTGCTGTAGCGTCAAAACGGTAAGAGCTAGAGAAAAGTGCCTTAGCCTCAATTTGTAGGCCATGAAATGCTCTACATTTTGATATATAAACCATCCCTGTAACATTTTAAATAAAGACGCTACCGAGTTTAAACCGAGAAAATTCGTGAAATTTCATCATTTTCATATTTTCTGACTGCTGTAGCGCAAAAACGGTAAGAGCTAGAGAAAAGTGCCTAAGCCTCAATTTGTAGGCCATGAAATACTCTACATTTTGATATATAAACCATCCCTGTAGCATTTTAAATAAAGACGCTACCGAGTTTAAACCGAGAAAACTCGTGAAATTTCATCATTTTCATATTTGCTGACTACTGAAACTGGGAACGATATAATTTCACCCGCATACCGATGATGGTTTAAAAAATGTCTTTAATTATTGTCTCAATAATTAAACGAGATATCAGATCTGAATGAAAGACATTTTTACCAACAAAATTGTATTTCCTAATCTCAATCAATAACAATATCCCAAAGTTACTTGTCTATTTATACAAAGTGTCTGCCTACTTAATTACATCTTGAAAAACCTTAATTATGTGTATGTTGAATCATATACCCATTGACTAAATATGCGGTGACGATCACCTGTAGTAAGGCGGTCGCTGTGGTGGCATTGGCGGTGGTCCTGGGGGCGGGTAGTACGCAACATTTGGTGGCGGCATTTGCGGGAAGTGTGGGGGAAACGGAGGTGGGTACATGGCCATCGGGGGTGGCGCTGCCATGGGATTCGGGGCTGCTGCTGCCACCATGGGGTTTGGAGGTGGTGGAGGAGGTGCTATGTGAGCCGGGGCATAGGGGTATGGTGGTGGGATGGTTTGGTAGGGGAAGATTGTGGCGATAGGCACTTCCGGCGGCGGCACTGTAGGTTGACTCGTTTGGGGCTTTGGGGGCGGGGTGTCTTCAGTTGTTTCCACTTTGTGAGTGCCGTTTGTTTTAGGGGTGCTAGATTTTGATTTGGGCTTCGCGAGAATGGGTGGCGACTCACTTCGTGCGGCGGACGGTGGACTTTCTTGGATTGTCTTCGCCTTTTCAATTGAAATATAATAATCTAGCATCTAGAAATTAATATTAGTGGTGAAACATAAAGATAATTAAATTAGTAATAAATAAAATGGGTTGCACTTTATTTTTATCACACTTTAGTTACACTTTGTAACTAGTTTTGGTTAAGCTCTAGCTATTTTTGAGCTCCTCTGCTAGCTATTTTTAAGCTCCTCTGATAACTCAGAGCAGCTCGAAGATGACTAGAGCTTAGCCATTTTTGAGATCCTCTGATGACTCAGAGGAGCTCGAAGATTACTATAGCTTAGCCATTTTTGAGCTTGTCTGATGACTCAGAGGAGCTTGAAGATGACTAGAGCTTAGCCATTTTTGAGCTCCTCTGATGACTCAGTGGAGCTTGAAGATGACTATAGCTTAGCCATTTTTGTGATAATCTGATGACTCAGAGGAGCTTGAAGATTACTATAGCTTAGCCATTTTTGGGCTTGTCTGATGACTCAGAGGAGCTCGAAGATGACTAGAGCTCAGCCATTTTTGAGCTCCTCTGATGAAGATGACTAGAGATTACCTGACACTAGTTGCTATGTGTAACTAAAGTGCTCAAAAATGACTCGAGCTTAACCAAAACTAGTAGCAAAGTGTAAACAAAATTTTGATCAAAAAAACAAAATATAATATTTTATTTAAAAAATTATCACAAAGTAGACACCTTAACAATGTAGTGTTTAAATTAGTTCGATATTTAAAGGATAAATAAAACGATTTTTTATTTTGTTTTTTATCACACTTCAGTTACATTTTGCAACTAGTTTTGGCTAAGCTCTAGCTATTTTCAAGCTCCTCCAATGATAATTTTTTATACAGTACTTGCACTTACTTGATGACAAATATCCTCCAGTAAATCTGTTCCAATATCCTCAATAAACATATCCCACCATTTCAAATGTTTGGCAGTGCGCCCTATCCAATCATTGACCTGCAAATTCTTCATTTTACATGCCAAGTGAATCATAGCAACTGCTAAAATCTCTGGTTCCCATTGCAATGTGAGTGTAGTACATAGGCTATCATTGACGAAATTCCATGCCATTTGGGCCATTTCCTGCAACTTATCCTGCTTCCCCACCAAACATTTTGAGTAGGACAACAGAAAACTGTATGGGTGCTCCACTTGCAGGTCGAATTTTATTGTCTGCAGCAGTATTTGTTCCATTGTCATCACTTCGTCTTTGGGGTCCTGCCCAAATGTTTGGAACTTTTGCTCTGAGAGCATCGTTTTAGCAATTCGGATGATATCTTTGCACTTTTTAGGGGTTTCCTCCACTTTACCAGCGAGGAAGAGGCAACAGCAGGCCGTTACAAAACGGGGAAACTGTCGAAAGGAGTGGAACATGTAAAAGCGGTGGTAGTAGACAACGCCTGTTGCCATTGTGTTGTAGCCTAGGTTCATTTTGTGTCGCATGTCGATTATTAGTTTGGCACCTGAAATTATAGTTATATGATTGTTCAAATTTAGCTTCTGACTATAGATAGTCTAAAAAGTATGTACTACAAGCTGATTTTTTGTTGCATTTTTCATAATAGTAAGAAAATCTGACATTGATGAAATTTCATGTTTTTTTCTTGTTTAAACTCAGTAGCGTTTTTATTACTTTACAAATACAGCACGAAAACGGTAACAGCTACAGAAAAACGTCTAGCCTCAATATGTAGGGCTTGAAATATTCTACATTTTCACATATAAACCATCGCTCAAGCATTTGAGGTATCTATGCTACAGAGTTGGCGAAAAACATGAAATTTCATTATATTCAAAATAGTTCAGATAAATAAAATATAAGCAATAAAATAAATTTGCTACAATATTGCTTTGAGGGCTGGTTGTTCAATAGTTAGTTAAACTGAGGTTTAACTAACCCATCGGTTGAACTTGAAATTAATTTTGATTGTGTTGCACTAAACAACTCTGCTTGTTACTTAAATGAATTCTAGGAAATTTTATAGGTTAATTATTGGCTTTTACTTAATTAAATTCAAAAGAAATCACAATTAATCTCAGCAACCAAATAGTAACTTAAGAAATTTTCAATGCAATTGTTAAAATTGGTTGGCTATGATTTGCAAAAAAAAAAAAAACTCCACATACCTTCTGCACGGTATCTCATTTCCGTCTCATAATTGACCCCATCAAGCGCCGACGGGGTGTTCTTCAGCTCGTCCTTCTCGTAGTACCAGCAGGGCATTTTAAAGACAACACACAGCGACCAGCAGCTCACACTAGAAAATGTTTGTTTACATGCCACATAACCTACAGATTTGCACCTTGCGTCAGCTGTGTGCGGTGTGGTGGGGGGCGGGAGTGCGCAATCTGGGGGAATTTGCGCGCGTCAGGTTTGAATCCAGGGGGCGCTGCATGCCCGGATCTTGCGTCTGCCATTTCCTGTCCGACGCCAGTTTGGTCTTTTTACGGCGTGTCATGGTGGAGTAGAAGGTGAGTCGAATTTTCCCCAGAGTTTTTGCTTGAAATTAGTTGATAAGTACAAAACGCGCGGTGGATGCAAGTGAATTAAAGACGGTGCGACAGGTGGGTGGATTCGTTTTGCTGGTTTTAGCGATATTTTAAGGGTTTTGTGGCTGTAGCAATTGTACGGACAAAACCACATGGCTAGAGACATATATACGCTGTTGTTTTGTTCACCCTACTCTTTACGAGTCGGTAGATTTTGTTAACAATTGTTGCTTGTGATTATGCACATGCTGTTTTTCAAAGAAACCGTGATTTGTGTAATGATGCATTTTTAAAAACATATTTTGAGGTTATGTTTGTCTAAATCCATATGATGATATAATTTTTGGGGATTGTTTAATGCTTTACAGTAGTCCTTTTAACAATTTGAAATACCGAAATATTAATTTTTACTTTCTGAATACAGCAGTGTTGTATTGTTGAAAGAAAAGTGTTATTATCATGAAAATCTTGTCATAGCTAATATTTACATTTACTGATAATATTGTAAAGAAACTACTTGTAAAACTAAATTCACGATTTATGGTTTTAAATTTCAGTTATTTCAATAACTGTTAATGTTCTACTAATGAGTTTTGTGATTTGCCGAACATAAAGTATGAATACTATTATACTAGATTAGTCAGAATCAATTCAATTATGAAGTTTTGTTTAAATAAATTCATTACATTGAAGCTAGACTAAAGGCCAGTTCTACAATTCAACATTTCATTGGAGAATAAGGCTATTTCTGGAATACATTTGAGGTATTGGCATCAATATACATGAATAGCCTTATTCTCCAGTTAAATATCAATTGTAGAACATGGCCTAACCCCTGTATTCACCTACGTTCCATAAAGGCACCTTACACAGTCAATAATACTGTTAATATTTGCTTTAATCCTCTTATGTTTATCAAGTAATCAATTATCTGGATAAAGATCAGTATTCTCCTCACTACATCATTATTATACCTTACATGATGAGTAATACTGGCAATATTTTAGAATAATGAACATTTTAAACATATTATCATACAATAATACTATCATTATTCTAGAATATTGACAGTAATATTGTTACACGTGTCTTAAAGGCACCTTACACGATCAATAATAATGTCAATATTTTAGAATAATGACAGTATTACTGCACGATAACATGTTGAAAATATTAATTATTCTAACATTGCCAGTATTACTTATCGTGTAAGCTATAGTAATGATGGAATGATAGAATACTGACGTTTATCTGGATAATTGATTACTTGATAAATATAAAAGAAGGATTGATGTAAATACTGACAGTACTAGGACTGACAGTATTATTGACCGTGTAAGGTGCCTTTTATAAATCTATCAATAACTATTGAACCCATAAGTATTCATTATTATAGCAACAATAAATAAATTGTCTAGGGAATGTAGTTACTTTAGATTCTATTGGAAACACTGATATTTAAACAAAAGGTGTCATCAAAGCTCCAATTGCAAGTGCTATTCAAGATGTTTGACATTTGTTTTGGTATATTCTGTCACAATGACGTTGTCAATTTATCCATTCAATAGCTTATAGGACATATAAAGTTTATGGGATGTTGGTGCATTAGTAAACTAAACAAATGTCAAACACTTGTGAGTAGTACTTGCGATTAGATCTTTGATAACACTTTGTTTAAGTTTCAGTGTTTCCAATAGAGAGAATCTAAAGTAACTACATTCCTTAGATAATGTATTTATTTGTACTGTAACAATGAATACTTATGGGTTCAATAGCTATTGATAGATTTATGGAACGTCGGTGAATATGGGGGTTAAAGTTTCAATTTGAGTTGTGAAAGTTATTAAAGTTTCTTGTTGAATCTAGTACAATTAAATTTTATGCTTTTGTCTACCTAGGCTTAGTTGTATAAAGGCAAGACAACTATATCCCAGTTTTCAAGAAGATCTGCTCCTGAAGAAACAGACATTTTGAGTTGTAGTGTTTTTCTACCATACAAGCAACATCTTCTAATTGTTAATTTTATACACAACTCATTAGCTCAACACCATGCTTTAATTAAGTATGTGATTCAACACATATATGTGACTTACGAGACATTTCTTATATTTAAAAGTATTGGTTTTTATAAAGAATATATCCATTATAAAAAAAAAACACATTATGAGTGTTTACAAATAATATAAACAATCAGTAGAGTTTAATTGGATCTCTAATGAATATGACTATTTAATTAGTGCCTTTTATTATTATTTTAAATTAAATTTATTTATGACATTAAGGTAAGTGAGTTGCATCGTAACATATTAGTGTGCAATAGTCATATTCAAAAGAGCCACCCTGAATGTGACTATGCACACAAGTGTGTTAATTAGTATATTCTTTTTTGTTCTAGACACGATACAACAAAAATAACCGAAAATGCCACAGAACGAGTACATTGAGAAGCACCGCAAGCTCTACGGTCGTAGGCTTGATTATGAAGAGCGTAAACGCAAAAGGGAGGCGCGTGAGCCACACAAGCGGGCCCAAGTAGCACGCAGCTTGCGTGGAATCAAAGCCAAAATCTTCAACAAGGAGAGGCGCAATGAGAAAATACAGATGAAAAAGAAGATCAAAGCGCATGAAGAGAAAAAGGTCAAGAAAACAACTGAAAAGGTTTCCGAAGGTGCTGTGCCTGTATATTTGCTGGATCGTGATGTCCAATCACGCGCTAAAGTTCTTTCAAATATGATCAAACAGAAGAGGAAAGAAAAGGCTGGCAAATGGGATGTTCCAATCCCTAAAGTCCGTGCGCAGGCAGACGCTGAAGTCATGAAAGTCGTCACATCAGGCAAATCAAAACGAAAGGCTTGGAAACGGATGGTCACTAAAGTCACTTTTGTGGGTGAAGGCTTCACGCGGAAACCACCAAAGTTTGAACGGTTCATTCGGCCCATGGCGTTGCGTTTTAAGAAAGCCCATGTTACTCATCCCGAACTTAAAGCCACCTTCTGTCTGCCTATGATTGGTGTTAAGAAAAACCCAAGCTCACCTATGTTTACCAGTTTGGGTGTAATCACCAAGGGTACTGTTATTGAAGTGAATATTTCTGAATTGGGTTTGGTTACACAGGCTGGTAAGGTGGTTTGGGGTAAATATGCACAAGTGACGAATAATCCGGAGAATGATGGCTGCATCAATGCAGTACTTTTAGTTTAATTTAAAATAGTTTTAAGTTCTGTGAGATTGATGTATTTTTCGAGTTATAAATGAATTAAAGTTTTTCTAAGAACATTATTTGTTTTAGTTTAGAGGTGTAAAGGAAATTTCCTTTATTTTGTATATCTTTGATGTGTAAATATCTATTGCACCACATTTTCCATAAAAAAAGCTTCTTTCTTTATAGAGCCATTGGCTATAAGGCTTTATGCCAGTAAAGAGAGAAGCTTAATTTTACAGAAAATTTCTAAAAGATGATTTATAAACATAATTAAGATATTTTTGCCTAAGCAACAACACTATACATCTAATAATAAGTATTTCCCTCCTCAAATAAATTTTTTGGTGTTGCTGCTTGGCAACAATATGTTTATGAATCACCTTTCAGATATATTCATAACAGCTGTTCTCATTTCTTATCAAGAGTTGATTTCTAAAAGCACTGTTTTGATTTTGTATCTAGATAGCTCCACAAAATGCAGATTTTCGTTAAAACTTTAACGGGGAAGACCATCACCCTTGAGGTCGAGCCCTCCGATACTATCGAGAATGTGAAGGCGAAGATCCAGGACAAGGAGGGCATCCCTCCAGACCAGCAGCGTCTCATCTTCGCCGGCAAGCAGCTGGAGGATGGACGCACGTTGTCTGACTACAATATCCAGAAGGAATCTACCCTACACTTGGTGCTGCGTCTGAGGGGTGGTGCCAAGAAGCGCAAGAAGAAGAATTACTCCACACCCAAAAAGATCAAGCACAAGAAGAAGAAGGTCAAGCTAGCAGTATTGAAATACTACAAGGTAAATTATATTGAAATTTTGTGATTTCAAATATCTTGATACTTGTTTTTTTTTTAACCATTATTGTCTGATAGTTCATCATGATGATTTCAATGAAGTTGGGTAGTTTTTATTTGATCTATCACTAGTATAAATTAACTCTTGTTTCAGGTTGACGAGAATGGCAAGATCCACCGACTGAGGAGGGAGTGCCCTGCTGAACAGTGTGGAGCTGGTGTCTTCATGGCGGCCATGGAGGACCGTCACTACTGCGGAAAGTGTGGATACACTTTGGTTTTCTCTAAACCAGAAGACAAGTGAATATGTTAAATAAGAGATAACATTTATTATAAAGTAGAAAAGCCTGCAGGTATTTATCTAAAATAAATATTTAAAGGAGATGAGACTTTGTATAAAACACCTCAATATCCTCCCATTTTCCATTATTATTCAGATTTTATTGGCTCACATGTTCTCACTTAATTTTTAATCTGAGTCATATAAAGGCAATTAATCTGTAGCCTGTGATTACAAAGTTCACTCATTCATTTTGCATAAATTCTTGTTTATATGCCCCCATTCACTTGTAAATATGGTCATTTGGCATGTAAATCACCAAAGTGACATTTAAATCACAAATTGATCCCTGTATTCACCAACGTCCCATAAATGTATCTATAAGGCACCTTACATGGTCAATATTACTGTCAATATTTTAGAATAATGACAATATTACTGTACAATAATGTTTAAAAATTTCATGTTTCTAAAATATTGTCATTATTACTGATCATGTAAGGTATAGCAATGATGGAATGAATAGAATACTGATGTTTATCTGGATATTTGATTACTTGATAAATATTTAAGGAGGATTCAAGCGAATACTGACAGTAGTAGGAATGACAGTATTATTGACCATGTAAGGTGCCTTAATAGCTATTAAACCCATAAGTATTCATTGTTATAGCAACAATAACTACATTATATAGGGAATGTAGTTACTTTAGATTCTCTCTATTGGAAACACTGAATAATTAAACAAAAGATGTCATCAAAACTCAAATCACAAGCCCTATTTCAGGTGTTTGAGATTTGTTTGACAATTTCTGTCACAATGACGTTTTCAATTTATACAATCTATAGATTATTGCCCATATTCACCAACAACCCATAAACTTTATAGGTCCCATAAGCTATTAAATGGATAAATTGACGTCATTGTGATAGAATATGCCAAAATAAATGTCGAAACACCTTGAATAGTGATTACGATTGGAGTTTTGATGATACCTTTTGTTTACTTATTCACTGTTTGTAATAGAGAGAATCTAAAGTAACTACATTCACTAAATAATGTATTTATTGTTGCTATAACAACAAATACTTATGGGTTCAATAGCTATTGATAGATTTATGGAAGGTTGGTGAATATGGGAAATATAAAGTTATGGGATGTTGGTGAATATGGGCAAGAGTAGGGGCTATGGAATTATCAACTTTTTATAATAGCGATTGTTACTAAATTGCACACCAGATAGTTGATTTTGGAATCCAACTCGGTAGCACTTCAAAACATTCACATATTTTACCAGTTTAACAAAAAAATTATCAACAAAATGCATCATTCAATAAATAGTAATGAAACTATGGCAGTAGTATGAGCTCATTTAAAAAAATTAAGGCTGGGTTGTATAAAATGAGTTCATAAACAAGTCAACAAGAGACAGAGTAGAGTGAAAATGGATGAATAGCAAATAGAGGTGGAAAAATAAATTCGTCAAAGGCTGTAGCAACATCACCACATACATACAAAAATTAAATATTTTTTATTTAGACCAAGTTGACACTTTACCCCTGTCAGTCAAATTAAACCCACAATCTCTAATCCGTTCCCGTACATCATCACACATCTTGAGCACCTCCTGGTCCTTTCGAGCTATCCCCAGTGCACGCAAATCCCCCCTTAATTTCACCAAAACATCCATAACAGCCCCAAAATCCTCCTCCCCACCAGCAACCACATGAGTTGGTGTTACATTCAAACCAAAATCACCCAAAGTTGTACGAGTGTAGTTTAAAACAGCTGTAAGAACAGCTGAGCCATCCCCATCGTCACAACCATCACCTGCAGAGTGTAACATCTTGTTACAAACACCCACCAAGTGATTTAAAGATTTAACACAATCAGATGTATTGAAATCATTTGATAAACCTGCTGTAACTTCATTAACAGTCTGCGCAAGTGTGTTAAGTAGCAACCCACTATCCAAACTCGCTTTAATAGCAGTGGTTTCCAGGTATGCATTACACTCGACAATAAAATTCTTGTATGTTTGCATGTATGCCCTTGCTGTCCTTACCAGCTCCTCACTGTACACCATTTTAGCGCGATAGTGTGACATCAGACATGCCATTCGAAACACATCAGCATCGCAGGTTTTGAGCATATCGCTCACACTGATGGTGTTACCTAATGATTTCGACATTTTAGCAGAATCTTTGAGGTGTAAATGACCTGTGTGCAGCCAGTAGTTCACCCATTGCGGCTGATGGAAGTATGCGCACGATTGAGCCTCTTCGTTTTCGTGGTGAGGGAAACGCAGGTCGATTCCACCTGCATGGATGTCAATTGTAGATCCTATAAATAATATGCAGGTTGTTACTCTAGGATACCAAGGAACCAACCAAGCTGAAGAGGAAAAAGTGAAGGAGATGCAGAAGGTGGAAAAGAGATTAAGGGACTATCTGAGAAGGGGTTGTTGGTGATTCTAATAGGAAGGGAAAGAAGGATATATATAGATTACCTAAAACTTTACTGGCCAATGCAGAGCACTCAATATGCCATCCAGGTCTTCCTTTACCATATCTACTATCCCAATTAGGTTCGCCCATCTTGGCACCTTTCCATACAGCAAAATCTGCAGCTGACCTTTTGCCATCCTTTACCTCCTGATCACTTTCACCAATATTTTGCAGTTTACCATAACTGATAGATCAGAAAAATATAAATACAAATCATCACCTAAGCAGCAACACCACATATCTTTATTTAAGTTAAGACAGAAGAGACAAAAAACGAATTACAAAATGTTTATTGGAGTAATTAAATTGCTACTGGTTCAAGTAAATAAAATACAAGCAATAAAACAGAAAATTGATAACTTGTCAGAGTAAAATAACTCCAATACACATTTTATAATCAGTTCTTCTCTTTTTTGACAGGATTAATAAAATGTTAAATGTGTTGCTGCTTAGACTATAAGGCACCTTACATGGTCAATAATACTGTCAATATTTGCTTCAATCCTCCTTTTATATTTATCAAGTAATCAATTATCCGGATAAAGATCAGTATTCTCCTCATTACATCATTATTATACCTTACACGATGAGTAATACTGGCAATATTTTAGAATAATGAACATTTTAAACATATTATCATACAGTAATACTGTCATTATTCTAAAATATTGACAGTAATATTGATCGTGTAAGGTGCCTTAATGATATGTATGCTTTATATTAATAAAGATTCTAATTACCTCCCATTATACACCCCAACATCAAAATAAACAGATCCATCCTCCACCGTATAAGCCTGTTTACCCTCCACAAGCCTATCAATAAAATCTAATATCACAGGCATGTTTTCAGTTACCCGCACAATCCTGTCAGGTCGTTTCACACCCAAACCATCAATATCCAACCAGAAATCTTTTTCAAACTGCCTAGCTAGTTCACTTGGTTCTATCCCAAGAGCCTCGCTGCTCTTAATAATTTTATCATCAATATCAGTAATATTCATAACACTTACAATATTGAGCTTGTACTGGCTTCGTAGTATGCGTTGTATTATATCTAGTTTCACGTAACAGCATGCATGCCCTATGTGGGACGCTGCATACACTGTAGGCCCACAAGTGTACCATGTTACAAAGTTTTTATCACGAACCACCAGCGGTACTAGTTGTTTGGCAACACAACTGTACACATTAACACCCGTCTCGCGGCCACTCGGTTTAATCCAGGTGTGCTGACAGCGCACAAGGCGGACGCGATTTAGTCGCAACATTTGTTGTTCATTTGTTAACCTATTTTGTAGGTTATGTTATTGTTCGACGGTTCACGCAACTGCTAGGTTAAAGTTACGATTATAGTTACTGATTGCAAACAGACGGGTTTTTGTATGAAATTATTGCAATACGACTAGCAGAGAGAGCCCTGCTGTGGAGACGTAAGTGAAAAATCGACGTTATAAAAAAAACTTTTGTAGGTAGTATTGATTATGGGTGAAATTTTGTAGATATTTGCACTAGATAATGTTCTACGAGTATTGATGATATTTAATTTGCTACAATATAGTTGTTTACGGTGTATAATCCAGTCATACATTAATTAATTTTGTTGTTTTGAGGTTATGTTTGTATATTACTGTTATTACTTTTATAATTGAACCCGATTGTAACTTAATTTAAATTTATTATCGTTTTATTGGCAAATAATGCATGACCTTAGTCAGAGTAATTACAATACAAGTTATTAAATTGAAACGTTATTTTCAGAAGTGGCGCCAGAAACTAAGCGCATGATTGGTTGTTTACTAGTCCAATCACATACTCTTATTTACGCGCGATTATTCAAACTCATAGTCAATGGTAACTATTTTCAAAGTACATTTCAACACATGATTATTCGTGAATGGTTACTATACATTAAACTATTCAAAACAAATAAATATGTTGCAAGAGTTGCAGTTGATTCAGTGATTGTTTGCATTGGCTTGTTAAAAAAGCAGACTTGTCTGTTACCCATGGCAACCTAATAAAACAACTGTTTTAGCGTTGGTATAAAACAACTGTTTTAGCGTTGGTATAAAACAACTGTTTTAGCGTTGGTATAAAACAACTATTTTAGCGTTGGTATTTGCGATTCAAGCCGGCGGATACTCCATCTGGCGGCAGAAAATGAACTACATTTAGTAGGACATTCTATATAGATATTATTATTTGTAATAACTTTGCCATCTAACATGTTCCTTTGTTTTAAAGAATATGGAATACACTGAAGAAGGTGAACGGTTAGCTGACAAAAGTTCCTGTGCAGGTGTCAGGGCAGATTTAAAGTTGTGCCTATTGCAAAGCGATTGCTGTCGAATTGTAAGTTGTATATTATTATAATAACTATCCGTAAATTTACTATTAAATAAGATACCTTATATATTTAGTGTCTACCTAACTTGCATTGAACTACAACTTGTATGCAATGTACCTGCATTGAATAATAACTACCTACTATGCGGTAGTACTTTGAAACAATATAGTACTAGGTTATTTTTTTCTTCTATAAATCATTTAGAGGTTGATATACATGTTCTTTTTATGTTTAGCAAAAGAAGACTCCTAGAGAATGCCTTCGTTCCACCGATGGGTCCGTACCCACGGCGTGCCAGGTGCTCAGAAACACGTTTTTTGAGTGCAAACGATCCATGGTAATGAATTTGTTCAACATTGTAGTAACCGTTATATTTGTTTTGATTTATTTTGCAGCTGGATAATCGACAAAGATTCAGAGGTCGCAAAGGATACTAAACTGTTTTTCAATATAAGTTTGTAGGATACCAATTTTAGTCATTTTGTTGTATGTTTAAAGTGTAATTAATAAAAAAAATCGAAGACAATACCTTTTGATATTATTTTCAATTAATTGTAATCCGTAATGTACGGTTTTTAATAATGACGAGCAATGCCCTAATGTATGGTTCTTGGAAATGATAAATTTTTTTTTTTTTAAATATTACAACTTTCTCCTAGGAGGAAAGTTAAACGCCATCTGGCGGCACCACATCAATTAGCAATGCACACCCATAGGTAATAACCGTCATACTCATGCCGTCAGGATCACCGAGTAGTGCCCTCTATGGAATAATATTCCAACATAGTACTTGAAATATCAGCACAAAGCCAATTTTGTAAAACATCCACCTCTTAGCAATCTAATGGGTGTGCATTGCTAATTGATGAGGTGCCGCTAGATGGCGTTTAACTTTCCTCCTAGAGGGTTAGTTGTACTATTTTTGTACAAAACCACTCGAGATATATGTGAATTCATCCTAACTAGCTAAGCTACCTGACGAGATGTAATAAGATCGAAATCTACATACGTTTGCTATGAGGTGGGTTCACACTTATATATTATTAAATTTTTTGTGAGGCTATTTCGCCTAAAACTCTACCTCTGATGTAGTCCATCCTAAACCATCTTTGAAAGAATATAAATATAAGTTTGCATTAATTACAGATGAGTTGGGGGGGGGGGGGGGGGGGGGGATATGCTGTGATGACGTCATATAAATAAAAATAAATTTTATTATCACCACTTTCAATTGAAACACGCATGTACAATTAATTTACAATAGATTTGTTCCGAAAAAGGGGGGGTTTAGGATGGGATTGAACGTGGTTTGATTTTGGTAGAAGTCGTGGGATATTAATAACAACAAGGCTGCGCTTTTATATTTGTCTCCGAAGTAAGGCAAAGAGGTATTCACATTTTCGTTCAGTGCTGGTGTGAGTGTAGGTGAGCTACGTAGGTAAGAATAAGGGGTCGTGAGTGTATTAGAAAAATACCTTGTATATCGCAAAATACAGTTTCTTGGCGGATGGGAGGAAGACGGGCGCCTCAGCTCGTTATTGCTACGTGATGATATGTAAAAAAGAGCGAGGGGCGGGGGTTTAGGGGCGAAGTGGTCGCATTGTTAGTTATATGTAGAGGCAACGTCAGCAAGGCATCCATGTTTTTTTTTTATAAATTTTGCATTGTTTGTTTGCGCTTGTAAATTGTCATAGATGAGAAATACCTGTGAACAGAAAAAGTCTTTGGGTGTAACCAATTATAATTAAGGCCCAATTCACACATAAGCGGCGTCGGGCGGAGGCGCGTGTAAGCTAGATGCAGGCGTGACGTCGCACAAGCGATTGTGATGTCCATATGCAGTGAAGGGGTGGACATTGCACCTTATGTTTACATAGAGGCGGCGTGGAAGCGTTATGCCTCTCGCCTCGCGGCCACCGTGTCTCAGGCGAAGAGGCTAAGACGCGGTGCCGGCAGGGCGAGAGGCACGGTGTCTCAGGCGAAGAAGCGAAGGCGCGGTGCCGGTGCGGCGAGAGGTACGACGCTTTCACGCCCCCTCTATATAAACATGTGGTACAATGCCCACTTAGGTGACGAGGTGCGGGCATTTGCAAACATATGGTGCAATGTCCACCCCGTCACTGCATATGGACATAACAATCGCCTGTGTGACGTCGCGCCTGCACCTCGCCTCCGCCCCACACCGCTTATGTGTGAATTGGTGCTCAGGCGTGTAAGGTACACGATCAATATTTTAGAATTACAGTATTACTGTACGATAACATATTAAATATTAACAGTATTACTGATCGTGTAAGATCTAGTAATGATGAAATGAAGAGAATAGTGATATTTATCCAGATAATTGATTAAATAAATATGAAAGTAGGATTGAAGCTTCTTATACTTACATTAGAAAGTTTGTATAGGCCTATAAAGACCTGTATAACCCGTCAGTCGTGCCCTCAGCGCGGGTAACAGGAGCGCCGATACGGTAACGTCATTCAGCAAGTTGGCGCACTCACATAGCAAAATGTACATTTTGTCACCCTTCGGACTGAGCGACTTGTGTAGGGAAATCCGTTTGAGTCCCGCATGAGCGGGCAGGTACCTGTAGATCATGCGCGCGCCCGTCCAGTACAGCCAGTTGCGCTCGAATTTTTCCCGATCGTCCCCCTCGAACACCTTGTACACCGAAATCAGGTAGCCGGTGCCAGAGGTGTGTACCCGTGTGAAGGAGGTGCCCGCTTCGTGGATGGGCGGCCGGCAAATCGACGCCACCTCCGCGTATAGGTCGAGCGTGTGCGCCGCTGTGTAGCGCGTCGCGCGGGGGTCGAACTTGCTCAGGCTGGCAGTGCGTAGGTTGTTGTAGAACATCACAGGGTTGGTTTGCGAGCTGTTTATCACATAGTACGTTATGAACGGGAACTCCGCTGAAAAATAAATTCAACTTATTGTATTAATGCCACGGCCACAGTATTTAACCACGCCCTTCCAGTGCAAAACACGCCCATATTATATATTACCACATAATGAGCGTGGCGAGATATGAAATATACGTGGAAAAATATAAAATGAGTTGATCTATATAAGGGCGTTAGGGGTCCACACCTGGCCACATAGTGCAGGACTCCGGAGTGAGAAATGTATGAGTGGAAGTGCAAAAGGGCTGTAAATAGAGTAGATTCATTTTGGTTACGCCTCCTGGGGTACGATTTTTGATCGATCGCTATTACCATGATACAATGCGTACATATTTCATAGCGCGGAACTAATAGAATGAACAGAAAAATTAATGTCAAAACATGACTACTGACTGTCGAGCTTTCAGTTCTGTGAAAGATTGGCAAAACCTTTCGTGAAGCGTGAGGTCTCAAATCGGTATCATTTGTAATAGTAGCGTACGTCTCTCGATCGCTATATTCATAGCGATTGCTCAAAAGTACACCCTGTGGCCACATAGTGCAGGACTTCGCAGTGAGAAATGTATGGGTGGAAGTGCAAAAGGGCTGTAAATAGAGTAGATACATTTTGAAATAACGGTTACGCCTCCTGTGCGTAGAACGTGAAAAAGCGTTGCGTTTGTGAATTGCGGACACAAAATGGCAAACAAAGGCGTGTCGCCTCAGCGACCCGGAAACAAAGCTGATGTTTTTTAGGTTTCACTTGTGTATTTATGGCTTTGCGCATAAAGTGGAACTTTGGACCCGCCACATCAAAATAAATCCACTCTACAATGTAATGTAATGCAAAGTATGGGGGCAACATGTGAATAGGATACGGATGAAGGACAAATAAACAAAAACGGGCAACATGTTGGATTAATATGTATGAATAGGTTGGATGACCAAGAAAGTATGTAGAAGAATGCAAGAGTAGCGGAAAAATAATAGATGTCATGGTAAAAGAGTGGTTGGATCAAATTGAATGCCATTAGGTCCAATTCACACGTAAGCGGCGTCGGGCGGAGGCGCGGTGTAGGCGAGATGCAGGCGCGACGTCGCACAGGCGATTGTGATGTCCATATGCAGTGAAGGGGTGGAGATTGCACCATATGTTTACATAGAGGCGGCGTGGAAGAGTTGACTCTCGCCTCGCAGCCACCGTGTCTCAGACGAAGAAGCCAAGACGAGGTGCCGGCACGGCGAGAGGCGCGAGGCAAATGCCCGCGCCTCGTCACCTAAGGCCCAATTCACACATAGAAGGCGAAGAGGCGAAGTCGCGGTACCGACGCGGCGAGAGGCACGACGCTTTCACGCCCCCTCTATATAAACATATGGTACAATGTCCACTTAGGTGACGAGGTGACGTTAACATATGGTGCAATGTCCACCCCTTCACTGCACATGGACATCACAATTGCACCTCGCCCACACCGCGCCTCCGCCCGACGCTGCTTATGTGTGAATTGGGCCTAAGTGGGCATTGCACCATATGTTTATATAGAGGGGGCGTAAAAGCATCGTGCCTCTCGTCGCGCCTTCGTCTCTTCGCCTCCTATGCGTGAATTGGGCCTAAGAGGCAGACCTAATAACCAAATCACAATATGCTGCCTAAATATTTTAGAAGTGGAGTGGGGTGGCGAACAAGTCCATCGCGATCGACCGGTCGATCGCGAAGCCAATTTTGGTCGATAGCGTAGCTAATTTTGGTCCATCGCTCGCGATGACGTATCTTAGAAACAGAGTAGACTACATACTTAATAAATAGAGCACTAATGACAACAAGTCGATCGTGACACAGTTTTAAGATAAAAAGTAGATCTTATGTTCACAAACGTTGGCCACCCCTGCTATATATAATATGAGATCACGTAATATTTAACATGCACCGAGGTGTGATTATTAAATCACGCACTAGGCGTGCTCCACTTACAGTTTCTCTCCATATTAGCTAGCAGCATGCCTGTTACAGCGGTTTTCGCCTGGGCCACCTCGCTGACGAGCTCCCCGGCGGCGGCGCGCTGCTTGAACAGCGGCTGCGTCAGCGGCGACTCCAGCACGGGGTCAATCGGCTCCAGCGGGCTCATCAGATGGCACAGGATGCAGAGTTTCGGGTCGGGCACCTGAAAAACCGTAGTAGAACAGCCGGTGCTGGGGCACTTGAGGTGGTTTAGAATCCGGTTGTTATAAGCCAATTTATTTTTCAGTTAAACTGGCAGTATTATGCACGGTTGCCATTTTAGTCTTCGTTTAGAGGAATTCATCAGTATGGCTCGCATTGTTGGACGCTACAATAAATCATTTACCAATGCCACACTGGTTACTTTATAGATACAGGTTTGAATAAAAAGAAATCTAACCATATAGGGCTATCAGTCGAAAGGTAAAGCTGGAAGCCGAGCATCTGCTCTTACTTCACAAAGTAAATGCCTTCGAAATGTGGTGTTACCGGAGAATGTGGCGTATTCTATAGACAGATAAGGTAACTAACACTGAAGTCTTAAATAAAATGCAAAAAGAACTGCTCTTACTTCACAGAAAACCTTTAACAATCTGTGAAAGGTGGTTACGAAAATTCGTCTCGAAGAGAATTGAAATCTTGCACAAGTGACACGCTCACACGTATTCTCCCCATTCAAACTTTCGAGTTTATCAGGTTTACCAATAAACGTACTAGTGAACTCTCGCTTCAAGGTACTGATCAACTTTTGTTCGCTATCGGTCTCGTGGTCATATTTAGCCTGAGACGGAGTGTACTAACGACCGGTGTCGTGCGTACGGACTAAAAATAAATTTTAATAAAACTAAGTTAATGTTAATTACATTTTGTAATTAACATTAACTTAGTTTTATTAAAATTTTTTTCGCTGAATCAAAATCAGATAAACCCGAAAGTAGCGAACACAGCCTTAGAAAATGCGCAGACTGTGATAGATACCTTGGAACCTGGATAGATCAATCGGGTAAGCAAACAAAGGAAATTAAAACAAGGATTGAAATAGCGAGATCAATATTTGTTAAAATGAAAAAGCTTTTCACTAGTAGGGATATAAGCCTAGAATTTAGAACAAGAATGCTACGGTGCTATGTCTTTTCTACCTTACTGTATGGGGTTGAAGCTTGGACTCACAAACTAAATGCTTTCGAAATGTGGTGTTAAGGTCGTTTTAGACAGGACAATTTCTTGACTAAAAAGTTAGTCAAGATGCGAGACAATCTAAATTGTCTCGTATCATACAGCAAATTATTTGAAATAATAAATTGGATGGTAGGTCGAATGGAAAAATATAACGCGTTCTATTTGTCAAGGACAAATTGTGTGGGAGGAGGATATATGGATTAATTTCTTGAACAACTTTTGTGCTAAGAAATTGTCTGTCTAAAACGACCTTTAATGGAGAATGTGGCGTATTCCACGGAGAGAAAAGGTAACTAACACTGAAGTCTTAAATAAAATGCAAAAAGAACTGGAAATAATTTACACCATAAAGAAGAGAAAGTTACAATACCTAGGCCATATAATGAGAGGATTCAAATACGCGCTGCTACAATTGATAGTACAAGGAAAGATCAGAGGAAGAAGACGCCGAATGCCCAGGCTTAAAAACCTAAGGGACTGGTTTGGCTGTAGTAACACTCAATTATTCCGAGTGGCAGCCAATAAGGTTCGGATAGCTGTAATGATAGCAAACCTCCGATAGGAGATGCACTGCAAGAAGAAGAAGGAGTGTACCAATTAGGCTATTGCGCTGGGTAGGTTTCAATAATTTTAGTCACTATTTCTATTTATGTAAACGATTTAGTTCAATCGGACTCCAAAATACCTCAAAGATCACCCATTGAGGACCTTTATTTCAATTAGTATGGGGGGGTGTACGTACCTCCATCACATGTAGCCCATCCTGCGCCTTCTTCGCGACTGGGCCGGTCGGGGTGGATGGTTTCTGGAAACGATTACTGCGTTTACACTCGCCGGCCGGCCGCGTTTGTTTAGGGAGGGCGGTTAGCTTACTGGCATAGGCACTCCGGCGGGGAGGAACCGGTCCAGGCTGTGGACGGGGATGATGAAACAGTCCCGGTCCAACTCGCTCAGGTTACGACTCGGGATCTCGTTGCCTTGACTATCGAGACCATTATTGAAACTAACCTAGAACAGGGAATTATACTGTAGGTTGTTGTGTCCCAAACGGAGAGCACAGAAGGTGGGAAATGCCACTACATTCCGGCAATATTAGCCGTTTTCGTTTATCACACTGGGCATGGATTTTTGACCGATCGCTATGAATATAACGATTTATGAATAGGCGACGCCGGTTGTAAGGGCCGAGGTTAAATTGTGTGCATAGGCAGCGGCAAATAGAATAAGAAACAATAAGCAGCACAGAGTGATAAACGAAAGGCGCTTATAAATGGCCCTTTACTCTGAAACGAATGCTAACTTTTCTTGACTCCCGTACAGAGTACAGGAAGAATTGAAATTACCTGAAACACTTGTCTGCTAGGGGTGTTTCTAGTGGGCGTGGACGGCCACTTGAGCAGATTATCAGACGGGTTCCGCACCACCAGCGGCTGGGGCAAGTCGGCCTCCGTCATGGGGGGCGACGACGTGGACTGTTGCATTGCCGATATCAGCTCGTTGCCGGTGCCCGTCATCGGACCACATCTTGGTTCTGAAACAATAGAACAATTAGGATTATATTAACTTAGTACATAACATAACAATTATTCTGTACATTTTACAATAAACTTCAACCCTTAAGCCTTGGTTTCCTAGGAAACGGTGTGGGCAAAAGCGGCCGTATTTCACGTCATTTTGACGTCACACATTTTTCTTTGTATATTTAAATAAAACTGGTAATCCAGAGAGCGGTATACTTCAAAGTATTGAGGAAATGTCATGAATAACACTGGAATCGTATAATTTTTATCGAATCAGCTGATCAAACAATAACCAAGATCAGCTATTTACCCACTAGTTACTACGACGAAAACCGTAGCATTTGAATCGGGACTAATTATCGCTAAAAATGAGTGGATATAAACCTATTTCACTACTTTAACGTCACTCTTAACAAATTTGTGACATTTTCCATAAGGCAGTATATGACATTTGACAGTCAAATTTGTCAAAAGTGACGTTAACATAGTGAAATAGGTTGTTATTCAGTTACTCTTAATATATTTGTGACATTTAACATAAGGCAGTATATGACATTTCACAGTCAAATGTCATAAATTTGTCAAAAGTGACGTTAACATAGTGAAATAGGTTGTTATTCAGTTACTCTTAATATATTTGTGACATTTAACATAAGGCAGTATATGACATTTCACAGTCAAATGTCATAAATTTGTCAAAAGTGAGGTTAACATAGTGAAATGGGTTGTTATGTGTCACTCTTGATATATTTGTGACATTTGACATGAGGCAGTACATGACATTTGACAGTCAAATGTCATAAATCTGTCAAAAGTGACGTTAATATAGGGAAATAGGTTGTTATTCTGTCACATGATATATTTGTGACATTTGACATAAGACATTTGACAGTCAAATGTCATAAATCTGTCAAAAGTGACGTTAATATAGGGAAATAGGTTGTTATTCTGTCACTTGATATATTTGTGACATTTGACATAAGACATTTGACAGTCAAATGTCATAAATCTGTCAAAAGTGACGTTAATATGGGAAATAGGTTATTATTCTGGCACTTGATATATTTGAGACATTTGACATAAGACATTTGACAGTCAAATGTCATAAATTTCGCCAAAAATCGCACCCCTGGTCTCTTGCCCATGGCAACCAAATGTTTCTCTGCAAACTCTAGTGTAATACTGCCTTATGTCAAATGTCACAAATTTGCCAAGAGTGACAGAATAGGCCCCAGATTATATTTTTTTAAAGTTATGCTGTTATTACCTGCCGGCACCACATTAATCCGTACAACCATCTCACTTCCTCTAACGCGTTTATCAAGTTTTTGAACCACTTTAGAGACAACTGTGTCCAACAAGTAATGAACATCAAAGTTAATCGACATTAGGAAACGTAGCCACGCACTGAACCAACGCAAATGCAACGCGGATTTGTTCAAAATGTGTGCGGCTAATGAAAAAATCAATGCGGTGCGATACAAAAATACCCTTTAAATAAAGGATAATGTAAGAATAATGAAGGTAAGAGCACAAAAGATCACCTTATAGGGTTAATTATAAGTCAAAATGTATTGTGATGGTAAAGTTTAATTTTGTAGTGCACGTATTCATAAAAGTCTGTTAAAAATTATCATTTCGCGACGATTTTTTTTCTGGGGACTCTTCTGTTTTTACTTTCCGAATACTGCTGTATAAGGAAGGTATTGCTTTCGCAACAAAAAAAAATAGAATTGCTAATTTTGACTTTTTTCCACGTTTCATGACTAGTCTACTCAAAATAGATTATTTTCGGAAAATGTTCTCTCTCTCTCTCTCTCTCTCTGTGTGTGTGTGTGTATGTATGTGTGTGTGTGTGTGTGTGTGTGTGTGTGTGTAGGTGTGTGCGCGCGCAGGCGCGGCGTAGGCGCGGCGTAGGCGAGGCGCAGGCGCGACGTAGCACAGGCGATTATGATGTCCATATGCAGTGAAGGGGTGAACATTGCACCTTATCTTTACATAGACGCGACGTGGAAGAGTTATTCCTCTCGCCTCTTCGCCTACCGTGTCTTAGGCGAAGACGCGGTGCCGGCGGTGCGAGAGGCACGACGCTTCGAGCCCCCTCTATATAAACATATGGTGCAATGCCCACTTAGGCGACGAGGCGCGGGCATTTGCCTCGTGCCTCTCGCCGCGCCGGCACCGCGTCTTTGCCTCTTCGCCTAAGACACGGTAGGCGAAGAGGCGAAACTCTTCCACGCCGCCTCTATGTAAACATAAGGTGCAATGTCCACCCCTTCAATGCATATGGACATCACAATCGCCTATGCGACGTCGCGCCTGCGCCTCGCCTACACCGCGCCTGTGCCAGACGCCGCTTATGTGTGAATTGGGCCTAAGGCACCTTACACGATCAATAATACTGTCAATATTTTAGAATAATTACAGTATTACTGTGCAATAATATATTTAAAATGTTCATTATTCAAAAATAGGGACATTATTACTTATCGTGTGAGGTATAGTAACGATGAAATGAAGAGAATACTGATGTATATCCGGATAATTGATTACTTGATAAAAGGAGGATTGAAGCAAATACTGACAGTACTAGGATTGACAGTATTATTGACCGTGTAAGGTGCCTATATATATTCCTACTGGAATAATAGTAATGCGTTTTTACAGGATGTATTTTTTGTGCCTATAAACGAATTGCTAATATAATATTGATCATCTGTGTAGCAACTTTAACATGTTCATGTGCCTAGAAACCCCGCCTAAATCTAGTACAAAGCACACACACACACACACAAACAAACAAACAAAAACAACAAACCTGCCAGCCCGTTCCTTGTTTCACGTCATCGTTTTGATGCAATTCCCCCCGAATACCGGAAAAAAAGATCAATCCTCAAAACACACCTCTCCGCCTATTAATACCGCGATGCCGTAACGCGAACGCTATAAATACCCGTCCCCCAAAACGAACGCAGTTGTTGTGGAGCAGGTTTTTTTTTTAAATTCCACCCAGGTGCGACTATTGTAATAGCAATCTGGTTTGGAGCAGGCACCACTATCGGTTGATGAATTTGCGAACGAATTGGGAGGGCCTGCCTGTCAATGGCGCATTCTAAAATAGCGCAGATTCAAAATACACGCGCATTACTGCCAACTCAACTGAATGATCTTTTCGGCGTCTCAAGGCTGCGAACCCGGATAGAGAGAGATGGAGATGGAGAAGGATATTATTGGATGTTACTCATGATACAAACAAAAAATATAGAGAGTTGGTTATAGGTTTATTTTAGAGATCTAACCCTCTAGGTTATATAGATTTAGATTGTATGCAGTTTCTTCAGATCTCATAAGGTTTAAAACCCTCTTAACCTTCCGAACCCAGTCTCATAGACCCGGAGCATAGCATATATATACTCCGGGTCTATGAGACTGGACGCGAATGCCGGAAGGTTAAGATACATTTTGGAGAATTAGAAATGCATATAGAGAATTTTAATTAGACAAAGGTTGTAGTGGAATTGATAAGGTTAATTAAAAGATGTAGAGGATTTTATGAGGTTTTTGAAGATTTAGGGCTGGTTCTACAATTGATATTTACCCGGAGAATAAGGCTATTAGTGGAATATGTTTGAGATATTAACGCCAATATGTCAAACTTATTCCAGGAATAACCTTATTCTCCAGTTAAATGTCAATTGTAGAACCAACCCTAAATAAAGTTTAAGAGAGTCATGCCCGTATTCACCAACATCCCATAAAGTTTATAGGTCCCATAAGCTATTGAATGGATAAATTTGAAAATGTCATTGTGACAGAATATGCCAAAACAAATGTCAAACACCTTGAATAGCGCTTGTAATTGGAGCTATGATGACATCTTTTGTTTAATTATTCAGTGTTTCCAATAGAGAGAATGTAAAGTAACTACATTCCCTAAGATAATGTATTTCTTGTTGCTATAACAACAAATACTTATGCTATTCGCTGCCGTAGGAGGGTAGTCTTCCCTCCTACGGTAGCGAATAACACAAACTCTATCACACCAGGCTGTCCAGATCAGTGGATTGGTGACAGCACTGAGAAAGAGCAAGTCAAGATCCATATAAATATAACTACTATTATTTTTAATTGTACTTTTTTAATATATGTATTTCGAAAATTGTATAGACCCCCAGGGGATTAAGATCATGGGGTTTATTCTGTAAGTTCAGACTGGTCTGTTATCCACAGGAATTAAATAAACAACTGTTGGTATGCGTTGATTTGTCCCACGCCCTACGAACGCTAGTGTAATACTGCCTTATGTCAAATGTCAGTATTCAGTGTTTCCAATAGAGAGAATCTAAAGTAAATACATTTTCTAGACAATGTATTTCTTGTTGCTATAACAACGAATACTTATGGGTACTAGCTATTGATAGATTTATGGAACGTCGGTGAATACGGGGGTTAGATAAGTTTTTATAGAGTTTTATAAGATTTTAGAAAATTAGACAAGAATTTTGGAAGATTTTATAAGGTTTTAGAAAATTTGAAATTGCTTCTAGAAGGGTTAGACAAGATTTTAGGAAGTAAAATTTGGTATTTACGTGTGAATTCTCCTCTTAGCAATCTACATATTTAGATTTAGAGCTGAGCTACACTTATCGAGATCTAACAATATCGAAATCTAGATATATAGATTGCTAAGAGGTGAATTCACACCTAAATATCAAATTTTACTTCCTAAAATTGTCTCTTCTAGAAGCAATTTCAAATTTTCTAAAACCTTATAAAATGTTCTAAAATGCTTGTCTAATTTTCTAAAATTTTATAACAATAAAAACTTATCTAACCCCCGTATTCACCGACGTTCCATAAATCTATCAATAGCTATTACCCATAAGTATTCGTTCTTATAACATGAGCATGTTGATGGTTATTACCATATGGGTGTGCATTGCTAATTGATGTGGTGCCGCCAGATGGCGTTTAACTTTTCTCCTAGGGGGTTAGTTGTAACATTTTCGTTAAAAAAAGCTGAAAATGTGAATGTAATTCGGAAAGTCGTGTGGTGTGCCCACATCAGATATTTGTTCTCTTAAATCAGTAAATTTGTTTGTTTACTTTGTATATAAATCCAAATATAAACATATTTGTGAGGAAATAAAGTACATTTACTATTTACTTACATTACAAAATTGTACTCGCCAAAATTGCGTACGCATTTGCAACACACACACGCCTGTATATTTGTGTATTTACGCCACGGGCAATTAAAAATAGAACACATGGTTGACACGGTGACGCTCTAGCGCGCACAGGATGCTATTAAAAATGTATTTCTATAACAGATAACTGAAAATCAGCAATCACTTTACCTTCGAGCTGGAGTGGCGCGTAGGGTCGCGCGCGTTTAAAGTTGCCGAAATACATGAATTTGTTAGCATGGGCGTCTGTGGGAGAGTGACATGGGCTCTCTGGGGGACATGTGTACTGCTGGAGGACGATCAATTCGTGGGAATCGTCTCCGCGCGCGTGTTTCACAGCCCCCCTAACGATTTTACCGCAAGGTCAATGAAATTGATTGATCACCGGTATACTTTGAATCACAAATTGGTTGGGAAATTATTAATCAGTGTCCATTCAGAACAGACAATCGGTTTTACATCAAACAAAACAAATTATATGTACGATTGTATAGAATGTAATTAACAACAAAACTTCTATCTTTATAGGGCATATATGTTCAAAGGATAGGTAAAGAGAGAAGATCAAATTAGTTTAATTATCCGGTATTTAATCTATCCCTAACATGTTCATATTATCCCTGTATTCCCCTAAAACACAGATTTATTTATGTACGTACTGGCTATAGCCAGCCGATGATTATCTAAGTTATTTATATTATATGACTTATTTGCATTTCCCTTAAAACATAAGTCTGTGTAACTTTCCGAATACATGACTGATGTATAAGGCCCAATTCACACATAAGCGGCGTTGGGCGCAGGCGCGCTGTAGACGAGGCGCAGGCGCGACGTCGCACAGACGATTGTGATGTCCATATGCAGTGAAGGGGTGGACATTGCACCTTATGTTTATATAGAGGCGGCGTGGAAGAGTTATGCCTCTCGCCTACCGTGTCTTAGGCGAAGAGGCAAAGACGCGGTGCCGGCGCGGCGAGAGGCAAAGACGCGGTGCCGGCGCGGCGAGAGGCACGAGGCAAATGCCCGCGCCTCGTCACCTAAGTGGGCATTGCATCACATGTTTATATAGAGGGGGCTTGAAGCGTCGTGCCTCTCGCAGCGCCGGCACCGCGTCTTCGCCTAAGACACCGTAGGCGAAGAGGCGAAAGGCATAACTCTTCCACGCCGCCTCTATGTACACATAAGGTGCAATGTCCACCCCTTCACTGCATATGAACATCACAATCGCCTGTGCAATGTCGCGCCTACGCTTCGCCTACTCCGCGCTTGCGCCTCGCCTACTCCGCGCCTGTGCCCGCCGCCGTTTATGTGTGAATTGGGCCTTAGGGAGGTATTGTTTTAGCGAAAACGTCCTCACGTTTTCGAACTAAGATTGTGAAAATATGGGATAACTTTCCGGGAAAAAAACATCACTATAACAGAGGTATTGTTGTTGTGAACAATTTAGATAAACGAATTACGTTTTATGCCTAAAATAGTCGAAATAAATCCGATTTTTGTGATGTCTGTATGTTTGTATATATGTCTGGATGTCTGTCTGTGAACAAAATTCAGACTGGTCTGTTTTGCTATGGGTAACAGACCAGTCTGAACTTACAGAATAAACCGCATGATCTCAATCCCTTGGAGGTCTATACAATTTTCGAAATACATATATAAAAAAGTAATAGTACAATTAATAATAATAGTAGTTATATTATATAAAAAATATAACAAATGAACAACTGCTGATATGCGTTGATTTGCCACACGCCCTACGAACGCTAGTGTAATACTGTCTTATGTCAAATGTCATAAATTTGTCAAAATTAACGTTAAAGGTCGTTTTAGGCCCAATTCACACATAAGCGGCGTCGGGCGCAGGCGCGACGTTGCACAGGCGATTGTGATCTCCATATGCAGTGAAAGGGTGGACATTGTACCTTATGTTTGCATACAGGCGGCGCGACGAGAAGCACAAGGCAAATGCCCGCGCCTCGTCACCTAAGTGGGCATTATTGTGCCCTGGGCGCGATTTAAGCTCGCTACGCCACTGATCAGTCATGAGGCTTTTCCGCCGGTCAAGGGAGAAGCTCAGAGGAGTTTAATCACCTTAACTTCACAGAAAACCTCTGAAAAACTGTGAAAGGTAATTCGCGAAAAATCGTTCCCTGCTGGGGATCGAACTCCCGAAAGCTCAGTACGAGACAGACCACTCGGCCACTGAACTGGATAGCAATATTAATATAATGTCAAAAAATGATATTTTCTGTATTAAAACGTGGCTTCTTTCAACATACCTTCAACGTTACCGCTATAGCTGCACCGCGGCGGGCTGAAGAAGAGATGCGTGCGATAGTGGTGCTCCTCGATGGGGGTGTAGCCCTGTTCTCGGCTGCTCCGCTTGTTTGTGTGCCTGGCACCGCTCGTCTTCGACCCCAACGTTTTGCCCCGCGGACTCTTCTGCTCCGCGAAGTTCTTCTTGAACATCAAATTCATCGCGCCGGATTTTTACACTCTGTAACAGAAAAGAAAAACATATTAGAACGAACAAAAAAACTAAACAAAATACAACCACTACAAACCACAATACCCATAACAACAACAACAAGAACTCTGACATGTATATAGAATAAACAAATTAGGATAGGTTGAGTTTCCGGACGGGTCCAGGAGGGATTGTTAGAAAGAGAGTTTTTTTTGTCTGTTATTCCTGTCTTTATAAGGCCCAATTCACACATAAGCGGCGTCGGGCGGAGGCGCGGTGTAGGCGAGGTGCAGGCGCGACATTGCACAGGCGATTCTGATGTTCATATGCAGTGAAGGGGTGGATATTGCACCATAGAGGCGCCGTGGAAGAGTTTCGCCTCTTCGCCTACCGTGTCTTAGGTGAAGACGCGATGCCGGCGCGGCGAGAGGCACGAGGCAAATGCCCGCGCCTCGTCACCTAAGTGGGCATTGCACCATATGTTTATATAGAGGGGGCGTGAAAGCGTCGTGGCTGTCGTCGCGCCGGCACCGCGCCTTCGCCTCTTCGCCTGAGACACGGTGCCTGCGAGGCGAGAGGCATAACTCTTCCACGCCACCTTTATGTAAACATAAGGTACAATGTACACCCCTTCACTGCAGATGGACATCACAATCGCCTAGACGACGTTACACGTCGCCTACAATGCGCCTCCGTCCGACGCCTACAATGCGCCTCCGTCCGACGCCGCTTATGTTTGAATTGGGCATAAAGCCTTGGTTTCCTAGCAAGCGGTGTCGATAAAAACGGCCGTCATTTACACATTACAAGATACGTTTTAAGTACATGTAATTGAATAACTCACCAGATTCTAGTGTAATGCATGACATTTTCCCAATACTTTGAAGTATACCGCTATCTGGATTACCAGAATTATTTAAATATACGTAAAAGAAATGTGTGACGTCAAAATGACGTAAAATACGGCCGCTTTTGTCGTCACCGCTTCTTAGGAAACCAAGGCTTTAGAGAGCAAAATGAGGGCATGTTTTCAGTTTCGGGTCCAAGAGGGAATTTTTTTCTTTTAAGCTAAGGCAGAATATTGTCTATTTATTGGTTTTCTTGTATCTGAATTTAAGTTCGTGTATTTTATTTGATCTGTATTTTATAGAACGTATTACACTAGCGTTCGTAGGTCGTGGGGCAAACGCCCTACGAACGCTAGTGTAATACTGTCTTATGTCAATTGTCACAAATTTGTCGAAATTGACGTTAAGATAGTGAAATAGATTATTATCATATCTAAGTATAAATCCACCTCCACTTTATGTAATCGATTTTTATTTTATTATATTGTCAGGAAAAAGAATGCCTGCTGTTTTTTTTCATTAATGATTTATATATACACATTTGGAGTTTTATTTATATATACATATCACACCGCACGCGATTGGTTCTCCAAACATAATTATGCAGATAAATATTTTAGTGACCTCATTACGAATTGTAGACATGCACGAACCAGTTCTTGTATTTAAATTTGTGTGGAAAACTAATGTAAATAACACCGAAAATAATGAATTTAAAAATTTATGAAAAACTCAATTGTGAAAACACAATGAGATATCTTCATTAGCTTCAAAGATATGGCTTGTGAAATTTGTTTTTCACACATTCCTGCAAAAATACCTATTTATTATGATGCAATTTTAAGATTTATTATGTTATTCTTGTCTACAAATGTATGAAACATTAAATTATAAAGATTTCAATGAGATATCTTCATTATCTTCAAAGATATGGCTTGTGAAATTTGTTAAATCTCGGGTTGAAATTTTTAAATATTTTATTATTATTATTTATTATTATTTATTATTATTTATTATTATTTATTATTATTTATTATTATTTATTATTATTTATTATTATTTATTATTATTTATTATTATTATTTATTATTATTTATTATTATTTATTATTATTTATTATTATTTATTATTATTTATTATTACTTATTATTATTTATTATTATTTATTACTTCATTATCTTCAAAGATATGGCTTGTGAAATTTGTTAAATCTCGGGTTGAAATTTTTAAATATTTTATTATTATTATTTATTAATATTTATTAATATTTATTAATATTTATTATTATTTATTATTATTTATTATTATTTATTATTATTTATTATTATTTATTATTATTTATTATTATTATTTATTATTATTTATTATTATTTATTATTATTTATTATTACTTATTATTATTTATTATTATTTATTACTTCATTATCTTCAAAGATATGGCTTGTGAAATTTGTTAAATCTCGGGTTGAAATTTTTAAATATTTTATTATTATTATTTATTAATATTTATTAATATTTATTATTATTTATTATTATTATTTATTATTATTATTTATTATTATTATTTATTATTATTTATTATTATTTATTATTATTTATTATTATTTATTATTATTTATTATTATTTATTATTATTTATTATTATTTATTATTATTTATTATTATTTATTATTATTTATTACATAAAAAATAAATAAAATTGCATCATGATGAATAGGTATTTGTGCAAGAATATGTGTCTCAACAAATTTCAACTTATAGAAGCCATATCTTTGAAAGCAATGAAGATATCTCATTAGCGTTTTTGAAATTGAGTTCATAATACATTTTTGAACAACTGTAACAAAGAAAATATTCTAAAATTAGATAATGAGGAACCGTTTTCCTTGTCAGAAAAGACTGAAAGAAATGGCTTATTAAATTTGAAATTTGTATTTCAAATTTAATACGCTATTACTTTGAAGATAATAAAGATATATCATTAAGGTTTTTATAATTTAAATCTTCATACATTTCTGGACATGTATAACACGAAAAAATCGAAAATTGCATCATGATTAATCATATTTTTGCAGGAATTTGTGATAATAGGAACTTCCAACTTTTACAAGCCATATCATTGAAGATAATGAAGATATCTCATTTGAGTTTTTAAAATTGAATTCATAATGCAATTTTGGACCAGTTTACCCAAAAAATAGTAAATTTACATAATGAGAAACCGTTTTCATTACAGGAAAAGACTGATAAAACAAATTTCAAATCGATCCAAAATTTAAGGATTTTTAAGATTTATGGTAAGAAGGGAGTACGGTGACCAGAAATCTTAAAAATTCTTAAATTTTGGCCGAAATTCCGTGAAATTTCGACCAGAAATTGCAAATGTTGTAAATATTTCAACCCGAGATGCAAAAGTGTTAGCGAATTTCCATTTCTTTGAAGATAATAAATATATATATATCATTTATGATATAAATTTGAAATTTAATAAGCCCTTATCTTTGAAATACAATGAAGATATATCACTAGGGCCTTTAGAGTTTTTAAAATTGAGTCCTTAATACATTTCTTCCCCAGTTTAATATAATAAAACCAGAAATTACATAATGAGGGACAGTTTTCATTTGCAGAAAACAGTGATAATACAAATTTCAAATTAAACAACCATATATTTGAAGATAATAAAGATATATCATTAGGATCTTTAAAGATAATGAAGATTTCTCATTGCGGTCTTTATTATTGAGTTTTTCATACATATTAAAACAAGAATAACATAAAAAATCTTAAAATTGCTGTGTATTTTTGCAGACGAAACAGATTACAACTTTTACAAGCCATATCTTTGAAGATAATGAAGATATCACATTGAAGTTTTTATAATTTAATTTTTCATACATTTGTAGACAAGAATATCATAAAAAATCTGAAAATTGCATCACGATGAATAGGTATTTTAGCAGGAATGTGTGATAAAACAAATATCAAATTTCAGAAGCCATATCTTTGAAGATAATGAAGATATCTCATTGAAGTCTTTATAATTTAGTTTTTTATACATTTGTAGACCAGAATATCATAAAAAATCTTAAAACTGCATCATGATGAATAGGTATTTTTGCATGAATGTGTGATAATACAAATTTCAAATTTTACAAGCCATATCTTTGAAGATAATGAAGATATTTCATTGAAGTCTTTATAATTTAGTTTTTTATACATTTGTAGACAAGAATATCATAAAAAATCTTAAAATTGCATCATGATGAATAGGTATTTTTGCAGGAATGTGTGATAATACAAATTTCAACTTTTACAAGCCATATCTTTGAAGATGATGAAGATATCTCATTGAAGTTTTTATAATTTATTTTTTCATACATTTGTAGACAAAAATATCACAAAAAATCTTAAAATTGCATCATGATGAATAGGTATTTTTGCAGGAATGTGATTATACAAATTTCTACTTTTACAAGCCATATCTTTGAAGATAATGAAGATAGCTCATTGAAGTCTTTATAATTTAGTTTTTCATACATTTGTAGACAAGAATATCATAAAAAATGTTAAAATTGCATCATGATGAATAGGTATTTTTGCAGGAATATGTGATAATATAAATTTCAACTTTTACAAGCCATATCTTTGAAGATAATGAAGATATCTCATTGAAGTCTTTATAATTTAATTGTTCATGCATTTGTAGACAAGAATATCATAAAAAATCTTAAAATTGCATCATGATAAATAGGTCTTTTTGCAGGAACGTGTGATAATACAAATTTCAGCTTGTACAAGCCATATCTCTGTAGACAATGAAGATAACTCATTGGAGTCTTTATAATTGAGTTTTTCATACATTTCTAGACAAGAATAACACAAAAAAACTTAAAATTGCATTATGATGAATAGATATTTTTGCAGGAATGTGTGATAATACAAATTTCAACTTTCACAAGCCATATCTTTGAAGATAATGAAGATATCTCATTGCAGTCTTCACAATTGAGTTTTCATAATTTTTTAAACAAGAATAACACAAAAAATCTTAAAATTGCATGATGATGAATGGTATTTTTGCAAGAATGTGTGATAATATAAATTTCCACTTTTACAAGCCATATCTTTGAAGATAATAAAGATATCTCATTGAAGTCTTTATAATTTAATTTTTCATATATTTGTAGACAAGAATATCATAACAAATCTTAAAATTGCATCATTATGAATAGGTATTTTTTGCAGAAATTTGTGATAAAACAAATTTCTAATTTCACAAGCCATATCTTTGAAGCTAATGAAGATACCTCATTGGAGTCTTTATGATTATAATTTTCATACATTTCTAGATAAGAATAACACAAAAAATCTTAAAATTGCATGATGATGAATAGGTATTTTTGCAGGAATGTATGATAATACAAATTTCAACTTCTACAAGCCATATGTTTGAAGACAATGAAGATAACTCATTGGAGTCTTTATAATTGAGTTTTTTTATACATTTCTGGACAAGAATAACATAAAAAATCTTAAAATTGCATGATGATGAATAGGTATTTTTGCAGGAGTGTGTGATAATACAAATTTCAACTTTTACACGCCATATATTTGAAGATAATGAAGATATCTAATTGAAGTCTTTATATTCATTATCTTCAAAGATATGGTTTGTGAAAGCTGAAATTTGTTTTTCATACATTCCTGCAAAAATACCTATTAATTATGATGCAATTTTAAGATTTTTGTGTTCTATTCTTATCTAAAAATATATGAACAACTACATTTTTCATAAATTTCAATTTACAAAGTAGCGTAATTATTAGAAACCACATAAAGAGATTCAGGTTAAAAATCTTCAAACTGATAAAACTATGAACTCAACAATACGTTATGAAGAATAATTCATAAATATAATATTCTCATAATTATATTAAAATTTCATTTAAAAGTTTATAAAACCCACTAATTACAATATGATAAAACACTCCCTCCAGTATTAATTAAAACAAATGCGTTACTGATGTTATTGTCAGCCCTTAATTATTATACGAGCGCCGCGGCGGGCCGGGGAGTACAGCGAAACCCTCTCACCCTGGCAAACACAAAAATATTACCTTGGGCGGCAGCATAAATCACAAAACCCCCAGGGAAACCCGTTGAACCGAACCAAAAAAGAAAAAAAAGAAAAGTGAAATGCAGATCCGGGAACGCGCGCGCGGATTAAAAACCAACAACCCCAACGCCGGCGGCGGAACTAGCGAGCAGCGGCGTCGCGACGCGCACACCACGTTCCCGCGATGACCACACGACACTCGCACACGATTTAGGAGGCGGCGGCGTCGGGTCAAGGGCGGCGGCCGCCCCGCCGTTCGATTCAATACCAGGATTCATGGCCCGAATGGTTCATTAAATATTAGTCACGCATCGTTTCTATACGAATATGAAAACATAACATAGTTTAGAATTATATGCCATTAAAAAAACAATTACTCTTTTTTTGTTGGCATAAGGATACAATCAAATAAAACGGACACACATAGTATATAAGTACAAACATATTATGATTAGTTGAAATGCATAAAATCATTGTTACAGGGAGCAAAAAAAAATGAAAAATTCCAATTATGATTTCTAAGAACAATCAAACCGACAATATCTACAAACTGCTATTAAATTTAATAAATTTTTATAAATAGCAACTTAAGCTACACTTTAAGGCACCTTACGCGATCAATTTTACTGTCAATATTTTAGAATAATGACAGTATTACTGTACGATAATATGTTTAAAATGTTCATTATTCTTAAATGTTGCCAGTATTACTCATCGTGTGAGGTATAGTAATGATGTAATGAAGAGAATACTGATCTTTATCGGGATAATTGATTACTTGATAAATATAAAAGGAGAATTGAAGAAAATATTGACAGTACTAGGATTGACAGTATTATTGACCGTGTAAGGTGCCTTATAGATATAGAGGGGTTTTGGCTTGAGAACTAAATGTTCGACAAGTTGCCTAGCATGCTGTACTGGATCGTGCCGCCACCTGGCGTTAAGGTTGTAACTCTAACCGAAGCAAAAGCTGCATTCTATTACAATATAAAAATAAATATAAATAAATAAATATAATTGTATTGTAATTTAATTTATTGTGTTATCACAAATAGAGTTTAGAAACATTTCAAGAATTTCACTCATACTACTGCATTTTGCTGTTGCATTGTTACTCCAAAAAATCGTTGAATAATGAATTTGGTTTCCAAACTTGTTTGCCTAGGGCGGAAAAAGCATAGTACAACGTAAATGATTCTGTAATGTATACAAGGGGTGTATAAATTGGCGAAAGAACTCTATCGAAAATCTTAATACAAAAATTAAACCCTATTAAGAAAAATCCATTCATCATTATCATTGATTAATCATTACCAAGATGTTCAACGTCTGTCAACGTCATGGCATTTGTGGTGGCGACCTACCGATGGCTCTGCCGGTCAATTCATGCCATACCTGTATTTATTGCTATAAGTACTAATAAAACGGACAAGACGTGTATAGGTGTGAAACTACTTACCAATGGAGGAAGTATTTAGGGTACTTGCGTTGATTGAAGTATTTATACTGCATTTATACTTCAATCAACGGTACTTGGCAGTTTAATGCCACTGTCCGTGTCTCTATGATAACCAGGAATTACAGATTACTTCTTTTTTAAGCTATAAGATAATAAAATAATACACTCCAATGGCATCTAACGACTATGATTAATTGCTACTACACTACTACTACAATGTCTGATGTAGGATGGTGGTAGTACTACCTAAATATTGTCTTGTCCATTACATATCAAAATGTGCAAGTGTTGACCGACAGATCCATCGGTAGATCGCCACAACAAACGCCATGACGTTGACAGACGTTGAACATCTTGGTAATGATTAATCAATATTATTATTATAGAAACTTACATTAATCATTATTTATTTGTTCAACATTGTACACCATGTTGAAGATACAAACTTTTCATAGATTAATTTGTAAGCCTTACTTAAGCCTTGGTTTCCTAGGAAGCGGTGTCGACAAAAGCGGTCGTATTTCACGTCATTTTGACGTCACACAGTTCTTTTACTTATATTTAAATAAATCTGGTAATCCAGAGAGCGGTATACTTCAAAGTAGTGAGAAAATGTCATGAATTACACCGGAATCTGGTGAGTAATTCAATTACATCTACTTAAAACGTATCTTGTAATGTGTTAAGCCCTGGTTTCCTAGGAAAGCGCTCGCGTTTGACGTCTTTTATTACATTACATCACAAAAATAATTTTACGTGTATATAAACGAATATGATTTTCCATAAAGAGTAATACCTCAACGTACAGCAAAAACGCAATGAATTACAATAAAAAAATTGTGAGTTATTCAATTACATATACTTAAAACGACTTTTGTGCTGTGTATGATGACGTCAAAAGCGGCCGCTTTTAAGCGACCGCTCTCCTAGGAAACCACGACTTAAATGACGTCAAAAACGGCCGTATTTATCGACACCGCTTGCTAGGAAACTTTAGCCGGATAGAACAAATTTTATCGCATAAGTATGTATTTCTGGTGAATTTCTTACATTTTTATCAAGCACAAACATCAGTTTTAATTTAATGCGCATGCGGCGATTGTGGTTGCATTTGCCGGGGTGGTGGGGGGTGTTGGTTCAAATTAATTCTCGTTACCTAATTAAAATCGAGCTCCCACAATGGACATCGGGCGGCGGAGAGTATACGCGGGTTTCGGTTTTGGCGGGCGCGGTCAACTGAAAAACGGCGCGCAAAAATAGCCCGCCGGCGGGCAAATTTACGCCGCGCGCGCGAACAAAAGGTTGCAAAACATAATGCCGCCGCCAAAACGGGGCGGGTGGGAAGAACGACATGAAGAGTCCGCAGGTGAATAATTAATTACGGTAATCAATAAAGCATCCGCGTGCGTGCATGTGATTACACCCGTAATGGGGCGAGAGAGGGGGTTGAGGTTTCGCGCGTGCGCTGATTGTAATGATTATTATTTATAAGTGTCTCTTTTCGGCCGAGTTAATTATTTATAGATTGCGTACAGCGGGGCCACGGTCGCTATACTAGGGGGGGCTAGAGCGCGCCGCTCCCGCTCTATTTATACATAGGTGCGCCAAGGTAGGTCAGTGAAATGGGTGACCTACTAACAAACTATATTCCCACCAACAATTGTACACACAAAAAAACATATTTTCGTGACATCCCTTGCGTTAACACAATATAAAGGCAATATTACTGTCAATATTTTAGAATAATGACAGTATTGCTGTAAGATCACATGTTTAAATTGTTCATTATTCTAAAATGTTGCCAGTATTATTCATCGTGTAAGGTATAGAATGATGTAATGACGAGAATACTGAGCTTTATACGGATAATTGATTAGTTGATAAATATAAAAGGATTGAAGCAAATATTGACAGTAGGATTGACAGTAATATTGACCGTGTAAGGTGCATTTTAGACTAGAATGATTATGACATGTATACCAATAACCAATATTTGAATACATATTCATTCATACGTACATCAGAAGCCTTTAATTATATGAGGAATATTTTTTGCGACGATCAAAACCATTGGGCACTAGTATCCCTCTAATGCCCAAGTTTATTTATCGGCGTGAAAAAATGTTCCTCATATAATTGAAGACGCTACATAACAGAGGCATGTGGAACAATTACAAACCCTTAAGATAGGAAACAAACACATTGGTGGGACGAAGAAGTAAAACAGGCAACAAAAAAATAAAAAAGAGAAATGGATTAGAAGACTACGAGGAATAGAAAATACAGCGAAAAAGCAAATCATAGTAAAGGCAAAACGAAAAATCATGGATTAACTCTAGCACTCTAGAATGAAACGTCCAAGACTAATAAAAATCTATTTTATAGAACAATAAAGAAGTGTGTTAACAGAAAACAAGCATCACTTAAACAGATAAAGAATAAACAATAAACTCTACTAAACAGAAAACAAATATATAATAAATAGATGAAAAGAACACTTTAGAATTGCTAGAGGAAAAGTAGAACCAAAACTGGTCTTGGCAGAGGACAAATACGAGCGCCACTCATGGGCGGCCAAATACGGGGGCGGCAGGACTTAGGGCGGGTTATTTCCGGTTTACATTCGGGGAAACTTGCAAGAGTAATAAGAATAACAACTGATATTAAACAGTAGTAACTGTAGTAGAATACAAGGTATTCTTTTATTTACAGCGGCCTGTTTGATTATTTTTTCCTGAAAAATCAAATATTTTTAATTTAATACGGCGACGAAAAGTACCCAGGACCGGTTTTGCACATTTTGACACGTTTTGACATATTATGACACATTCTGACATGTTTCCATACATTTTGACACATTTTAGTACATAGATCTCAAAATGTATGTATGTATGTATGTATGTATGTATGTATGTATGTATGTATGTATATTTTGACACTTATGTATTAAAATGTACATACATACATATTGACACATTTTAGTACAGAAATGTCAAAATATACATACATACATGCATACATACAAACATACTTTTCACATATTTAATGCTAAAATGTACTAAAATGTGTCAAAATGTATATATGTATGTATGTATGTATATTTTGACACTTATGTACTAAAATATACATACATACATACATTTTGAATCATTTTAGTACATAAATGTCAAAATATACATACATACAAACATATGTTTTGCCACATTTTAGTACATAAATGTCAAAATGTACTAAAATGTTTCAAAATGTATGTATGTATATTTTGATACTTATGTACTAAAATTTACATACATGCATACATTTTGACACATTTTAGTACATTTTGACATTTATGTACTAAAATTTGTCAAAATGTATGTATGTATGTATATTTTGACATTTATGTACTAACATGTGTCAAAATGTATGTATGTATGTATGTATGTATATTTTGACACTTATGTACTAAAATGTACATACATGCATACATACATTTTGCCACATTTTAGTACATAAATGTCAAAATATACATACATACAAATAGACATTTTGACACATTTTAGTATATAAATGTCAAAATGTATGTAGGTATGTATGTATATTTTGACACTTATGTACTAAAATGTACATACATACATACATATATTTTGCCTCATTTTAGTACATAAATGTCAAAATATACATATATACAAACATATATTTTGACACATTTTGACACCTAATGGCACATTTTGATTCAATTTACATTTATATTTTGACACATTTTGGTACATAAATGTCAAAATGTACTAAAATGTGTCAAAATGTATGGAAACATGTCAGAATGTATCATAATATGTCAAAATATGCAGAGCCGGTCCTGGGTATTCAATCAGTTTGATACAGTTTGACACATTTTGACAAAGTTGACGCATTTTGACACATAATAACACATTTTGACAAATAATGACACATTTAGACACATTTTAGTACATAAATGACAAAATGTATGTATGTATATTTTGACACTTATGTACTAAAATGTGTCAAAATGTGTCATTATGTGTCATTATTTGTCAAAATGTATTATTATGTGTCAAAATGCGTCAACTGTGTCAAAATGTGTCAAACTGTATCAAACCGATTCAATACCCAGGACCGGCTCTGCATATTTTGACATATTATGATACATTCTGACATGTTTCCATACATTTTGACACATTTTAGTACATTTTGACATTTATGTACAAAATGTGTCAAAATATAAATGTAAATTGAATCAAAATGTGCCATTATGTGTCAAAATGTGTCAAAATATATGTTTGTATATATGTATATTTTGACATTTATGTACTAAAATGAGGCAAAATATATGTATGTATGTATGTACATTTTAGTACATAAGTGTCAAAATATACATACATACATACATTTTGACACATTTTGACATTTATATACTAAAATGTGTCAAAATGTCTATTTGTATGTATGTATATTTTGACATTTATGTACTAAAATGTGGCAAAATGTATGTATGTATGTACATTTTAGTACATAAGTGTCAAAATATACATACATACATACATACATATATTTTGACACATGTTAGTACATAAATGTCAAAATATACATACATACATACATACATTTTGACACATGTTAGTACATAAATGTCAAAATATACATACATACATACATACATTTTGACACATTTTAGTACATAAATGTCAAAATGTATGTATATATGTATGTATGTATATTTTGACACTTATGTACTAAAATGTATCAAAATGTATGTATGTATGTATGTACATTTTTGTACATAAGTATCAAAATATACATACATACATTTTGCTACATTTTAATACATAAATGTCAAAATATACATACATACAAACATACATTTTGACACATTTTAGTACATAAATGTCAAAATATACATACATACAAATAGACATTTTGACTCATTTTAGTACATATATGTCAAAATGTACGAAAATGTGTTAAAATGTATGTATGTATATTTTGACACTAATGTGCTAAAATGTGTCAAAATGTATGAAACATGTCAGAATGTGTCATAATATGTCAAAACGTGTCAAAATGTGAAGAGCCGGTCCTGGGTATTGACTCCGTTTGACACAGTTTGGCACATTTTGACACATAATGACACAATTTAACAAATGTTGACACACAATGACACATTTTGACACACAATGTCACATTTTGATTCAATTTACATTTACATTTTGACAACATTTTAGTACATAAATGCAAAATGTACTAAAATGTGTCAAAATGTATGTATGTATGTATATTTTGACACTTATGTACTAGAAAGTGTCAAAATGTATGTATGTATGTACATTTTAGTACAGTGTCAAAATATACATACATACATACATACATACATAAATTTTGACACATTTTAGCACATTACTGTCAAAATGTATGTACATTTTAGTACATAAGTATCAAAATAAACATACATACATTTTGACATTTATGTACTAAAATGTGTTAAAATGTAAATGTAAATTGAATCAAAATGTATCATTATGTAAATGTAAAATGTGTCAAAATGTATGGAAACATATCTGAATGTGTCATAATATGTCAAAACATGTCAAAATTTGTAGAGCCGGTCCTGGGTATTGACTCAGTTTGACACAGTTTGACGTATTTTGACACAGTTTGACACACAAGACACATTTTGATTCAATTTACATATACATTTTGACAAATTTTAGTACATAAATGTCAAAATGTACTTAAATGTGTCAAACTGTATGTATGTGTGTATGTATATTTTGACACTTATGTACTAAAATGTGTCAAAATGTATGGAAACATATCAGAATGTATCATAATATGTTAAAAAGTGTCAACATGTGCAGAACCGGTCCTGGGTATTGGCTCAGTTTGATACAGTTTGACACATTTTGACACTTAATGCCACATTTAGATTCAATTTACATATACATCTTGACACATTTTAGTACATAAATGTCAAAATGTACTAAAATGTGTCAAAACATATGTATATATGTATGTATATTTTGACACTTATGTATTAAAATGTGTCAAAATGTATGGAAACATGTCAGAATGTGTCAAAACGTGTCAAAATGTGCAGAGCCGGCCCTAGGTATTGACTCAGTTTGACATATTTTGACACAGTTGTCACATTTTGACACAGTTGACACTTGACACATAATCACACACTTTGATTCAATTTACATATACATTTTGACACATAAATATGTATACATAAATGTCAAAATGTACTAAAATCGTTTGCAACATGGACTTAATTTAATAAACAATGAACTGGATATTTTTAACATCACAATTAGCGAAATGCGTAGCCTACTTCTTAGAAGATTGGCTTAGTTTGTACATAATATACCTTAAGTTTTAAATTTATTTGTAAGTACCTCATCTTTGTATTCCCTGTAGTTGGAATATTGTATTGTGTTGGGAAGTGAAATAAATAAATAAAATGTGTCAAAATGTATGGAAACATGTCAGAATGTATCATAATATGTTAAAAAATGTCAAAATGTGCAGAGCCGGTCCTGGGTATTGACTCAGTTTGACACATTTTGATACGGTTTGACACATGTTGACACATTTTGATACGGTTTGACACATGTTGACACAGTTCACACATAATGACACATTTTGATTCAATTTACATATACATTTTGACACATTTTAGTGCATAAATGTCAAAATGTATGTATGTATATTTTGACAAATGATAAAATGTCTCAAAATGTATGGAAACATGTCAGAATGTGTCATAATATGTCAAAACGTATCAAAATGTGCAGAGCCGGTCCTGAGTATTGACTCAGTTTAACATAGTTTGATACAGTTTGCATATTTTGACACATTTTGACACAGTTGACGCATTTTGACATATCATGATACATTTTGATTCAATTTACATTTACATTTCGACACAGTTTAGTACATAAATGTAAAAATGTACTAAAATGTGTCAAAATGTATGTATGTATATTTTGACAATTGTGTACTAAAATGTGTCAAAATGTATGTATGTATATTTTGACACTTGTGTACTAAAATGTGTCAAAATGTATGGAAATATATCAGAATGTTTCAGAATGTTTCATAATATGTCAAAACGTGTCAAAATGTACAGAGCCCGTCCTGGGTATTGACTCAGTTTGATACAGTTTGACACATTTTGACATAGTTGACACATAATGACACATGTTCATTCAATTTACATATACATTTTGACATATTTTAGTACATAAATGTTAAAATATACTAAAATGTGTCAAAATGTATGTATATGTGTATGTATACTTTGACACTTATGTACTAAAATGTGTCAAAATGTATGGAAACATGTCAAAATGTGTCAAAATATATGAAACATGTCAAAATGTGTCATAATATGTCAAAATGTGCAGTGCCAGTTCTGGGTATGACACAGTTAGATACAGTTTGACACATTTTGACACAGTTGACAAATTTTGACACGATAATGACACATTTTGATTCAATTTACATATACATTTTGACTTATTTTAGTAAATAAATGTCAAAATGTACTAAAATGTGTCAAAATGTATGGAAACATGTCAGAATGTGTCATAATATGTCAAAATGTACAGAGCCAGTTTTGGGTATTGACTCAGTTTGACACATTTTGACACAGTTGACACATATTGACACATTTTGATTCAATTTACATATACATTTTAACACATTTTAGTACATAAATGTCAAAATGTACTAAAATGTGTCAAAATATACATACATACATTTTGACACATTTTAGTACAAGTGTCAAAATATACATACATACATACATACATTTTGACACATTTTAGTAAATAAATGTCAAAATGTACTAAAATGTGTCAAAATGTATGTATGTATGTATATTGTGACACTTATGTATTAAAATGTACATACATACATACATTTTGACACATTTTAGTATATAAATGTCAAAATATATAAATACATACATACATTTTGACACATTTTAGTACATAAGTGTCAAACTATACATACATACAAACATACCTTTTCACACATTTTAGTACATAAATGTCAAAATAAACATACATACAACCATACATTTTGACACTTATGTACTAAAATGTACATACATACATACATATATACATTTTGACACATTTTAGTACAAGTGTCAAAATATACATACATACATACATTTTGAACCATTTTAGTACATAAGTGTCAAAATATACATACATAGAAACATACATTTGGCACATTTTAGTACATAAATGTCAAAATATACATATATACAAACATACATTTTGACACATTTTAGTACTTAATGTCAAAATGTGTCAAAATTTATGTATATAAGTATGTATGTATATAATGTGTCAAAATGTATGGAAACATATCAGAATGTGTCATAATATGTCAAAACGTGTCAAAATGTGCAGAGCCGGTCCGGGGTATTGATTCAGTTTGACACAGTTTGATACAGTTTGACACATTTTGACACTTAATGACATATTTTGATTCAATTTACATATACATTTTGACACATTTTAGTGCATAAATGTCAAAATGTACTAAATTGTGTCAAAATGTATGTATGTATGTATGTATATTTTGACACTTATGTACTAAAATGTGTGAAAATTTATGGAAACATCTCAGAATGTGTCATAATATGTCAAAGCGTGTTAAAATGTGCAGAGCCGGTCCTGGGTATTGACTCAGTTTGACAGATTTGGCACAGTTGACACATTTTGACACATAATAACACATTTTGATTCAATTTACATATACATTTTGACACTTTTTAGTGTATAAATGTCAAAATGTACTAAAATGTGTCAAAATGTATATATGTGTGTATATTTTGACGTTTATGTGGTAAAATGTGTCAAAATGTATGGAAACATGTCAGAATATGTCATAATATGTCAAAGCATGTCAAAATGTGCAGAGCCGGTCTTGGGTATTAACCCAGTTTGACACAGTTTGACACATTTTGACACAGTTGACACATTTTTACACATAATGACATAGTTTGATACAATTTACATATACATTTTGACACATTTTGGTGCATAAATGTCAAAATATATGTATGTGTAGTAAAATGTGTCAAAATGTATGGAAACATGTCAGAATGTGTCATAATATGTCAAAACGTGTCAAAATGTGCAGAGCTAGTTTTAGGTATTGACTCAATTTGATACAGTTTGACACATTTTGACACAGTTAACACATTTTAACACATAATAACACATTTTGATTCAATTTGACGACATGTTTTGACACTTGAAACAGTTGAACACAATCAATGATGTATTCGGAAAGTATATCTATGTATTATATTAAAAGTAAGGATTTGGCTATTTTCGTAATTCAAAATCATCCCCGTCAAACGCCGGGCATTTAATCTAGTTACACTAATACAATAATTGATGATCGCGGATTGCACTGACAACAGAGATTCACCAAAACGACATATAAGTATAAATATACTCAGCGCGTCTGATTCTAACCGCGAGATTGTTAATAAATTTCTAAATACCTGTTTTTCTTGCGTTTGCATGCGGCAGCAGGGGAAAATCACCAACAAAAACGTTTGGAATTATCGGAGCATCACATACACACGAAACTAATGTCAAAACAAAATCACAGAGCATTATAACAAAATTGAACAAAATGCTGCCGCGCCGGCGCAGTGTTCTCAACTTGATGACAATAAAATCGAGACGTCAAAATTTAATTTATAAAATAAATCGAAAATACAATATTAATTGCATGTATTTTTCTACCATAAACAGTTAGAAATAGCGCTAATTTATTATATAATACGCTATTCCTAACGTATGTGATTTTATAAAGTAGCAAGTTTTTACACTCACATATACATACACTAGGACATGGCAAAAGGACGTGCAAGTTGATAGCAAATTGTAACAAATACAGTAACCACTACTACTACTGATAAAATGGAGAACATACACACATGCTGCAGTTGTTAACAATTGAGTGACTCGGGTTGTTAGTTACATTTGTTGTTGAGATACAAATATTAAATTCTGAGGGCCGGTTAATTAAATTTATCTTTAACTAGTTCCCCCTAGGCCCTTTTTAAAATCTAAACTTTCATTTGACCTAGCTAATTAAATTTATCTTTAATTAGTTCCCCCTAGGCCCTTTTTAAAATCTAAACTTTCATTTGACCTAGCTAATTAAATTTATCTTTAATTAGTTCCCCCTAGACCCTTTTTAAAATAATTGACATTTAATTGGAGAATAAGGTTATTCCTGGAATAAATTTGATATATTGGCGTTAATATCTCAAACTTATTCCACGAATAGCCTTATTGTCCGGTTAAATATCAATTGTAGAATTGGCCCTGAGCCTATTTTTCAAAGTAACAAGTCCTAACACTCAACCTGCATACAATCACAAACAACATAAGAACCCAAACTTACTGCAGCTACTATTAATTGTTTAATAATTAAAGATCGCGGATTGCACTGGAAGCGCCCAAAAAACAACGCATAATGATCACATTAGAAAACTCATCTACAAACAATCAGCACGACTCATTCTAACTGCGGGATGCTTAATTAAGTTATAAGTACCTGTTTTCCACGCGTTTGCATGCTGCGGCAGGACCAAATCACTCGGAAACCCGGTTGCAAATTTAGAGCAGCAGTCACACAAAATGCATCTGTCAAAACAAAATGCTACCGCGCCGGAGCAGTGTTCTCAACTTGAGGACAACAAAATCGGCACGTTAAAATTGAATTTATGAAACAAATCGAAAATACAATTGTAATTGCGGGATGCTTAATTAAGGGCCGGTTCTACAATTGACATTTAACTGGCGAATAAGGCTATTCGTGGAATAAGTTTGAGATATTGACTTTAAAATCTCAAACTTATTCCACGAATAGCCTTATTCTCCAGTTAAATGTCAATTGTAGAAACCGGCCCTAAGACATAAATACCTGGTTTCCAAGCGTCTGCATACTGCAGCAGGACTAAGTCATTCGGAAACCCGGTTGCAAATATTGGAGCAGCAATTACACAAAATGCATGTGCCAAAACAAAAGGCTGCCGCGCCGGCGTAGTGCTCTCAACTTGATGACAACAAAATCGCGACGTGAAAATTGAATTTATAAAACAAATCGAAAATACAATTCTAATGGCGGGATGTTTAATTAAGACATATATACCTGTTTTCCAAGCATTTGCATGCTGCAGCAGGGCCAAATCACTCAGAAACCCGGTTGCAAATATTGGAGCAGTAATCACACAAAATGCACTTGTCAAAAGCAAAAGCTACCGCGTCGGCGCAGTGTTCTCAACTTGATGACAATAAAATCGAGACGTCAAAATTTAATTTATAAAATAAATCGAAAATACAATATTAATTGCATGTATTTTTCTACTATAAACAGTTAGAAATAGCACTAATTTATTATATAATACGCTATTTCTAACGTCTGTGTTTTTATAAAATAGCAAATTTTTACACTCACATATCCATACACTAGGACATGACAGAAGGACTCGAAAGTTGATAAATAAAATACAGTAATTACTACTACTGATAAAATGGAGAACATACAGACATGGTGCAGTTGTTAACAATTGGGTGGCTCGGGTTGTTAGTTTCATTTGTTGTTGAGATACAAATACCACACTCTATTGTGATTTTAGTGCAAGTAGCAAAATCTTACACTCACATACACTAGCACATGGCAGAAAGACTCGAAAGTCGGTAGAAAATTGTAAGAAATACAATAATTGCTACCTCTGACAACATGAAGAACATACATGGTTCAGTTGTTAACAATTGGGTGGCTCGGGTTGTCAATAATATTAGTCGTTGAGATACAATTACCAAACTACGGTGCCGATTTTTCGAAGTAGTCCTAACACTCAACTTAAACAAACAATAACACACGAGACACCTGAAGGTTTTTAGACAATATAACAAATACATTGTAGAACATATTACAGCTACTAATAATTGTTCAATAATTAAAGATCGCGGATTGCTCAGGAAGAACCAAAACAACGCATAATGATCACATTAAAAAACTCTTGACAATATTCTTCAAACTAACAAGTCCTAACCCTCAAGTTGCAGACAATAACAAACAACATAAGAACCCAAACTAATTCCAGCTACTATCTATTGTTTAATAATTAAAGATCGCGGAGTGCACTGGTAGCGTCGCTTCACCGAAAGCAACGCATAGTGATCACATTAGAAAACACATGTACACACAATCAGCGCGACGGATTCTAATTACGGGATGCTTAATTAAGATATAAATACCTGTTTTACATGCGTTTGCATACTGCAGCAGGGCCAAATCACTCGGAAACACGTTTACAAATATCGGAGCAGCACTCACACAAAACACATACGTCAAAACAAAAAGATGTCGCGCCGGCGCAGTGTTCTCAACGTGACGGCAAGAAAAACCCAAACTTTAATACATAGAAATAAACCGAAAATACAATATTAATTAGATTTCACATTGATCAGTTTGATATAGAGCTATTTCGGCAGTGCCTAAATCGATATAGAGGTTTATTGAGGTTGAAACAACGAAATAGAATTGTATTTGGTTGGCGCGATTACATGTAAGGAGTAATGCAACTAGGGTTGCATAGTGTAATCATCTGAATTTAAGTTATATGTAAATAAATTATAATTAAAGTCGACTACCTTTATTTATAACTTATTTCTATATTTACATATTGTTTAAATTAAATTTATCTTAGATATCAACCAACCCCATACTGTACAAACAAATAATAATTAATTGATATTCTCTCTTTCTTGGTCTACTTGTACCTGTGTTGGGTGTCAAAGAATTAATTTTGTTATAATAAACACATATTATAGGCAACTGGATGTACATAAAGTTATTTATCGGTGAAATTTCACAATAAAATTAGATGATTACTAATTGCTCAATAAAATCAATGTATAAATGCTTACTTACTTACTTTTCATTACTTTCATGCTTGGAGGAATTTTGCACGCCGTTTATAACATATTTTGTGCATGCTAGAACCCCGAATTTGTTTACTTGACGAACAAGTGTCAGATAAATTACGAACAAATGACTAATAAGTCAAACAAATGACAAATAAGCATTATAACAATTGTTTATGTCATTTGTTTGTCTTTGATCAATCTTTTCATGTGGATAAATGGCAAATCAAAGATAAACAGATCATTTACTGTCAAATGACACACAAATGTCATATAAATCATGAACAAATGACTAATAAGTCAGATTATTTATTAGTCATTTATCAATATTTTGATGGAAAAAAAAACAAATTGAAGACAAACAGATGAATGACAGATAATTTATTATCAAATGACAAACAACTGTTAGATAAATGATGAACTAATGACTAATAAGTCAGACAAATGACAGAAAAACAGAAACAATTGTTTGTCATTCATTTGTCTTTTATGAATATTTTGATGGATAAATGTCAAATAAAACACAAACAAATGCATGACAAATAATTTATTGTCAAATATTGTGTGTCAGATAAATGATGATAACAAATGACTAATAAGTCAAACAAATGGTAAATAAACATTATAACAATTGTTTATTAGTCATTTGTTTGTCTTTTATTAATCTTTTGATGGATAAATGTCAAATAAAAGACAAACAGATGTATGACAGATAATTTACTGCCACATGACAAACAAGTGTCAGATAAATGATGATAACAAATGACTAACAAGGCAAACAAATGATACATAAACATTATAACAATTTTTTATTAGTCATTTGTTTGTCTTGTATCAATTATTTGATGGATAAATGGCAAATAGAAGAGAAACAGATGATTGACAGATAATTTACTATCAAGTGACAAACAAGTGTCCGATAAATGATGAACAAATGACTAATAAGTCAGACAAATGATAGAGAAACATTATAACAATTGTTTATTAGTCATTTGTTTGTCTTTTATCAATCGTTTGATAAATAAATGTCAAATAAAAGACAAACAGATGTATGACAGATAATTTACTGCCACACAACAAACAAGTTTCAAATAATTGATGAATAAATGACTTATAAGTCTGACAAATGACAGATAAACATTATAACAATTGTTTATTTGTCATTTGATTGTCTTTTATCAATCTTTTGATGGATAAATGTCAAATAAAAGACAAACAGATGCATGACAGATAATTTACTACCACATGACAAACAAGTGGCAGATAATTGATGACTAAATGACTGATAAGTCAGACAAATGACAGATAAACATTATAACAAAGGTTTATTAGTCATTTGTTTGTCTTTTAATAATTTTTTGATGGATAAATGTCAAATAAAACACAAACAAATGCATGACAGATAATTTAGTGCCACATGACAAACAAGTGTCAGATAATTGATGAATAAATGACTAATAAGTCAGACAAATGACAGATAAACATTATAACAATTTATCAGTCATTTCTTTGTTTTTTACCAATCTTTTGATGTTTAAATGGCAAATAGAAGATAAACAGATGAATGACTGATAATTTACTGTCAAATGATAAACAATTTCCAGATAAATCATGGACAAATGACTAATAAGTCAGACAAATGACATAAACATTATGACAATTGTTTATTTGTTTGCATTTTATGAATCATTCAAATGTTTTTGTTTGTCATTAGTGGATTGGTGACAGCACTACAAAGAAGCAAATCAAGATCGATCTAAATATGTAAGAAATTCTACCTGTATATGGAAAATTCATCAATTTCGAGCATCCTTACAATATAGAGTTCACATTCTAAATTTACCTAGAACATCAAAGCAGTCAAATATGTTCCAATACCAACCAACAGGGCACCTACAAACAAAACAACTCCAACAGACTCTCAAATTGTTGAAATTGAAACAATAGGTATATTTATTTTTTAGAGATTTGAAATATATTTCTTACAGCCTTTCTTAAAAACGAGTACGCTCTTACACAAAACGAGAGAGTAGAGTGAACAAGCTTACACAGTAGTAATTAATTAATAAACAGGACCAGTTATTATTTTTTGTTTGTTGGTAAATCGGTCACAATAAAATTCAGGAGGACAATCAGTGTGTTGAGTGTGAGTTGGAAAATAACCAGAAAATGATTTCCAGTCACATTTATTTATAATTTAAACATCTAATAATTTCACATGTAACCGATACTTGCTTAAGATTATAAAATAAATTATTAAAAGTAGAAACTTGCTGAATTATAATTAATATAAATGGATCATCAAGGGCGGGTGGTAAATAAAAACATTTTCAAGTTAGAGTTACAATTTTAAATTTACACTCGTCTTTGATAAGATAAAAGTAGTTACTAGCTAGGAGGAAAATATAAAATACACAAAAAACGTTTTTTTTTTATATTATAGTAAGTTATTATTTTTATTTTTTTGGTTGATTTTTCATGGAAATTAACTGGCGCGGCCAGGAAAAAGAACTAATTTTACCTTTCAGGGGATACAATAAGTGCACATTATTAATAATATAACTTTCCCTCAATCTCATTGTTTTAGATCACAAAGTATGAAACACTACATTGTGTCGTGGCTACAGTCTGTTGTACCCCCCAATTTATTTAAATATTTTTTCGTTTTTTTAAAATCTTATTTTTCACTAGCTAACACCGATAGTATAACACTAACTATATTTTGTTTTATCTCTTAGTAAGTACGAGGCAACTGTTTCATACTTTGTGAGTTTTTGAGTTTTTTTTATAACATCCCGCGCTCTTTTTTTTTATCGTGTGTGTATGTGTGTGTTTTTGTGTGTAATTTGTTGCACCGTACTAAACACTAACCATCAATCAAAACAAATATATTACAAAAATTTACACAATTATATTTAATTTATAATTATTTTTTATTTAATTAAAACTTGTCTTGTAAATAAATTAAATAACCATTTAATTGTTATTCACTTTAGTGTGGCCCGGCAGCCCCCAAGCAAAAAAGTTCCAGTTGTTAAAAATGTAGATAATGGGCCGGGATGAAATAATGGAAAGCTGAAATGCAGACACGCACAACCACTTCACTTTGAAGTCATCATGGTGACGAACTCTGAAACACACAAAAGAAAAACAGATACAGATATTAGTATAGTATGTGGTAACTTCATAGTTTTTGCAGTTTTATTGATTATTTTATAAGGCTGGATTTATAGAAAATTCTGGAAAACAGTGTAATATTATAAAGTTCAATTAATTTGAAATGTTGAATGAGCATTATTTTATTGGTATTGTGAGAGATCTGGCAACGTACGACGTTATGTAATTTCGATGTATACAAGATACAGTTCTGTATACTAGATACAGTTCTTGTATACAAGATACAGTTCTTGTATACAAGATACAGTTCTTGTATACAAGATACTGTTCTTGTATACAAGATACAGTCCTTGTATACAAGATACAGTTCTTGTATACAAGATACAGTTCTTGCATACAAGATACAGTTCTTGTATACTAGGATACAGTTCTTGTATACTAGATACAGTTCTTGCATACAACATAGAGTTCTTGTATACAAGATACAGTTCTTGTATACTAGATACAGTCCTTGTATACTAGATACAGTTCTTGTATACTAAATACAGTTCTTGTATACTAGGATACAGTTCTTGTATACAAGATACAGTTCTTGTATACTAGATACAGTTCTTGTATACAATATACAGTCCTTGTGTACAATATACAGTCCTTGTGTACAAGATACAGTTCTTGTATACAAGATACAGTTCTTGTATACTAGATACAGTTCTTGTACACAAGATACAGTTCTTGTATGCAAGATACAGTTCTTGTATACAAAATACAGTTCTTGCATACAAGATACAGTTCTTATATACAAGATACAGTTCTTGTATACTAGATACAGTTCTTGTATACAAGATACTGTTCTTGTATATAAGATACAGATCTTGTATACAAGATACAGTCCTTGTATACAAGATAGAGTTCTTGTATACAAGATACAGTTCTTGCATACAAGATACAGTTCTTGTATACAAGATACAGTTCTTGTATACAAGATACAGTTCTTGTATACTAAATACAGTTCTTGTGTACAAGATACAGTTCTTGTATACTAGATACAGTTCTTGTATACAAGATACAGTTCTTGTATACTAGATACAGTTCTTGTATACTAGATACAGTTCTTGTATACAAGATACAGTTCTTGTATACAAAATACAGTTCTTGTATACTAGATACAGTTCTTGCATACAAGATACAGTCCTTGTATACAAGATAGAGTTCTTGTATACAAGATACAGTTCTTGCATACAAGATACAGTTCTTGTATACAAGATACAGTTCTTGTATACTAAATACAGTTCTTGTGTACAAGATACAGTTCTTGTATACTAGATACAGTTCTTGTATACTAGATACAGTTCTTGTATACTAGATACAGTTCTTGTATACTAGATACAGTTCTTGTATACAAGATACAGTTCTTGTATACAAAATACAGTTCTTGTATACTAGATACAGTTCTTGCATACAAGATACAGTCCTTGTATACAAGATAGAGTTCTTGTATACAAGATACAGTTCTTGCATACAAGATACAGTTCTTGTATACAAGATACAGTTCTTGTATACTAAATACAGTTCTTGTGTACAAGATACAGTTCTTGTATACTAGATACAGTTCTTGTATACAAGATACAGTTCTTGTATACAAGATACAGTTCTTGTATACTAGATACAGTTCTTGCATACAAGATACAGTTCTTGTGTACAAGATACAGTTCTTGTATACTAGATATAGTTCTTGTATACAAGATACTGTTCTTGTTTACAAGATACAGTTCTTGTGTACAAGATACTGTTCTTGTATACCAGATACTGTTCTTGTATACAAGATACTGTTCTTGTATACCAGATACTGTTCTTGTATACAAGATACTGTTCTTGTATACAAGATACATTCGAACTTAGGCTTCCAAATGGTCAGTACGAGACGGACGACGCCTCTAACCACTCGGCCACTGAGCTGGGTGTAACTAATTTCATAGAAAATTGATGTTGAATTCAAGTTGGTGAACGAGCATAGTTTTTGTTTATGCATAGATTTTTTCTTTATTTAAAAACTGGCACATTCATGATTTCAAGTTATGACCCGCCTACTGTTTCTACAATTTTCTATCACTCAACTGCTTGTAGTGTCAGCCATTAGTTATTCCTCTTAAGGTTGCGATCACGTGTCATCACTTATATTATAGCGCAAATTATGAAATTGTTTGGAGCTTTCAACAACAAAAAAATGCAATGTCTTGGCATAACATTCATAAAAGTTGATCAAAATGCTTTGTTGTAGACTGAAATTTATGTTGTCAAACATTCTAAAATCAATACATATGAATTATGATCATAAATTCTTTTAAAATAAATTTCAATCCAACAAACAAAGACGTATTAATTCACTTAAGTAAACTGTATGCGATTACGTTGCAGTATTTGTTAAAAAAAAAACTCAACACAAATGTGATCCCACCCCTAATTCTGTTTGTACAAACATCAACTTGTCAAACATGCAGTTTAAAAGCGTTTAAAGGCTTGTAATGCGTTGGCGCATGCGCTATTCAAAGTGTAGGCGCATGCGCTATTCAAAGTATAGGCGCATGCGCTATTCAAAGTATAGGCGCATGCGCTATTCAAAGTATAGGCGCATGCGCTATTCAAAGTATAGGCGCATGCGCTATTCAAAGTATAGGCGCATGCGCTATTCAAAGTATAGGCGCATGCGCTATTCAAAGTATAGGCGCATGCGCGAATTCAACTTATGGGCGCAAGCGCATTTACAAATCAATCGGCATTGCCACTCAAAGTACTAGTTACTCCCACTATACTATAAACAAGCATTTCATCACTTCTAAATTTAAAAAAAACATCTCAAATCAAAACACCAAGCAGGAGTTTTTGATGTCATTAACACGACATATCCATAAACAGAGAAAAACACTTTAAAACCATTTTTTATTGCCGCAAATGGCCCAAAAAAGGAACGCCCGGCGCACAAATTACGTAATTGGCGTGTAACTGTAGTATACGTATATCAAAAATGTCAAAATAAGACGAATGAAGACTGAATGAGGCCAACTGTGGCAAAATAAGACAATGTGAGGCTAACTGTATCAAAATAAGACAAAATGTGCCAAACTAAGGCCCAATTCACACATAAGCGGCGTCGGGCGGAGGCGCGGTGTAGGCGAGGTGCAGGCGCGACGCTGCACAGGCGATTGTAATGTCCATATGTAATGAAGGGATGGACATTGCACCATATGTTTTCATAGAGGCGGCATGGAAGAGTTTTGCTTCTTCGTCTACCATGTCTTGGCGAAAAAACGTGAAAAATATAAAAATGTCAAAAACATGAAAAATGTCAAAATGCCAAAAACGTGAAAAATGTCAAAAATGTGAAAAATGTCGAAAAAACGTCAAAAACGTGAAAAATGTCAAAAAAACGTCAAAAACGTGAAAAATGTCAAAAAAAAACGTCAAAAAACGTGAAAAATGTCAAAAAAAAAAAACGTCAAAAACGTGAAAAATGTCAAAAAAAAAACGTCAAAAACGTGAAAAATGTCAAAAAAAACGTCAAAAACGTGAATGTTCAAAACATGTTTATATAGAGGGGATGTGAAAGCGTCGTGCCTCTCGCTGCGCCGGCACCGCGCCTGAGACAGTGCCTGTTAGGCACTCTTCCACGCCGCCTCTATGTAAACATAAGCTGCAATGTCCACCCCTTCACTGCATATGAACATCACAATCGCCTGTGCGACGACGCGCCTCCGCTCGAAGCTGCTTATGTGTGAATTGGGCCTAACAACGATATGTCGATCGTGGTGTCTGTTATGTGATGTAATTTGTATTGTATTTAGTTGGTAATAGTTGAAAATCACTCCAACTAAAAAAAATATGACATTATCAATGTATTTTAATTGGCATTAGAAATGTACGAACGATTATCGGATGACCTTAAAACGTGCAATAACTAATTTATTTGCCATTATGTGTATGTATATATATTTTTTTTCCGGTTCCCATGTTTAAGAAGCGAAACAATAATCACTGTCTGGCAAACGAACTGGAAAGGGCATGCGTCCAACGGACATAAAATTGCCAATTAAATTATATAACGAAATTAATAAATGTAGTTGTAAGTGATTATTGAAGTAATAGGGAAATAAATGCAATTTTTTTTAGAAGTGTGGCGTGACAATGCAATGATCACACTTACACAAACCGTACCGAATTATTTATTGATTTGCAACAATAAAAAAAAACATCAATTGATCAAACATGTTTTAGTCGTAGTTTTACATCACACACCATATAAGGCACCTTACACGATCAATATTACTGTCAATATTTTAGAATAATGACAGTATTACTGTACGATATGTTTAAAATCTTCATTATTCTAACCTGTGCCAGTATTACTCATCGTGCAAGGTATAGTAATGATATAATGAAGAGATTACTGATTTTTATCGGCATAATTGATTACTTGATAAATATAAAAGGAGGATTGAAGCAAATATTGACAGTACTAGTATTGACAGTATTATTGACCGTGTAAGATGCCTTTATGGTAAAAGTGGTTACAGTTTTTGTTGATGATATATCGATGTAATATACAAAATTTAGAAACTATTTTGGAAATATTGGATTGTTAAGGCGTCTACTGAAGTATGATAAACAATAACTATTTTGGAAGTTTTCCATTACTCTCAGTAGCATGACAAGCAAAATTCCTCAAATTTCTTCCCGAATTTAGTTGATCCAAGGACGATGTTTGAAAACCTCGGCCTTGCGGGGTCACATGGACTTATATCAGGCGAGTGTGATGGCCATGGAGCTGTCTGTGTGAATTTCTGTGGGGCTACCTCAAGGCCGAGGTTTTTAAACATCAAGTTTGCAGTCTCCTGATCTAATGGGCCATTCACAATAAGCGTGGTAGTTGTAATTGCACACATGTATAAAAATGAGGGTGTTTACAGCAGTATTTACGCAGAAAAACTATCACAGAACATGGCTAATTATATCTACCATAATTATCGCATAGCATTACTGCCCAATTCTGAATGTCTGAATTTTTATAGCCATGCAAAATATAGCTTGTAGCGGTTACCACTACCGCGCTTATTGTGAATGGCCCATTAGGCATTGGCAAAAAGGAACATTGTTGCAAAGTGCATTCATGCAACTGCTAAGAAAAATATTAAACAATTTATAATATAATAAAACGCTACAAGTACTACGACTGACCAGCTCGAAGCTTGTGTAGCCGAATACCGACTGAAAACTATGAGAGCAAGCGCATGGAAATCTGCAAGAGAACACTACGGTCATACCGAAAATTAACTAGCTGTTAGAGGGGGTGGGGAGTATTCTACGTTGCTGGTAGAGTGACTACAATGAGTTTAATCTGATTTGTGTCTACAACGCCAAACGCCAATTGCGTTACTTCCTTTTTTTACACGTACAAACAGAATAGCTAATGTTGCTTACTATTTAGGATTCAAACCGTACCGTTACGGTTTGAATCTTCAAACTAGTAGATGTAAAAAAATTAGTGACCCATCAAAATTTTGTTATTGATTGTTAACAAACTTTTAAGGTATACATAGTAAATAGAAAATATGATGAAAAACACGTTTTGTACACATATCTACTAGCTTTTATAGTTTTACTAAAAGATAGATAGATATGATTTTTGCAGGCTTGAATTATTGCCCATGCCAAATTGCCAATTATAGTTCTACTAAAAGATAGATAGATACAAATTTTGCAGGCTTGAATTATTGCCCGTGCCAAATTGCCAATTCAAATGACTGGAACTACTTATAATTTTTCTTGGTGCAAGCAATTCCAGTGATTTTTTTGAACAAGATTTGATAGTACTATACAGTGTCACACAACGGACGCGTCGGCGGATTGTGCGTTAACTATCATTCAGGATGCTAAAATTCTTTTCAGGTATATGTAGATTGAAGGTGCTCCTTCCTTCAAAAAATAATTTCTTGAAAATAGCATTGTCATATACAGGTTGATGCATCAAAGTTATATTTTTTTTTTTTGCAAATTTCTAAAGGACGTCAGAAAATTGTGCAAAATGATATGAAAGAAATAATAGGTCTATTGCAATTAGACAATGCCATTTGAATCGAAAAATAATCCAGTTTTTGAAAAATATTGCATAGACAAATGGGATAAAAATCATGTATAAAGGTCGTTTTAGACAAGACAATTTCTTAGCTCAAAAGTTGTTCAAGAAATGAATTCATATATCCTCTTCCCATACAATTTGTCCTTGACAAATAGAACGCGTTATATTTTTCCATTCAATCTACAATCCAATTCAATATTTCAAATAATTTGCTGTATGATACGAGATAATTTAAATTGTCTCGCATCTTGACTAACTTTTGAGTCAAGAAATTGTCTTGTCTAAAACGATCTTAAGATTTATATTGCACTATTTATAAATTTCACGTAAAATTTTGATCACTGATTATACAGGATGATCATTTACCAGACCATCTGAATTTACAAAAATAGACCTCCTGGTTTCTTTAAAATTAATTATAACTGAAAGCATAAAAGTTGGCTGTAGAAGGTGTTTTGTTATTTGTTTATAAGTTTTTTTCTCTAATCAATGCAAGTTATTTCATGTTGCGCCTGAAACGGCGACATGTTACTTTACTTTAATCAAAAATATATGAGTCTGCAACTGGTGCGCAAAAAGGAAGTGACGCATTACTGTACAACGCGCTTCCACTATCGATTATCCTCGACAAGCGAAATAACCGGGGTGGTGGTTGAAACCGAAAGTGGAATTTGGGGCTACTACAAAACCAGCTACCCTCATAATCAATTCAAAAAAAAAAACAACTTGATACTGCCATCGCTGTAGGGGGGTGCCGCATAGTGCCGCAAACAGAGGGGACCGCGCCCCGGCGGCGCCTGGTTACGCCCACGCCCCTCGCGCGCGATCGATCCCGGCCGGAACGAGAGAGGGTGGCTTGGCCCCCAGCGGCGAGCGAGATGGGGATGCCTACTACTAACCTTCGTAATTGACCTGGCCGTCGCCGTCGATGTCGGCCTCCCGGATCATCTCGTCGACCTCCTCGTCGGTGAGCTTCTCGCCGAGGTTGGTCATCACGTGGCGCAGCTCGGCCGCCGAGATGAAGCCGTTGCCGTCCTTGTCGAAGACCCGGAAGGCTTCGCGGATCTCCTCCTCGCTGTCCGTGTCCTTCATCTTACGCGCCATCATCGTCAGGAATTCGGGGAAATCAATTGTACCGTTGCCTGTGGGAAAAAAAACAATGATTATATTAATCAATTACACACATTTAGATTTTTTATTTATGAGACATTCATAATTTATTGTGCTCAGCTTTTCAAATTCAATTTTTATTTATTGAATTTATATGGTACATAACAATTATGGCCGAATTTTAAAACGGCAGTTAAAAAATTGCCTAAATGGAAAATGGACCAAATCTATTTTTACTTAGATCCTGTTTATTAGATCATTCAAACCGGATGACACCTCTAACCACTCAGCTACAGAGCTGAGTATGGATAGATGTTTTCCAGTTATGACTACATAACTGGAAAACATCTATCCATACTCAGCTCTGTAGCTAAGTGGTTAGAGGTGTCATCCGGTTTGAACCTGTATGATTTTTGTAGTTTTTTGAAGGGTTATGCCAAATAAAGGTTGTTTTTTTATAGTGTTGACACCACACGACTTTCAGAATTACATGACCTATTTAAATTTGTATAACATTTTCGACATTTCCAACTTTTTCTGCTTTTTTGTTGTTTTTATAGACATTTTTGATAATATTTCGCGATATTTGACAATATTTAACAATATTTGACGATATTTAACAATATTTGACGATATTTAACAATATTTGATAATATTTGTTTCATTTTTATTCTATAATATTTTTAGAAGACTGTCCCGGTACTCACCAACATTCTATAAATCTATCAATAGTTATTGAACCCATAAGTATTCGTTCTTATAGCAACAATAAATACATTATTTAGATTATGTAGTTACTTTATATTCTCTCTATTGGTAACACTGAATATTTAAACAAAAGGTGTCATCAACGCCCAAATCACAAGCGCTATTCAAGGTGTTTGACATTTGTTTTACCATAATCAGCCACTATGACGTTGTCAATTTATCCATTCAATAGCTTATGGGACCTATACAGTTTACGGCGGTATGTTGGTGAATCATTCCCGTATTCACCAACATCCCATACACTTTATAGGTCCCATAAACTATTGAATGGATAAATTGACAACGTCATAGTGACAGAATATGGTAAAACAAATGTCAAACACCTTAAATAGCGCTTGTGATTGGAGCTTTGATGACACCTTTTGTTTAATTATTCAGTGTTACCAATAGAGAGAATATAAAGTAACTACATTAACTAAATAATGTATTTATTGTTGCTATAACAATGAATACTTTATGGGTTCAATAACTATTGATAGATGTATGGAACCTATAACAATGAATACTTATGGGTTCAATAACTATTGATAGATGTATGGAACCTATAAAATTTATGGGATGTTGGTAATACGGGCATCAATACAATTACACCACTGTCTATACAAATTTTACTAATATTATCGCATTTACCCTGATGATACTAATTTTGAGTACAAATTTATTTCATAAGGTATTGCTTATCGTTTAGAAAATCCGCATTTTTTATTTCGTAATGGCAGCGATAAGGTAATACACTGCTGATAAGATAGCGCGACGTTTATCGTACACATGGAATGTTTTTTTTTGTAGCTACAATTTAAAACAACACACATAATCGTCCTGCCAAATGTGACTCACCAGCGTATACTAAACACCGGCTTTTGTTTTATAATTAGAGGCCCGCGAATAAATATGAATCCCATTATAAAGTGTGAATAATCAAATTATCCGACTAAATTGTAATTAATTTAAATTACTCATATTCATTGCGAGAGGATGAATGTGTAATAGTAAATAAAAATAAAATTCCCACTGCATTATTTTGCGATAATATGATGTCATTATTTGCTTTATAAACATTTGGTGGCTAGCAAATAGTTCACACGGTGACAAAAAAGTACATAAATACATATGTTGGGTTATAGAGTGACGGTTGTTTAACTTTGCAATGTTTAAAACTATTAAACTTTAGACACAGTTGTATAAAGACTAATGCCCATATTCACCTACATCCCATAAACTTTATAGGTCCCATAAGCTATTGAATGCATACATTGACAACATCATTGTGACAGAATATGCCAAAACAAATGTCAAACACATTGAATAGCGCTTGTGATTTGGGCGTTGATGACACATTTTGTTTAATCATTCAGTGTCTGCAATAGAGAGAATCTAAAATAACTACATTCTCTAGATAATGTATTTATTGTCGCTATAACAACGAACACTTATGGGTTCAATAGCTATTTATGGAACGTCGGTAAATGCGGGGGTAACCCCCGTATTCACCAACGTTCTATAAATCTATCAATATCTATTGAACCCATAAATATTCATTGTTACAGCAACATAAAATAAATTATCTAGGGAATGTAGTTACTTTAGATTCGCTCTATTGGAAACACTGAATAATTAAACAAAAGCTGTCATCAAAGCTCCAATCACAAGCGCCATTTAAGGAGTTTGACATTTGTTTTGGCATATGTTGTCAATGTATCCACTCAATAGCTTATACCTATAAAGTTCATGGGATATTGGTGAATACGGGCATATATATTGTATACCTTATTAATTTATCATTTCATACCAATCATGTATCTCTATTTTTATATGGCAACGTCGCATTATGTGTCAAAATTGTTAAAAATGACGTTTGAATCACGAATTCGGAAATTAACTGGAAAGTTATTTGCTTTATACAACTGAGCCTTAAAGGGTGACTTGTAACATTCTGAGAAAATCACGAATTGAAAATAAACTCTATTATTATCTCTTTTATACAACCAAGCCTTAATTATTGATAATATTTGCGACTCAAGCCATTTTTTTTTTATTTAAACATGGTTATTGTCAGTGATATAGATTATTTATAAATGTCAATTTATATACAACAAATGACTGCTTGTAATATACATATTAGTAGTACATACAGGGTATACACATATGTGTAGAAAAAATCTGAGATATTAAATATATTCAAGAAAACCAATAAAACATTAATGTTTAAATCTTGAAAAGCAAAAACAATATACAGCTAAAATCACTAAAAAAAAACCACCATAAAAAGATTCCTTTGAAATTACCGTGTAATTTACGACATTTTTCCTCTCCTCCTCAGGTTATTTAAATAGGTATTATTTTTAGCACGTCGCATTTCCACTGAATTCTATTTCTCCCTACTCTCACACACACATATACCATATTTCGAGTGCTTTTATTTGGTTGCGACACACAAAAAATTATCCCAATAGCTCTGAACAATTTGAAATCATCACGTGCAATTGCCTCATCTAATCGCCGTTTCCGGTTCACTCCAAACGCGCATTTTACAACAGAATATTATAATGAAATGACACACGACACGGCTGTAATTAGTGTTCATTTTTTAATAAGAATCGTTAATTTTAAATGGTTTTTATAATTTGTTTTTTTTAGAACCATAACCATACAGTATTCTAATGTATGTGTTGACTTAACTAGAGTCGTTTGAATTAATTTTGTCGTTATTGAATTCTTTTTCAGAATTTATGCCCATATTTTACAAAAAATCTTTTATAGATCCCATTAGCTCTTGGCAATTCAAACGTTAACGATTTTCTCCCAATTCGTAGGTAAACAGCTGATTTTTGGTCACAATGACGTTTCGAATTTGTCTATTCAATACGCGATTCAAGCATTGCCAACTGCATCAATGACAGCTTCGCTCTCATATGAAAGCGAAATGATGATGAAATATGATGAAAAAAGCAATGTTATACAAAAACAGATTCCCTACTAAATATAGTTTAATTTACTGCCACCAGATAGAGTATCCGCCGGCTTGAATCATTGCCAACTGCATCAATGACAGCTTTGCTCTCATATGAAAGAGAAATGATGATGAAATATGATGAAAAACCCAATGTTAGACAAAAACAGATTTCCTACTAAATATAGTTTAATTTTATGCCACCAGATAGAGTATCCGCCGACTTGAATCATTGTCAACTGCATCAATGACAGCAGTTGACAATGATATATATGAATGAATGAATATATATATATAATATTACACGATTTCCATCACTTTTACAACAAGGTGATGAGTTAATATATATTTAAGGTATTAATAAGAAAACCTTGGCAATTTCTGTCAAAATTTTGTGCAAAAACAGATTCCCTATAAATATAGTTTACTTTTCTGCCACCAGGATTTATCCGCCGGCTTGAATCGCGTATTGAATAAACAAATTCGAAACGTCATTGTGACAGAATATACCAAAACAAATGTCAAACACCTTCAATAGCGCTTGCAATTGAAGCTTTGATGACGTTGGTGAATACCGGGGATAAACTATTGAATGGACAAATTGAAAACGTCATTGTGACAGAAATTGTCAAAACAAATGTCTAACACTTTAAATAGCGCTTGTGATTGGAGCTTTGAAGACACCTTTTGTTTAATTATTCAGGGTTTCCAATAGAGAGAATCTAAAGTAACTACATCTCCTTATGACAGTTGTTTTGGCAATTTCTGTCACAATGACAGTTGTTTTAGCAATTTCTGTCACAATGACAGTTGTTTTAGCAATTTATGTCACAATGACAGTTGTTTTGGCAATTTCTGTCACAATGACAGTTGTTTTGGCAATTTTTATCACAATGACATTTATTTTGACCATTTCTGTCATAATGACATGTTCAATTTATACAATCAATAGCTTATGGGACCTATATAGTTTATGGGATTTTGGTAAATACAGGCATTAGTGACATTAGCTATTAATTTGTCTTGCATAAGTATGACTTAAATACTGAATGTTTATTTATTGTTTTTTTTTGGTATTTGTCAGCATTGAGTGTACTCACCGTCAGCGTCCACTTCATTAATCATATCCTGAAGCTCAGCTTCCGTGGGATTTTGGCCTAGGGATCGCATAACGGTGCCTAATTCTTTGGTTGTGATGGTGCCATCGCCGTCCTTGTCGAAAAGCGAGAACGCCTCTTTGAACTCGGCGATCTGTTCTTCAGTCAGTTGGTCTGCCTGTTGAACAAATGAGAAAATAGCATGAGAATATAGATAAATCAATATGCTGTATGTACTATAACTCCCTCGCAAGTAATACATATGATTGATCAGATCAATAAATTGGACACAAAAAACTTTCTTTAAAACACATTTATTTGTTAGTAGTTTGCGGTGGGGGAGAACGTGCGTGAGGGGAAGGTACTGAGATGTGGGTGAGGGGAAGGTAGAAGGTAGTGAGCTGTGGGCGAGGGAAAGGTAGTGAGCTGTGGGTGAGGGAAAGAAGGCAGTGAGATGTGGATGAGGGAAAAGTAGTGAAATGTGGGCGAGGGAAAGAAGACAGTGAGATGTGGCTGAGGGAAAGGTAGTGAGATGTGGGCTGAGGGAAAGGTAGTGAGATGTGGGCTGAGGGAAAGGTAGTGAGATGTGGGCTGAGGGAAAGGTAGTGAGATGTGGGCTGAGGGAAAGGTAGTGAGATGTGGGTGAGGGAAAGGTAGTGAGATGTGGCTGATGGAAAGATAGTGAGATGTAGATGAGGGAAAGGTAGTGAGATGTGGCTGAGGGAAAGGTAGTGAGATGTGGCTGAGGGAAAGGTAGTGAGATGTGGGCTGAGGGAAAGGTAGTGAGATGTGGGCTGAGGGAAAGGTAGTGAGATGTGGGCTGAGGGAAAGGTAGTGAGATGTGGCTGAGGGAAAGGTAGTGAGATGTGGCTGAGGGAAAGGTAGTGAGATGTGGCTGAGGGAAAGGTAGTGAGATGTGGCTGAGGGAAAGGTAGTGAGATGTGGCTGAGGGAAAGGTAGTGAGATGTGGCTGAGGGAAAGGTAGTGAGATGTGGCTGAGGGAAAGGTAGTGAGATGTGGCTGAGGGAAAGGTAGTGAGATGTGGGCTGAGGGAAAGGTAGTGAGATGTGGGCTGAGGGAAAGGTAGTGACATGTGGGCTGAGAGAGAGGTAGTAAGATGTGGCTGAGGGAAAGGTAGTGAGATGTGGCTGAGGGAAAGGTAGTGAGATGTGGGCTGAGGGAAAGGTAGTGAGATGTGGGCTGAGGGAAAGGTAGTGAGATGTGGGCTGAGGGAAAAGTAGTGAGATGTGGGCTGAGGGAAAGGTAGTGAGATGTGGGCTGAGGGAGAGGTAGTAAGATGTGGCTGAGGGAAAGGTAGTGAGATGTGGGTGAGGGAAAGGTAATGAGATGGAATATGTAAGTAAAAGGGAGATGAAGGAATGTTTGTCGTGGGAAAAAACGTGGGTGAGGGAAAAGGGAAGGTAGAAGATTGAATATGCAAGTAAAATGGTGATGAATGCCTGGGTTGATATAAATTTATTTCAATAAATTACATTACATTATACTACTGAAATTTAGTGAAATATACAAGTCAATTGTTTTTGTTGTTGTGATTTTAAGGTAGGTATACAATTAGAACGGTGCTTATTTTAAGGTAAAAAACAAAACAGATTTGTTAACTCTAGTTGTAACTCTAATTGATACACAAAATAAGTTGTGCATAAAGTTAACAATTCTTTGGCCAAAATGTTTTTTTAATTAAATAATCAAAGCTATAAATACGAAACAGTATTGTCAATTAGGTTTACATGCTGATAACAATGATGTATCTAGCCATTGTGTTTGCACACCTCCATTGTTTTATACAATTATTATCAACATTTATTACCAAAAGATAACAAAAACACAATTGTACTTTTATATGTATAACAGGTGGGCAAGAAATAAGATAACTATTCACTTGAACATTATTTTACTTATATGTGTATCGTTGCATTAAGGATTTTTAGTACATTGTACTAAATTCGTCAAGTAATTTTGAACAAGTCTCTAATGTTAATTATTGATGAGCTATGTTCAGGGCGTACAATTACCAATGACGTAATGTGCATGATGGCGTACAATAACCAATGACGTAATGTGCATGATGACGTACAATAACCAATGACGTAATGTGCATGATGGCGTACAATAACCAATGACGTTATGTGCATAATGGCGCACAATAACCAATGACGTAATGTGCATAATGGCGCACAATAACCAATGACGTAATGTGCATGATGGCGTACAATAACCAATGTTAATATACACAAATTAAATTTTTTTAGTTGTGTGATACAGACTTTTATTACAGGTTACTGTATTTTGGACTGTCTGCAATTTAAAAAAAACTTCTAGATTTGAAGAGCTATCAGTTGTGGGGCTTTTCAGCTAGTGAATTCATTTACGTAAAAAAAATAATTTGAAACAACATACTATATACTTATTTGAGTGTTAAACTGCGGAATATTTAAATTAATAAGTTTTATATACTTTTCAACCTGACATCAGCTGTCACGTTGACAGATAACAGCCCGTTACAAAAATTACACGATGCAAATATTATTTGTACGACTTTTTTATGACGTTAGTAGTACATGATTGGTCATAGTACGAGATTAACTTTTCACATAAACAATTGAAACTTGTTCATCTAATCTAGTACAGTGTAATTCACGCTTCACTGGCCAAAAGGATTTTTTTTTGTAGAAATATTTCTATATAAATATTTTAGTAAACGAGGTCAATATATCAGGAAAACGGCAAGAATATACAAAAAGAATATACAAAAAAAAAACAAAAAAAAGAGTATGGTAATATATAAGAAAAAACAAAGAGCATGGTAATATAGAAAAAAAAAGCATGGTAATTTAGAAAAAACAAAGAGCATCGTAATATAGAGAATAAAAAACAAAGAGCATGGTAATATAGAGAAAAAAACAAGGAGCATGATAATATACAAAAAAAAACAAGGAGAATGGGAATATAAAAAAAAACAAAGCATGGTAATATACAAAATAAAAAAGAAGAATGGGAATATACAAAAAAAAACAAGAATCATGGCAATATAAAAAAAAACAAGGAGCATGGTAATATATACGGAAAACAAAACTCACAAAAAAATATCACTAAACAGAAGACAAATCGAACGTAGTAGAACCTAGGAACGATAATAGAAAGTAATGGAAAAATAGACAAAGAGATAAATCAAAGATTATGGAAGAATCTTTAATATGATAAAAAAGACATTCTTTTATTGGAAAGACATACCGAAAAACAACGAAACGAACATAATTTTAAATTTAATTTAATTATTTTAATTAATACAATAAGATCGACGATAATGCAGTAAAGTAGTGAATCATGGAACATGATGGAAAGGCACAAAACAAAAATAAACGCAATGAAGATGAGAATGTTAAGAAGAATAGAAAACAAGACAAGAATGGGCAAAATAGAAAACGAAACATATAGACAAAATATTTGAATATAATCAATAAACGAGAAAATAATAGGATAATTCAGATGGTTAGGGTCCCTGGTTAGGGCACATATAATAACAACAACAATAATAATAATAATAGTAATAATTTAAAATAATAATAGTAATAATAATAATTTAAAATAATAATAGTAATAATAATAATTTAAAATAATAATAGTAATAATAATAATTTAAAATAATAATAGTAATAAAAATAATTTAAAATAATAATAGTAATAATAATAATTTAAAATAATAATAGTAATATTATATAATAAAGTGTCTTTATTTCCTTTTCAATTACAATTTAACAGTTTGACATTAGAACAATACAACATTGAAAAAGGAAACGGCGATTTTGCCAAAAGAAAGTCTATCACGAATGATATACAAGAGCAGAGCAACAGGAAGCAACTACATACGGAGGACCAAGGAAAACATGAACCGACATAATGAGAGAAGAAGCAGACTGAAAAAAACATTTAGATTAAATAATTAAAACTAGATAGGAAGAAATAAAGGTAAATATACACACAAGATACAATAGACACACGTGCCCCGAGAAATAGAAGAAAGGAAAGGAGTAGACAAAAATTACCATAGAAGATACAAACATTATCAAAGAAGATACAAAAATTACCATAGAGAATACAAAAATTATCATAGAAGATACAAAAATGACCATAGAAGATACAAAAATGACAATAGAAGATACAAAAATTACCATAGAAGATACAAAAATTACCATAGAAGATACAAAAATTGCCATAGAAGATACAAAAATGACCATAGAAGATACAAAAATTACCATAGAAGATACAAAAATTAACATAGAAAATACAAAAATTACCAACGAAGATACAAAAATTACCATAGAAGATACAAAAATTATCATAGAAGATACAAAAATTATCATAGAAGATACAAAAATTATCATAGAAGATACAAAAATTATCATAGAAGATACAAAAATTACCATAGAAGATACAAAAAATACCAAAGATACATAAATTACCATAGCAGATACAAAAAGTATCATAGAAGATACAAAAATGACCATAGAAGATACAAACATTGCCATAGAAGATATAAAAATTACCAATGAAGATACAAAAATTACCATAGAAGATACAAAACATACCATAGAAGATACAAAAATTACCTAGATACAAAAATTACCATAGAAGATACAAAAAGTATCATAGAAGATACAAAAATTACCATAGAAGATACAAAAATTGTCATAGAAGATACAAAAATTACCAACGAAAATACAAAAATTACCATAGAAGATACAAAAATTATCATAGAAGATACAAAAATTACCATAGAAGATACAAAAATTACCAACGATACAAAAATTGCCATAGAAGATACAAAAAGTATCATAGAAGATACAAAAATTGCCATAGAAAATACAAAAATTACCAACGAAGATACAAAAATTACCGTAGAAGATACAAAAATTATCATAGAAGATACAAAAATTATCATAGAAGATACAAAAATTATCATAGAAGATACAAAAATTATCATAGAAGATACAAAAATTACCATAGATACATAAATTACCATAGCAGATACAAAAAGTATCATAGAAGATACAAAAATTACCATAGAAGATACAAACATTGCCATAGAAAATATAAAAATTACCAATGAAAATACAAAAATTACCATAGAAGATACAAAACATACCATAGAAGATACAAAAATTACCAAAGATACAAAAATTACCATAGAAGATACAAAAAGTATCATAGAAGATACAAAAATTACCATAGAAGATACAAAAATTGCCATAGAAGATACAAAAATTACCAACGAAGATACAAATATTACCATAGAAGATACAAAAATTATCATAGAAGATACAAAAATTACCATAGAAGATACAAAAATTACTATAGAAGATACAAAAATTACCAAAGAAGATACAAATCTTACCAAGATACAAAAATTAGCATAGAAGATACAAAAATGAGAGTAACAAAACTGAAAACACTCATACAAAAAAAACTTGATCAGCTGAAGGACTTTTCTACTGGTAAAGGGGGAAGCTAAGTTGAGTGTTTTCACCTTAACTTCACACAGAAAACCTCTGAAAAACTGTGAAAGGTTGCCTTGGATTTAAACCTGTGCTCCCAAAAGGTTATCGTACAGTCATTATTCTAAAATATTGACAATATTATTGATCATTTAAGGTGACTTTATGACACCAGTTGTCTTATACTGAGTATTAAGGTTGTTTTAGTCAAGACAATTTCTTAGCTCAAAAGTTGCTCAAGAAATGAATTCATATATCCTCCTCCCATACAATTTGTCTTTGACAAATAGAACGTGTTATATTTATATCCAATTCAATATTTCAAATAATTTGCTGTATGATACAAAACAATTTATATTGTCTTGCATCCTGACTAACTTTTGAGTCAAGAAATTGTCTTAATTAATACTCAGTATGAGACAACTGGTGTTATAAAGGCACCTTAACCGATCAATAATATTGTCAATATTTTAGAATAATGACTGTACGATAACATGTTTAAAATGTTCATTATTCTAAAATATTGACAGTATTATTGATCATGTAAGATGCCTTTTGAAGGCACCTTACATGGTCAATAATACTGTCAGTATTTGCTTCAATCCTCCTTTTATATATCAATTTTCAGGATAAACAACAGTATAATCTTCATTCCATCATTACAATACCTTAAAGGCACCTTACACGGTCAATAATACTGTGAAAATAACTGTCAATACTAGTACTATCAATATTTGCTTCAGTCCTTTTATATTTATTAAGTAATCAATTATCCTGATAAAGCTCAGTATTCTTTTCAATACATCATTACTATACCTTACACAATGAGTAATACTAGAAAAGTTTAGAATAATGAAGATTATAAACATATTATCATACAGTAATACTATCATTATTCTAAAATATTGACAGTAATATTGATCGTGTAAGGTGCCTTTTACACAATAAGTGACACTGTCAATATTTTAGAATAATGAACATTTTAAACATATTATTATACAGTAATACTGTCATTATTCTAAAATATTGACTAATATTATTGATCGTGTAAGATACCTTTCTGACACCAGTTGTCTCATGTAAAGTAAAGTATACATTTGTCATTTTCTATAACAGGATTCACATATAAACATGATCACCATTGAAATTTGACATGTCAACAAACAAGTACATATATGATATAATTTAATTAGTCATACCTGTATTCACCAACATCTCATAATCTTTATAGGTCCCATATATTATTAAATGGATAAATTGACAATGTCATTGTGACAGAATATGCCAAAACAAATGTCAATCACTTTCAATAATAGCACTTGCAATTGGAGTTTTGAAGACACCTTTTGTTTAATTATTCAGTGTTTCCAATAGAGAGAATCTAAAGTAACTACATTACCTAGATAATTTATTTATTATTGCTGTATCAACAAATACTTATGGGTTCAATAGCTATTGATAGATTTATGGAATGTCAGTGAATATGGGGGTAAAGTAAACAAATGATTATAAATATCGTTCATTGAGGAATTCCTCAATACTAATGGTGGAATGAAGAGATTACTGATGTTTATTGGGATAATTGATAAATATATAAGGATGATTGAAGCAAATATTGACCATGTAAGGTGCCTTATAAGGGCACCTTTCACGGTCAATAATACTGTCAATACTAGTACTGTCAATATTTGCTTCAAACCTCCTTTTATATTTATCAAGTAATCAATTATCCAGATAAAAATCAGTATTCTCTTCATTACATCATTGATATACCTTGCACGATGAGTAATACTGGCAATAATTAGAATAATGAACATTTTAAACATATTACCGTACAGTAATCCTGTCATTATTCTATAATAATATTGACAGTAATATTGATCGTGTAAGGTGTCTTATAAAGGCACCTTACATGGTCAGTAATACTGTCATTATTTTAGAATAATGACAGTATTATTGACCATGTAAGGTGCCTTTATAAGGCACCTTACACAGTCAGTAATACTGTCAATATTTTAGAATAAGACTGTTCATTATTCTAAAATATTGACAGTATTACTCATCATGTAATGTATAATAATGATGGAATGAAGAGAATACTGATGTTTATCCGGAAAATAGATTACTTGATAAATATAAGAGAATTAAACAATATTGACAGTACTAGGACTGACAGTATTATTGACCAGGTAAGGTGCCTTTAATACATTTGTTTTATTAAATCTGCCTTCACACACACACTTCAGTTTAATAATCAGGCTATTCTTTGTTGGTAACAAACTGTTATTATCATTCGCCACAGACAGTACTAGGATTGACAGTATTATTGACCCTGTAAGGTGCCTTTATAACAACTAGGCAACCGTACAATATTCTCAGTTAATAAAATAAAACAAACTTGTGCTGTTTAATCTTTCTTAGCTTCATCTATAAACCATTATTGTATTATGTGGAGATATAAAAAGTTATAATTTAAAAAGGGTATTATGTCATTAAACCTAAATGGTTTGTGAGGCAAGATTTATTTTGGTTACAGTTAAGCTTATTTTAGTCATGTAATCTATGTATATATGTTGTATTTTATTGTATTTTCAAGGGTTAGACCTGTTTAATAAAGATTATTATTATTATAATCATAATATATCATATATAATCACATTATAATTTGTTCATTTAAATTTTGTACAATAGCAAAATTGCTTATAAAAGGCACCTTACACAGTCAATAATACTGTCAATATTTTAGAAATGATAGACAGTATTACTGTACGATAACATATTTAAAATGTTCATTATTCTAAAATATTGACAGAATTACTTATCGTGTAAGGTATGCTAATGATGGAATGAAGGGAATACTGATGTTTATCCGGATAATTGATTACTTGATAAATATAAAAGGAGGATTGAAGTAAATACTGACAGTACTAGGATTGACAGTATTATTGGCCATGCCTTAAAGGCACCTTACACAGTCAATAATACTGTCAATCCTAGTACCATCAGTATTTGCTTGTTCTGGATAGTTGACTAGAGGGTAGTGTAGCTACAGACACTTAGGCCTCAAAATAGGCTACTCACTCATCCCACCAGTCAATTTTGCATGCAAGCTGCAAAACTCTGGCAGGTGAGGAGTTGCCAATGCTGGTCATAATAGGCAGAATTTGCTTGAATCCTCCTTCAATATTTATTAAGTAATGAATTATCTGGAAAAATATCCATATTCTCTACATTCCATCATTACTATACCTTACACGATCAAGAATACTGTCAATATCTTAGAATAATGAAAATTTTAAATATATTATCTAAAAGGTACCTTACACGGTCAATAATACTGTCAATATTTGCTTCATTTCTCTTTTTATATTTATCAAGTAATCAATTATCCAGATAAGGATCAATATTCTTTTCATTACATGATTACTATACCTTACACGATGAGTAATACTGGCAATATTTTAGAATAATGAACATATTAAATAATTTATCATTGAGTAATACTGTCATTATTCTAAAATATTGACAGTAATATTGATCGTGTAAGGTGCCTTATACAGTAATACTGTCATTATTCTAAAATATTGACAGTATAGTCAACTGTGTAAGATGCCTTAATAGTGTACGATTATTATTATTAAAGGTTTGCATTTTACACATATACAAAAAACAGTTAAGTGTAATGACCTACATTTGGCATGATCATAAAAAACACATAATTTTACAAATTAATGACATTTGCATGATATCAGTCATACATGTTATAATGAATTGTTATCTAGGATGTTACGCCCCAAAAAAAAAACATTCAACACAAATCTGTGTGTCATAATTGGACCCATAGCAACAAGTACTGCTGTAAAACAAACGTGCAGCTCAAAAACCACAAATAAAATAATTGATTGAATCAATCTAAACCTCAGTTAATTACAAAATCAGCCGTAAATTTCTAGAAGCCATAAAGATACCGTACTGCGGAAATTAATGCAGTCTGTCCACAATAGATGGAGCACAAATTAACTTGCATGCAGTAATTTCCTGTGTGGTGTTTCAACGCAAGTTTTCCTTAAATAAACTAATTAGTGTGCGATTGTATCCGCATTGTTCTTTTTAGCCGAGCATCCTGTTTGCGGGTTTCCGTGGCTCTCTCTGGCCGCGGCCAATCGATAGCCTCGGGAAAAAAATTGGGGTTAGGTCGATCGAATTTCGCCCTGGCTAAAACCGCCGTCGCCCCCTCCGGTTATATAATTTTCGCAAGCTTGTGATGTGGCATCGCGCCCCCTTGGCTAATTACGCGGAGCAACAGATCAATATACGCGGCTGCCAGAAATTTCGGGTTTACTACGTACGTACGTAAGCGAGCCGGGAGGGGAAGGGCAAACCGGTGTTAGGCAGCGGACGTCCGTTTTTGACAGTTATTTTCGTACGGAATTACTAACGGTGGACGAGAAATATATTTGGGAAATGGTGGATGGTGGTCGTGGGTATGCTTGGGTGGTGCGGATGGGCGTAAAAACGTACTCACCATTTGGATTAATTAGGATTTCGACGTGCACTTATCCAAGTCACCAAATAACAAATGTATGCTGGATGACGGAGCGACGTGACGCGGACGAGACTTGTAGCCAACTGTGTTGGGTTTTGTTATGTTGTGGGTCGGAGGCTCTCGGGGAGTGGTGGGGAGGTGGCGACGTTTTGCTGCTCTGCGCCGCGAAGCGCGCTCCGATGCGGCTATGACATAAACGAGTAAAATTCATACGCCGTACCCGGTTCAAACGCATCGAAATTAAACTACAAAAACTACTCTACTGTACCTGGAGAATCAAAATGCCGTCCTGTTATAATCGTAGTGCACTAGATGTAATGCTGTAACACAGAAGAGACCGGCTGTAAAGCTTGATGCGGGTAAGTACTATTTTGCATGGCGGTGTGTACGTCGGCTGCGACAGCACGGGCGCGGCTTGTTTACAACGTATGTTGGTAACCGGAGGCCTCGCGATTGGTCCGCGGGCACCTGCAATGCGTCAAGCGGGAAAGTCGCCCGCCTTTACACGCGGTTAGAACAAACGGATGCGCAACGGCGGCGTAAAGACGCGGGCCGCCGCTCTGCGGGTGCGGCGTAACGACGCCCCAACACACACACTAGTGCTGCTGCTGCCCCGTAAACTTCGCCAACCCACCCACCCCCATTAACACCGCCAAATATAAAAAAAATCGACTCCACTGCCCTACATTTCCCGCAAAACTTATAACCATATTATAATAAAAAATCAAATTTTACTCACGTTTGAAACTAACTGCAACGAAAACCAACACCAAGGTCACCCATTTTGTGTCGTTTATATTAAATTGTTTTGTTACAAACATTGTTTGGTTATAATAAACGAGTAGTCGTTGGTTGCAATATGGCCGAAATGCGATTCGAAAACAAAAATAGTTGAATGCTGGTTGTTTGTTTGGTGTTTGATTGCTACTGAAATATTTGTGCTCGAGAAGAATCAACAGTTATTTATTGCCTGTACGCCATAAGGTATCCTATTTAATTATATTTTGTTATAGTAACACCCCATATATGAGGGCAAATGTAAACTAACCTTCAAATTTTAAAATAATATATATTTTTATGCTAGTACTAATAATAATAATAATAATATATATATATATATATATATATATATATATATATATATTAAATTTTAGTTAGTCCATTTTTGCTCTCATTGTTCATATATGTTGTAGCCCCCCAACAGCGTTTTATAATTAAAGGGTTATTATATTAATAGTAGGGATCTGTAAAACACCATTTTGCATATTCATTACTTCATTTGTTAGCGGAAATTTTTAAGTTGCATGACTAAACAATGAGGTTTCAAAGGGTGTCATTAAAGAAATATCAAGATCAGAATAGAATTATAGCTTTATTAAATACGGGGGTGGTTGAAAATCCGTCCTGTGGTGGATTTAGACCTCATTAAATTATGAGGCTCTCTTTTAAATATTTACAGTACCACAATAGTATGTAGCCAAATAGATTCTAGATTATAGGTTCCTAAACTATTTTGCCTACCGCCCCCCTTTTCAGATAAAAGCATACTAACCTTATTAGGCATAACCAACAGTTCATACAACTTCCTTCCACAAAATCCCCCCAAAAAGAATACCATCAAATATGATATACAGATAAAAATACAACAAAACATCCATATATATATATATATATATATATATATATATATATATATATATATATATATATAATATGGAATTTTTGTTGTATTTTTATCTGTATATCATATTTGATGGTATTCTTTTTGGGGGGATTTTGTGGAAGAAAGTTGTATGAACTGTTGGTTATGCCTAATAAAGGTTTTTTTTTATTGTTTTTATCTGAATGGGGCGGTAGGTAAAATATACTATATTAATAGTATGTCACTCTCCTCGACATTACACCCCTATGTCTTTGCAAATTTCCTCTCCCATGTCAGCCTCTTGCTGATATTCATTCCCTCCTAACCATTCATTCGCATGTCTGCAATCTCCAACCCAAGTTGCTTTCACACCCTCACACTCATTGCTAAGGTGCCATCAGGCAAATAGAACAAGAAATAATAAGTCCGTACCAGCCCAGAGTGATAAACGAAATGCACTTAATAGTAGCTCACGGACAGGACCCTTGTAAATTAAGTAAAAATTACATGATGCTTTTATAACGCATAACTAATGAAACTGATGAATCGTTCCTCCTCGTAAAACACCCTGTATAGCACACTGCTACGTGTATAATATACATATGTAAAAAAAATCATTAGTATGCGCTTTGAAAAAATATGCGGCCAAGGGTAAACCATGCCATTTCTATACACATCATGAAAAGCACAATTTTTATCATTTCTGAGAAATACGCAGCTATCCCTAGGGACCTAACCGAATCGATTGCCCTGCAACAACCCTCGCGCGTTCGCCCTCTCGCCGGGCCCCCCCTGCGGCGCTCTTACTGCATAAGAAAACAATTTTCTATTATTAGTGTCCGGCGTTGGCTCAATTAATTAGCAATCGCCGATGGGGCGGAAAACGTACATGTGATGATGTTGAAGCCCTGTTTGGCGCGTAATCCCCTTTGCATGGATATTTTTATTCACGAAACTGCAACGACAGGGGGTTGTTATAGACTGCATCGTTCAATTCTAGCTAACTAGACATATTTCGAAAATAGTTTTATAAAAAAAGCATTACATTTACTATATACGAGGGTTGTAAAAAAAGTAGTGGCAAGATATAGAAAACAATTTAAATTGAACATGAAAAATTAAAATTTAAACAAATAAAAATGAAAATGTAAAAAATTAATAATTAAAATGTAAAAAATTAAAAAGTGAAAATGCCTAAATGTAAATATGTCAAAATGCCAAATAGTTGCATTTTAAATGTAGTAAAGTAACGAAAATTAGAAAAATTATTTTATTGTATGTGTAAAATGAAAATGTGAAAATTGAAAAATAAAAAATTAAAAATGAAAATGTAAAAAATTAATATAATATTTCATTTATTTAATTGACTATATTTGAGGGTTGTAAAAAAAGTAGTGGCATGATATAGAAAACAATTTATATTGAACATGAATAATTAAAATTTAACAATTAAAAATGAAAATGTAAAAAATTAATAATTAAAATGTAAAAAATTAAAAAGTGAAAATGCCTAAATGTAAATATGTCAAAATGCCAAATAGTCGCATTTTAAATGTAGTAAAGTAATGAAAATTAGAAACATTATTTTATTTTATGTGTAAAATGAAAATGTGAAAATTGATAAATAAAAAATGAAAAATGAAAATGTAAAAAATTAATATAATATTTCATTTATTTCATTGACTATATATGAGGGTTGTAAAAAAAGTAGTGGCACGATATAAAAAACAATTTATATTGAACATGAATAATTAAAATTTAACAATTAAAAATGAAAATGTAAAAAATTAATAATTAAAATGTAAAAAATTAAAAAGTGAAAATGCCTAAATGTAAATATGTCAAAATGCCAAATAGTCGCATTTTAAATGTAGTAAAGTAATGAAAATTAGGAAAATTATTTTATTGTATGTGTAAAATGAAAATGTGAAAATTGAAAAATAAAAAATAAAAAATGAAAATGTAAAAAATTAATATAATATTTCATTTATTTCATTGACTATATATGAGGGTTGTAAAAAAAGTAGTGGCAAGATATAGAAAACAATTTATATTGAATATGTAAAATTAAAATTTAAACAATTAAAAATGAAAATGTAAAAAATTAATAATTAAAATGTAAAAAATTGAAAAGTGAAAATACCTAAATGTAAATATGTCAAAATGCCAAATAATCGCATTTTAAATGTAGTAAAGTAATGAAAATTAGAAAAATTATTTTATTTTATGTATAAAATGAAAATGTGAAAATTGAAAAATAAAAAATGAAAAATGAAAATGTAAAAAATTAATATAACATTTCATTTATTTCATTGACTATATATGAGGGTTGTAAAAAAAGTAGTGGCAAGATATAGAAAATAATTTAAATTGAACATGAATAATTAAAATTTAACAATTAAAAATAAAAATGTAAAAAATTAATAATTAAAATGTAAAAAATTAAAAAGTGAAAATGCCTAAAGTAAATATGTCAAAATGCCAAATAGTCTCATTTTAAATATAGTAAAGTAATGAAAATTAGAAAAATATTTTATTTTATGTGTAAAATGAAAATGTGAAAAATGAAAAATAAAAAATAAAAAATGAAAAGGTAAAAAATTAATATAATTTTTCATTTATTTCATTGACTATATATGAGGGTTGTAAAAAAAGTAGTGGCACGATATAGAAAACAATTTATATTGAACATGAAAAATTAAAATTTAACAATTAAAAATGAAAATGTAAAAAATGAATAATTAAAATGTAAAAAATTAAAAAGTGAAAATGCCTAAATGTAAATATGTCAAAATGCCAAATAGTCGCATTTTAAATGTAGTAAAGTAATGAAAATTAGAAAAATTATTTTATTGTATGTGTAAAATAAATGAAAATGTGAAAATTGAAAAATAAAAAATGAAAAATGAAAATGTAAAAAATTAATATAATATTTCATTTCTTTCATTGACTATATATGAGGGTTGTAAAAAAAGTAGTGGCATGATATAGAAAACAATTTATATTGAACATGAATAATTAAAATTTAACAATTAAAAATAAAAATGTAAAAAATTAATAATTAAAATGTAAAAAATTGAAAAGTGAAAATGCCTAAATGTAAATATGTCAAAATGCCAAATAGTTGCATTTTAAATGTAGTAAAGTAATGAAAATTAGGAAAATTATTTTATTTTATGTGTAAAATGAAACAGTGAAAATTGAAAAATAAAAATGAAAAATGAAAATGTAAAAAATTAATATAATATTTCATTTATTTCATTGACTATAGATGAGGGTTGTAAAAAAAGTAGTGGCATGATATAGAGAACAATTTATATGGAACATGAAAAATTAAAATTTAAACAATTAAAAATGAAAATGTAAAAAATTAATAATTAAAACGTAAAAAATTGAAAAGTGAAAATGCCTAAATGTAAATATGTCAAAATGTCAAATAGTCGCATTTTAAATGTAGTAAAGTAACGAAAATTAGAAAAATTATTTTATTTTTTCTGTAAAATGAAAATGTGAAAATTGAAAAATAAAAAATGAAAAATGAAAAATGAAAATGTAAAAAATTAATATAATATTTCATTTATTTCATTGACTATATATAAGGGTTGTAAAAAAAGTAGTGGCAAGATATAGAAAACAATTTATATTGAACATGAATAATTAAAATTTAAACAATTAAAAATGAAAATGTAAAAAATTAATAATTAAAATGTAAAAAATTAAAAAGTGAAAATGCCTAAATATAAATATGTCAAAATGCCAAATAGTCGCATTTTAAATGTATTAAAGTATTGAAAATTAGAAACATTATTTTATTTTATGTGTAAAATGAGAATGTGAAATTTGAAAAATCAAAAATCAAAAATGAAAATGTAAAAAATTAATATAATATTTCATTTATTTCATTGTCTATATATGAGGGTTGTAAAAAAAGTATTGGCACGATATAGAAAACAATTTAAATTGAACATGAATAATTAAAATTTAAACAATTAAAAATGAAAATGTAAAAAATGAATAATTAAAATGTAAAAAATTAAAAAGTGAAAATGCCTAAATGTAAATATGTCAAAATGCCAAATAGTCGCATTTTAAATGTAGTAAAGTAATGAAAATTAGAAAAATTATTTTATTGTATGTGTAAAATGAAAATGTGAAAATTGAAAAATAAAAAGAAAAATGAAAAATAAAAAATGAAAAATGAAAAATGAAAAATGAAAAATGAAAAATGAAAAATGAAAAATTAAAAATTAAAAATGAAAAATGAAAAATGAAAAATGAAAATGTAAAAAAAATTAATATAACTTTTCATTTATTACATTTACTATATATGAGGGTTGTAAAGAAAGTGGTGGCAAGATATAGAAAACATGGAAATTAAAATGTAAAAAATTAAAAATGTAAATAATGAAAATATGAAAAAAGAATATATGAAAATTAAAAAAAATATTTTATTTTACGTTTAAAATGAAAAATAAAAATTTAAAAATTAAAAATGAAAAGTTAAAATCTAAAAAATGAATATAGCATTTCATTTATTACATTTACTATATACGAGGGTTGTAAGGAAAGTAGTGAAAAGAAATAGAAAACAATTTATATTACAAGTAAAATTGCATTATATTCGTTCAATATAATCCCCAGCAAAGATTATTATATTTAAAACATATAGGATGTCCCTAAAGTATAAAATAAATTCGATAAAACACCTTTATTTATGCAATTTTTAATTTAAAATTACCAATTTCTAATGAAATTATAATTTTTTTCGACCATTTTTGAATGAATACTTACGTCATTGATTTTCTTTTTCAAATAACAACTCTATTTTTATTGTGGAATCTGAAAGAGATTATTTTTCTGCGATCATCAGTACATTATGTTATAGGTCATATTGGATATAGGAAATTTCCGTGAAAAATCATGTCAAATGTTTGTAACGCAAAATAATAAATTAAAATGCCTAAATGTAAATATGTCAAAATGCCAAAATTCCGCATGTTAAATGTAATAAGATAATGAAAATATGAGAAAAGACAATATGAAAATTAGAAAATTTATTTTATGTGTAAAATGAAAATGTAAAAATTGAAAATAATATTGAAAAATTAACAGTGAAAAATGAAAATGTAAAAAATTAATATAGCATTTCATTTATTACATTTATTATATATGAGGGTTGTAAAGAAAGTAGTAATAAGATTTAGAAAATAATTGTTAATGAAAGTATAATTTTTTTCGACCATTTTTGAATGAATAATGACGTCATTGTTTTTTTTTTCAAATAACAACTCCATTTTGTGGAATCTGAAAGAGATTATTTTTCTGCGATCAGCAGTATATTATGATATAGGTCATATTGGATATATGAGATTTCCGAGAAAAATCATGTCAAATGTTTGTAAGAAGAAACACTCGAAACGCAAAATAATATTTAATTAGACAATAAAATATCTGGTGTGGGCACCACACAATTTTCCGAATTACATGACCTATTTAATTTTTTACATTTTCAACATAAAAATCTAAAGTAAACTCTGCACCTTTTACAGTCTGAAAATGAGCTAATCGAAGAATAAATTAACATTTTCAATAATATCCGGAGATTTGTTTATGCTATCCGGCCCTGAATGTATATAATTTATTATTATTATTTAATCGAATGCCTTAATATAATAATTTTGCTTATGTACACATTGAATAACAGATATGTATTTTACAAAAAAAAATTAAGCAATCATTCTTAATTTTGAAATAGTATTTTAAAATAGTTTATATACATTGCCTTGCACCAAAATACCGTATTTTGGTGTAAGGAATGTATATAAACCTTTACAATGGTTTATATACATTGTCTTACACCAAAATACCGTATCTTGCCACTACTTTTTTTACAACCCTCATATATAGTCAATGAAATAAATGAAATGTTATATTAATTTTTTACCTTTTCATTTTTTATTTTTTATTTTTCAATTTTGACATTAGTATTTTGGTGTAAGGAATGTATATAAACCTTTACAATGGTTTATATGCATTGCCTTACACCAAAATACCGTATTTTGGTGTAAGGAATGTATATAAACCATTGTAAAGGTTTATATACATTCCTTACACCAAAATACGGTATTTTCGTGCAAGGCAATGTATATAAACTATTTTAAAATACTATTTCAAAATTAAGAATGATTGCTTAATTTTTTTTATAAAATACAAATTATCTGTTATTCAATGTTTACATTAAATCGCAACATTTTAACGTTGAATGGAGTGCTACATGTTTTTTTTCTCTCTCTCCATTATGATAGCGTAATCTACAAATAGCACTTGTATTTTGTGGAACACGGTTAAGGTACGTTACGTTCGGCAAAAATCGATAGTGCTATTCTTGATAACGATGTTGAATGATGTAATCGCATTAGGCGGACTCCATTGTTAGTTAACAAGCGTTTTTTTTGTGTGTGTGTGTGTAGGGCAACTACCGCCATATGGTTCACCCTACTACTCAACTTGCAGCCAATAATAAATCCGACAAAAACTTATGCTGTAGCACAATCTACACTATTGCTGATCTCATTAACGTTTTCAGCCTCATTTTTTTTGTTTCGTTTATTATCCTTAAGGTCGTTTTAGACTAGACAATTTCTTGAATCAAAAATTAGTCAAGAAATATATTGTTCAAGAAATTGTCTTGTTTATTTGATAAATCTGTTTATATTTTATTTAATATGAAACAATTTCTAGAATAAGAGTGGGTTCGCGATCATGCAGCTCCGCATAAAATTTGTTCTAGAAGAATAGAACGCATTTTATTTTCCATTCTTTCTACAATTCAATATGTCAAACAATTTACTTTATGATACTAATGCCCGCATTCACCAACATACCATAAACTTTATGGGTCCAACTAATGAATGGATAAATTGAAAACGTGTTATTGACAGAATCTGCTAAAACAAAAGTCAAACAGCTTGAATAGCGCTTGCGATTGGAGCTTTGATGACACCATTTGTTTAATTATTCAATGCTTCCAATAGAGAGAATCTAAAGTAACTACATCCACTAGATAATTTATTTATTGTTGCTATAACAACGAATACTTATGGGTTCAATAGCAATTGATAGATTTATAGAACGTTGGTGAATACGGAGATAATGCCCGTATTCAACAACATTCCATACAATTTATAGGTCCCATAAGCTATTGAATGGATAAATTGATAATGTCATTGTGACAGAATATACCAAAACAAATGTCAAACAGTTTGAATAGGACTTGTGATTGGAGCTTTAATGGCACCTTTTGTTTAATAATTCAGTGTTTCCAATATAGAGAATCTAAACTAACCATATTCCCTAGATAATGTATTTATTGTTGCTATAACAACGATTATTTATGGGTCCAATAGCTATTGATAGATTTATGGAACGTCGGTGAATACGGGGGATAAAGTATTGTAATATTTATAATTGTGTGGAAATTGCTTTTTATTAAGTCCTATTTTATTGATTTGTTTGACTTTTTTGACATTTTTGACTTTTTTTTACGTTATTGACTTTTTTGACATTTTTTACTGACATATTTGTTATTGGCATCTTTAACATTTTTGACATTTTCACGTTTTGATATTTTGACTTTAACTTTTTGATATTCTAAGCTCAATAGAACTGAATATTGTCAATCCAAAATTAACAAATAAATCAGCAATATTAGAAGGCAATCTTACCATTGTAAAATCATGCTAACTAACATTGAACAATATTGCTATGCTACAATATTGCTCAACATTAGTTAGCTTGATTTTACAATGGTAACAGATTGCCTTCTAATATTGCTGATTGCTTGAGCTCGAATAATATTTTGCAAAGTTTATCGAAAGTACTGCCACTGCTGCAAACTTTCTAAAAGTACTTACCGACAATTTACATTATCCGTAAATCCCTACACAAACACAAACATGACAATATTGACTCAACATTACATAAAGATTATTATTACCGCTTCGATAACAAATTAAATATTTATTTTAGTATATCTCTCGCCTCCAAATACACATTTAAATAACATATTGCTTTAAAGTAAGAGGGAGGGAGAGGGACAGACACGTGAGACAGGTTCACAAAAATATCACAATTGTATCAATTAAAAATTACTCAACATAATTATCGCACCTAATAAAATGGCATGGTATTTATAGCATCGGAGCGAAAGGACTAATTGGCTAGAAATTAGAAAGTTGAACACCTACAAATTCAATATTTTATGATTTTAACTGTGCAGTGATAATTTTTATAACTTTTATTATTCCTTCATAAAATATTATTGAATGTGCTAATTGAAATTAAATAATAAAAAAATATTGAATGTGCTAATTGAACAAAAACAAGGTATAATTGCGATACTTTGCCCCACACATTTCAAGCGCGCACCCTTACGCGCGGTACTGACACTACTGATTCGTAAGGTATTCGTTTACTGTCAAAGTCGCTCCGGTTACGATTTGAGTTCGTTTAATCATATTATTTCAGTTTATTCATGTTTTAGGGCGGGTAAACAGAAATCTTGTTATTTTACGAACTCAATTTGTGAATTGACCGTATTTTAACAGGATACGAACAAATACAAATTCAGCCAATATACTGACTGTAAAATTATTTCCCCATGCAACCAATCAGCCTTCAACATAATAATAATTATCCCTAAGCACCTAACAATCCGACACACAATACGTAATTGAGTTAAAAAACAATACACCACATAATAAATACACTGAAAACAGCACAAAATCAGGAATGACTTTTCTGTCTCTCTAAACCCACCATAAAAAATAAAACGAGTAATACTAGTGAGGTCCTGTGTAGAAACAATATTCATATATATATATATATATATATATATATATATATATAAATATATAAATAGGCGGTTGTTCCACAAAAAACTCTAGTTCCGCCCTGCACCCCGTTACCACCTACTGTACATTCCAACAGACAACAAACGTCGATCACTAGTGAATCGAGTAACATGTTACAATAAAATACACCTAAAAATGAAACCCGGTTAGTGTGTGGCTACAGTTAGTTACCGACTATTCAAAACATAGAGGTACTGATGTAAATGGAAGAATCGGACTTGTGGTTTCTACGATGAGGGCCGTCGCCATCGACGAGCTCGCCGTCTCGAATTCGCCCAGCGATTCTAATACTTTGCCCAAGTTATACCTGTGAAATTAAAATAATTTAAACAAATTAATAATGTATATATATATATATATATATATATATAAACTGCTAGTAATTATTTACAAATATTTCTAAAATCCCTTGATGAATCATTTTCAAACTTTGCTAATCAATTAGCAATATAATTTGCTATTAAAAACTATTATAATCAAAAATTACAGGGTTGCTAGTTTATTAGCTACACACCCATAAAGTTTCATCATCATATTTGTATATTTTATAAAACTGCTAGTAATTATTTACGAATATTTCTAAAATCCCTTGATGAATCATTTTCAAACTTTGCTTATCAATTAGCAATATAATTTGCTATTAAAAACTGTTATAATTAAAAATTACGGGGTTGCTAGTTTATTAGCTACACCCCCATAAAGTTTCATCATGATATTTGTATATTTTATAAAACTGCTGGTAATTATTTACGAATATTTCTAAAATCCCTTGATGAATCATTTTCAAACTTTACTAATAAATTAGCAATATAACTTGCTATTAAAAACTGTTATAATCAAAAATTGGGGGTTGCTAGTTTATTAGCTACACACCCATAAAATTTCATCATGATATTTGTATATTCTATAAAACTGCTAGTAATTATTTACGAATATTTGTAAAATCCCCTGATGAATCATTTTCAAACTTTGCTAATCAATTAGCAACATAACTTGCTATTAAAAACTGTTATAATCAAAAATTACAGGGTTGCTAGTTTATTAGCTACACACCTATAAAGTTTCATCATGATATTTGTATATTTTATAAAACTGCTAGTAATTATTTACGAATATTTCCAAAATCCCTTGATGAATAATTTTCAAACTTTGCTAATCAATTAGCAATATAACTTGCTATTAAAAACTGTTATAATCAAAAATTACGGGGTTGCTAGTTTATTAGCTACACACCCATAAAGTTTCATCATGATATTTGTATATTATATAAAACTGCTAGTAATTATTTACGAATATCTCTAAAATCCCTTGATGAATAATTTTCAAACTTTGCTTATCAATTAGCAATATAATTTGCTATTAAAAACTATTATAATCAAAAATTACAGGGTTGCTAGTTTATTAGCTACACACCCATAAAGTTTCATCATCATATTTGTATATTTTATAAAACTGCTAGTAATTATTTACGAATATTTCTAAAATCCCTTGATGAATCATTTTCAAACTTTGCTTATCAATTAGCAATATAATTTGCTATTAAAAACTGTTATAATTAAAAATTACGGGGTTGCTAGTTTATTAGCTACACCCCCATAAAGTTTCATCATGATATTTGTATATTTTATAAAACTGCTGGTAATTATTTACGAATATTTCTAAAATCCCTTGATGAATCATTTTCAAACTTTACTAATAAATTAGCAATATAACTTGCTATTAAAAACTGTTATAATCAAAAATTGGGGGTTGCTAGTTTATTAGCTACACACCCATAAAATTTCATCATGATATTTGTATATTCTATAAAACTGCTAGTAATTATTTACGAATATTTGTAAAATCCCTTGATGAATCATTTTCAAACTTTGCTAATCAATTAGCAACATAACTTGCTATTAAAAACTGTTATAATCAAAAATTACAGGGTTGCTAGTTTATTAGCTACACACCTATAAAGTTTCATCATGATATTTGTATATTTTATAAAACTGCTAGTAATTATTTACGAATATTTCCAAAATCCCTTGATGAATAATTTTCAAACTTTGCTAATCAATTAGCAATATAACTTGCTATTAAAAACTGTTATAATCAAAAATTACGGGGTTGCTAGTTTATTAGCTACACACCCATAAAGTTTCATCATGATATTTGTATATTATATAAAACTGCTAGTAATTATTTACGAATATCTCTAAAATCCCTTGATGAATAATTTTCAAACTTTGCTTATCAATTAGCAATATAATTTGCTATTAAAAACTATTATAATCAAAAATTACAGGGTTGCTAGTTTATTAGCTACACACCCATAAAGTTTCATCATCATATTTGTATATTTTATAAAACTGCTAGTAATTATTTACGAATATTTCTAAAATCCCTTGATGAATCATTTTCAAACTTTGCTTATCAATTAGCAATATAATTTGCTATTAAAAACTGTTATAATTAAAAATTACGGGGTTGCTAGTTTATTAGCTACACCCCCATAAAGTTTCATCATGATATTTGTATATTTTATAAAACTGCTGGTAATTATTTACGAATATTTCTAAAATCCCTTGATGAATCATTTTCAAACTTTACTAATAAATTAGCAATATAACTTGCTATTAAAAACTGTTATAATCAAAAATTGGGGGTTGCTAGTTTATTAGCTACACACCCATAAAATTTCATCATGATATTTGTATATTCTATAAAACTGCTAGTAATTATTTACGAATATTTGTAAAATCCCTTGATGAATCATTTTCAAACTTTGCTAATCAATTAGCAACATAACTTGCTATTAAAAACTGTTATAATCAAAAATTACAGGGTTGCTAGTTTATTAGCTACACACCTATAAAGTTTCATCATGATATTTGTATATTTTATAAAACTGCTAGTAATTATTTACGAATATTTCCAAAATCCCTTGATGAATAATTTTCAAACTTTGCTAATCAATTAGCAATATAACTTGCTATTAAAAACTGTTATAATCAAAAATTACGGGGTTGCTAGTTTATTAGCTACACACCCATAAAGTTTCATCATGATATTTGTATATTATATAAAACTGCTAGTAATTATTTACGAATATCTCTAAAATCCCTTGATGAATAATTTTCAAACTTTGCTTATCAATTAGCAATATAATTTGCTATTAAAAACTATTATAATCAAAAATTACAGGGTTGCTAGTTTATTAGCTACACACCCATAAAGTTTCATCATCATATTTGTATATTTTATAAAACTGCTAGTAATTATTTACGAATATTTCTAAAATCCCTTGATGAATCATTTTCAAACTTTGCTTATCAATTAGCAATATAATTTGCTATTAAAAACTGTTATAATTAAAAATTACGGGGTTGCTAGTTTATTAGCTACACCCCCATAAAGTTTCATCATGATATTTGTATATTTTATAAAACTGCTGGTAATTATTTACGAATATTTCTAAAATCCCTTGATGAATCATTTTCAAACTTTACTAATAAATTAGCAATATAACTTGCTATTAAAAACTGTTATAATCAAAAATTGGGGGTTGCTAGTTTATTAGCTACACACCCATAAAATTTCATCATGATATTTGTATATTCTATAAAACTGCTAGTAATTATTTACGAATATTTGTAAAATCCCTTGATGAATCATTTTCAAACTTTGCTAATCAATTAGCAACATAACTTGCTATTAAAAACTGTTATAATCAAAAATTACAGGGTTGCTAGTTTATTAGCTACACACCTATAAAGTTTCATCATGATATTTGTATATTTTATAAAACTGCTAGTAATTATTTACGAATATTTCCAAAATCCCTTGATGAATAATTTTCAAACTTTGCTAATCAATTAGCAATATAACTTGCTATTAAAAACTGTTATAATCAAAAATTACGGGGTTGCTAGTTTATTAGCTACACACCCATAAAGTTTCATCATGATATTTGTATATTATATAAAACTGCTAGTAATTATTTACGAATATCTCTAAAATCCCTTGATGAATAATTTTCAAACTTTGCTTATCAATTAGCAATATAATTTGCTATTAAAAACTGTTATAATTAAAAATTACGGGGTTGCTAGTTTATTAGCTACACCCCCATAAAGTTTCATCATGATATTTGTATATTTTATAAAACTGCTGGTAATTATTTACGAATATTTCTAAAATCCCTTGATGAATCATTTTCAAACTTTACTAATAAATTAGCAATATAACTTGCTATTAAAAACTGTTATAATCAAAAATTGGGGGTTGCTAGTTTATTAGCTACACACCCATAAAATTTCATCATGATATTTGTATATTCTATAAAACTGCTAGTAATTATTTACGAATATTTGTAAAATCCCTTGATGAATCATTTTCAAACTTTGCTAATCAATTAGCAACATAACTTGCTATTAAAAACTGTTATAATCAAAAATTACAGGGTTGCTAGTTTATTAGCTACACACCCATAAAGTTTCACCATGATATTTGTATATTTTATAAAACTGCTAGTAATTATTTACGAATATTTCTAAAATCCCTTGATGAATAATTTTCAAACTTTGCTAATCAATTAGCAATATAATTTGCTATTAAAAACTGTTATAATAAAAAATTAACGGGTTGCTAGTTTATTAGCTACACACCCATAAAGTTTCATCATGATATTTGTATATTTTATAAAACTGCTAGTAATTATTTACGAATATTTCTAAAATCCCTTGATGAATCATTTTCAAACTTTGCTAATCAATTAGCAATATAACTTGCTATTAAAAACTGTTATAATCAAAAATTACAGGGTTGCTAGTTTATTAGCTACACACCCATAAAGTTTCATCATGATATTTGTATATTTTATAAAACTGTTGGTAATTATTTACGAATATTTCTAAAATCCCTTGATGAATAATTTTCAAACTTTGCTAATCAATTAGCAATATAATTTGCTATTAAAAACTGTTATAATCAAAAATTACGGGGTTGCTAGTTTATTAGCTACACACCCATAAAGTTTCATCATGATATTTGTATATTTTATAAAACTGCTAGTAATTATTTACAAATATTTCTAAAATCCCTTGATGAATAATTTTCAAACTTTGCTAATCAATTAGCAATATAATTTGCTATTAAAAACTGTTATAATCAAAAATTACGGGGTTGCTAGTTTATTAGCTACACACCCATAAAGTTTCATCATGATATTTGTATATTTTATAAAACTGCTAGTAATTATTTACAAATATTTCTAAAATCCCTTGATGAATCATTTTCAAACTTTGCTAATCAATTAGCAATATAATTTGCTATTAAAAACTGTTATAATAAAAAATTACAGGGTTGCTAGTTTATTAGCTACACACCCATAAAATTTCATCATGATATTTGTATATTTTATAAAACTGCTAGTAATTATTTACGAAAATTTCTAAAATCCCTTGATGAATAATTTTCAAACTTTGCTAATCAATTAGCAATATAATTTGCTATTAAAAACTGTTATAATCAAAAATTACGGGGTTGCTAGTTTATTAGCTACACACCCATAAAGTTTCATCATGATATTTGTATATTTTATAAAACTGCTAGTAATTTTTTATGAATATTTCTAAAATCCCTTGATGAATCATTTTCAAACTTTGCTAATCAATTAGCAATATAATTTGCTATTAAAAACTGTTATAATCAAAAATTACGGGGTTGCTAGTTTATTAGCTACACACCCATAAAGTTTCATCATGATATTTGTATATTTTATAAAACTGCTAGTAATTATTTACAAATATTTCTAAAATCCCTTGATGAATAATTTTCAAACTTTGCTAATCAATTAGCAATATAATTTGCTATTAAAAACTGTTATAATCAAAAATTACGGGGTTGCTAGTTTATTAGCTACACACCCATAAAGTTTCATCATGATATTTGTATATTTTATAAAACTGCTAGTAATTATTTACAAATATTTCTAAAATCCCTTGATGAATAATTTTCAAACTTTGCTAATCAATTAGCAATATAATTTGCTATTAAAAACTGTTATAATCAAAAATTACGGGGTTGCTAGTTTATTAGCTACACACCCATAAAGTTTCATCATGATATTTGTATATTTTATAAAACTGCTAGTAATTATTTACAAATATTTCTAAAATCCCTTGATGAATCATTTTCAAACTTTGCTTATCAATTAGCAATATAACTTGCTATTAAAAACTTTTATAATCAAAAATTACGGGGTTGCTAGTTTATTAGCTACACACCTATAAAGTTTCATCATGATATTTGTATATTTTATAAAACTGCTAGTAATTATTTACGAAAATTTCTAAAATCCCTTGATGAATAATTTTCAAACTTTGCTAATCAATTAGCAATATAACTTGCTATTAAAAACTGTTATAATCAAAAATTACAGGGTTGCTAGTTTATTAGCTACACACCCATAAAGTTTCATCATGATATTTGTATATTTTATAAAACTGTTGGTAATTATTTACGAATATTTCTAAAATCCCTTGATGAATAATTTTCAAACTTTGCTAATCAATTAGCAATATAATTTGCTATTAAAAACTGTTATAATCAAAAATTACGGGGTTGCTAGTTTATTAGCTACACACCCATAAAGTTTCATCATGATATTTGTATATTTTATAAAACTGCTAGTAATTATTTACAAATATTTCTAAAATCCCTTGATGAATCATTTTCAAACTTTGCTAATCAATTAGCAATATAATTTGCTATTAAAAACTGTTATAATAAAAAATTACAGGGTTGCTAGTTTATTAGCTACACACCCATAAAGTTTCATCATGATATTTGTATAATTTATAAAACTGCTAGTAATTATTTACGAATATTTCTAAAATCCCTTGATGAATAATTTTCAAACTTACCTAATCAATTAGCAATATAATTTGCTATTAAAAACTGTTATAATCAAAAATTACAATGTTGCTAGTTTATTAGCTACACACCCATAAAGTTTCATCATGATATTTGTATATTTTATAAAACTGCTAGTAATTATTTACGAATATTTCTAAAATCCCTTGATGAATAATTTTCAAACTTTGCTAATCAATTAGCAATATAATTTGCTATTAAAAACTGTAATAATCAAAAATTACAGGGTTGCTAGTTTATTAGCTACACACCCATAAAGTTTCATCATGATATTTGTATATTTTATAAAACTGCTAGTAATTATTTACGAATATTTCTAAAATCCCTTGATGAATAATTTTCAATTTTCAAACTCTGTGGTTACTAGTCACTGAACTGGGTTATGAGTGGTATTTTATAAACTTAATTCAATTGAAAATGTTGCCATGTCACCACAAAGTAGTACTCACCAAGTGATGTGATTGCTGGGATCGATTTTCGCGGCCTCCCGCAGTGTGGTTTCGGCGAGGCCCTGAAGCCCCAAGTAGTGGTAGACTAGACCTAATTGTTGCAACGATTTTACGTGCTGCGGATTGATGGCCACCGCGTTTTGGAAGCACAGTTTCGCGTCGGGCCACTCCTGTTTGTGCATGTGCAATAGTCCTCGCTGGAACAATAATATATAGCTTGTAAATATTGTCCTTAAAATTTAAATATAGTTATTACTAAACGAGGTAATTACCCCCTCACCTCTCAGTTATTGCTACGCGGCGTAAATACCCCCCACCTCACAGTTATTGCTAAACTGTGTAATTACCCCCCACCTCCCGGTTATTGCTACACGGCGTAATTACCGCCCCCACCTCCTGGTTATTGCTAAACGGAGTAATTACCCCCCTCCTCCAAGTTATTGCTAAACGGCGTAATTACCCCCCAGCTCCCGGTTATAACTAAACGTACTAATTACCCCCCCCCCCCAACCCACCTTCCCAGTTATTGCTACACGGCCTAATTACCCCCCACCTTTCGGTTATTGCTAAACGGCGTAATTGCCCCCACCTTCCAGTTATTGCTACACATCGTAATTACCCCCTACCTTCCGGTTATTGCTACACTGAGTATTTTTTGACAGTCCTGTAGGTCTTGGCGTCCTCTATATATGTATATTGGTATATAAGTATATATAGTACCATTCTCCCACTACATACGTGGACACTCCCGGTATTTTTAGACAGTCATGTAGGTCTTGGCGCCCTCTATATATATATATATATATATATATATATATATATATATATATTGATATATAAGTACCATTCTCCCACTACATACGTGGACAGTCCTACTACATACATGGACACTCCCACTACATACGTGGACATTCCCACTACATAAGTGGACACTCCCCCTACATACGTGGACACGCCCATTATTTTTCTTTGAGTGGTCGGAGAGGGGTAATTATAAAAATGCTTGATATTGAATCAATATTGTCAAGTGTGAATATGTGTTTTCCATATTCTTCCCAATACAGTACAAACTAAACTAAGTTCGAATCTCTTACCATATGTAAAATATGATGTGACAGGGGAAATATCTGTGACGCCTCTTGCACACATTTAAGTACATCCATTGGCTGGTCCACGGCTAAGTACAAGTCGGCCAATAACAACCACACTTCTAGTAGGAGCATGTACGCTCGATGAGGGCCGGGTCGCGGATTGAAGCTGCTAACCGAGCTGGCCACCTCGCTGAGGGCCTGTTCAACTCGCGACGCGGCTATGCTGTGGGCCTGCAAAGAACCTGGCAACAAAAATAAATCCATATGTTTAAAAAGTCAAAATACAATTAGACATGCACCAATAAAAGTGGTCACGCCCCAATACAAATAGTCACGCTCCAATAAAAATAGTCACGCCCAAATAAACGTAGTCACGCCCCCAATAAAAATAGTCACGCCCAAAGAAACGTAGTCACGCCCCAATACAAGTAGTCACGCCCAAATAAAAGTAGTCACGCCCAAATAAAAGTAGTCACGCCTCAATAAAAGTAGTCACGCCCACAAGAAAAGTAGTCACACCCACAATATCATCAGATACGACAAAAAAATAATATAAAGTCTCTATATAAATGGGGAGGAATCTGTTTGTAGCGCACATGATTTTCTTACAATCTGTATTATATATATATATATATATATATATATATATATAATTTATTTATTTATAACCTCCAATACATTCATACAATATATACAAAGGAACAAAGGTAATGATTAGGTGTAGGATATTAAGATATATTATTATATGAGCCTGTTAGAATGAAAATGGCATCGGCAAATTATGCCGAAGGCGTGGCTAAGTATACCGAAGGCGTGGTTAAGTATACCGAAGGCGTGGTTAAGTATACCGCAGGCGTGGCTAAGTATCCCGAAGGCGTGGCAAAACAAATACTGATTTTATTTTATATTTAAAGTAAGACTAAGCCTGTGAGAATGAAGGTGGCGTAAGTCATATTTAAGTTGATTTGAGAAGGATACAATCTATATTATATTTTTATAAATTATTATATAAGTCTATATAAGTGTATAGAATGATATTTCTCAACTAATCTGCCAAAAGACTTTGACAGTGGTAAAAACCGGTCTAAAATGTGGGGGTATCATTTTGAGGTTGTAATTGAACATAGATTAGAATATTATGGGCGTGGCTAAGTATCCCGAAGGCGTGGCCAAGTATCCCGTAGGCGTGGCTAAGTATCCCGAATGCAGAAACAGTACGGGTTTACAAGATATTGATAAAAAGCTGCTGTAGCTTTATTGCAGACAAATAACTACTAACACAATTTGTTGTATTTAACCAATTAAATACAAATCAACCTTTCATATGCCACACCCTCAGAATATTTAGCCACGCCCTCTGAATATTTAGCCACGCCCATAATATTTGAATATATGCTAGAATAAATATTTCTACCACGGTTGTACCAGGCCATATTGGTTATAGTTACTAACTTGAATCTTTGTCCGACATTTCAGAGGTGTACAGCTGGAAGACGGATCTCGTATCACTCTTGCGGTCGCATTCCGGCACATCAGAGGATGTTTGGCCCTCGTAGAGGTTCTTCCACAGTTCTAACATTTGTTTGGCCGTCACCAACGCTCTCTGGAAAAAATAAAAGGTATTTATTGGTAGTAGTAGTAGGAATCCTTGGTAATACAAACAAGAGTTTGATATAATCTTTCAATATAGTAGCAGTAGTATTTTTTACATTTTGTATGTCACTTTATGAGGATATACATACACAGATCACTCTTGGCAGACATAGATATATAATAATATATATTCACTCACCTCTCCGCCCTCTTCGTGAAGTTCTAAATGCGCCCGAACATACATTAAATTGAGACTGTCAGGATACTCCTCTATGGCGGCCTCGACGACTTGCAATGCTTCCTCGTGCTGTCTATTCGCAGACAGTAGTAGAGCTAAAAGATGTAGCGTTGTGGAGCTTTCAGGCTGCAACGAGAGCGCTTCGCTGACTGTCCGTAATGCCTCAGTAATCTTTCCCGTGAGGGCCAACTGGAGGCCCAAATAATACTTGCAGAGGTGGTCGTTGGGCTCAATATCAACGGAACTACGCAATAAAACAAGATTCTTCTTTAATTTGTGATTATGTGACGCGACACAGAAGCGTTAGTGAGACCAGTACTAGTGTATGGGTGTCAGTGCTGGACATTACCACAAAACAAAGAACAAATACTGATACAAATACAAAGAAGGGTTATTAGGATCTATAAGAACAACGGATGGGTAGGGGTGAGAATGAATTTTGGAAAAAAAACATACTACATCCCTCAATGCCAATAGCCTAAGATGGAACTACTTTCAAGATTCTTAAGGTGAAGAAAGAGGGACGAAAAGCCACCAGAGGAAAACATCTGTATAATGAAAAACCAACCCAAGACCAAAAAAAAAAAGCGGCGTATGAATGTGAGGCAGGGAAAAGGTAAGAACCAGATAAACTGTACCCGCCATTCAGTCCTGCCTTTAGGGGACGCCACCCTCTAGTATAACTATAAAAACAGTGTACTTACGATTGGAAATTACTCAGTGCCAAGTCGTTCAACTCCTGCTTGTCCTGTTTGAGCATGGTGTTGCGCGCCTGCAGTTGGTAACCGATACCCACGTACAAGTAGCACCGGCCCAGCAGCCCGTTCGGGAAAGCCAGTTCTTTGTCGCGCGCTTGTTTGCTGAACTCACAGCCCTCAATCGGCTTGTTTAAATGCTCGTAGCACAGTTTCGCGGCGGCCACACAATTCACCGACCAATTCGGCTCGAGTTTGATCACCTCCTTGAGCACCACCAGCGCGTGGTCGTACCGGCCCATCGAGATCAGACTAAACGCGTGTTGCCGCCACAAATGCGGCTCCTCAAAGGAAAATTTCATAGCGCGTTCCAACGACTATAAAAAAATAATAATTGACAGATTTGTTTTACAACCATAGAGAAGAAATTGTGGATATAAATTGATTGGGAGATAATAAGGGCGTATCTATAGTGGATTGTTTAATTAATATAGGCGTGGCTTAAGTTCGAGTGGGCATGGCTTCATTTAAAGTAGGCGTGCCATAATTTAGAATGGGTGTGGTTTCATATAAAGTGGGCGTTGCTTCATTTAAAGTAGGCGTGGCTTCATTTAAAGTAGGCGTGGCTTCATTTAACGTAGGCGTGGCTTCATGTAACGTGGGCATTGCTTAATTTAAAGTGGGCGTGACTTTCACTTTTCGTGTAGAAATTACAATTTTACTTTATTGTATGTCTTGCGGTTAAGTATTGTAATTGTTTCCATATATGAGCCAGTGAGAATGAAAGTGATGTAAGTCACTTTTGAATTGTTTTGAAAAGTGAATAGTGAATATTTTGTGGTTGGTATTTATATAAATTGACATACTGTAGAATATATATATATATATATATATATATATATATATATATATATATATATCGACTGTGCAGCACAATAAGGGCTCTACAATTGATATTTAACCGGAGATAAGAGAATAAGGCTATTATATGTTGATATATGGCAACATCGCATTAAGTGTCAATATTGTCAAAAGTGATGGATTGGAAATTAACTTGTGAGTTATCGAGCTGTAGTGTTGTGTTTTAATTAAAACTGTACACACAATTTATTTAAAAAAAATATTGTTACCTCTTGCAGAAGTGAAACCTGCCCCCACCGCACTGTAGCCAACGTTAGTAAATCGTACACCGCCGCTGCATCCTGATAAGCACTCAGTCTGGCCTCCTTGAATTCGGGGGATTGCGATAAAACGGCGTTGCGGACGGCAATTGATTCCGCAACTAGTAACACCAGAATCGTTTCTTCGCAGTCCACTTTTGGAATGAACTGAAATTAGTCAATACAACTACATTAAAGTGCAGAGGAAGGAACAAAAGATGGGGTAAGTTCATCCAAAAGTACCCTTTCTACGCGGTGTCTCGCGTATACCAATAAAACCACTACATATTCAAGGTACTAGTTATTGTAGTTATAAGTAAAGGATGCTAGGTGGCGTATATGGATGGCGGTGGTTTGTAACTTAACAAATTATCACATAAAACGAGCAATGTTAGCAATGTTAATCAAAAATCGTTGCTTTCAAGATAAAACAATTTACTAGTATATAATAATAGTATTAGTATATATAGGATATTTTGGCGTGGGAACTAAATCGTGGCCGTGAGAAAATTCCACGATTTTGATCACTTGGACAGTAATGCGTGGTTGTTAATTAACTTTTAATATATAACTAGATAAACCTTGCACATATTATCACATATATGATGGTAAAATACATTTTATGCGTAGAGATTCCCCACTAGATTTTAGTTAATTTTCTGCCACCAGATACCGACTAGCTTGAATTGCCCACAGAAATCTTGTTTAATATTTGTATTACTTACTTGATTTAAAACTGTATACTGTTTGGGTTTCCACGGTGATACCTGTGTTTGAGCACCAGCAGGGGATTTGTAGGTATCGGTGACATAGCCGTGCAGTAGGAACTCGGCGAATTGGCACATTAGTTTTAGTCGGACCGAGTTGATATTTTGCGACTCTATCGCGCTCAGCGATGCCCTATACCTGTCCATTGCTTCTATTGGTTTATTTTGGTGTATCAGGAGTATTGGGGCTTCCTGTAGCGCTTGTTCAAGCACTGGACTTAGTGTTTTATTGACTATCGGTGGCTGTGGCGAATGAGTACCTAGAATAATAATGAGCTAGAATGAAATTTTGTAAGTAACATGAAAATTAACATTCATAACATGTGCTCGTATAGAAACCCTAATTAACTAATTAATTAGTATATATTAATAGTATTGGTATATTTTGGCATGGGAACTATGTGTAACCTCAGAATAACCCCAATACCAGAGGGGCTACTAGTAGGTATTGGGATATTTTGGCGTGGGAACTATGTGTAACCCCAGAATAACCCCAATAGCAGAGGGGCTACTAGTAGGTATGGGGATATTTTGGCGTGGGAACTAAATCGTGACCGTGAGAAAATTCTTATCAGTAAAGGTGTAACCCAGAAGAAAAAAAAAACAATTAACTAGTATATACTAATAGTATTGGTATATTTTGGCATGAGAACTAAATTGTATCCGCGAGAAAATTCTTATCAGTAAAGGTGTAACGCCAGAAAAACCGCAATTAACTTCAGAAAACATCAAGAAACATAAAAAAGACCAAAAAACATAAATCATGACCGTGAGAAAACTCATGATTTATGTCTTTTGGTCTTATTTATATTTCTTGATGTTTTTCTGGGGTTAATTGCGGTTTTTCTGGGGTTACACCGTTACTAATAAGATTTTTCTCACGGTCACGATTTAGTTCCCACGCCAAAGTATCACAATACCTACTAGTAACCTCTCTGTGAAATTCTGGGAAAGAACTAGAGTTGGAATACGCATACATACATTAAAATTTAGTATACCAATACTATTAATATATACTAATTCATTGTTTTTTTGTCTGGGTTACACCTTTACTGATAAGAATTTTTATATAATATAAAAACAGTAAAAAAACATATGCGGGGTTTTTCTGGGTTTCATTGAGGGTTTTCTGAAATTAACTGTATTTTTTTCTGGAGTTAATTGGTTTTTTTGAAGTTAATTGGGGTTTTTTGGGGTTAATTGGGATTTTCTTGCTATATGCGATAATTAAGATTACACATTTACTGTTAAGATTTTTCTTACGGTTAAGGTGTAACGCCAGAAAAACCGCAATTAACCTCAGAAAACATCAAGAAACATAAAAAAGACCAAAAAACATAAATCATGACCGTGAGAAAACTCATGATTTATGTTTTTTTGGTCTTTTTATGTTTCTTGATATTTTTCTGGGGTTAATTGCGGTTTTTCTGAGGTTACACCTTTACTGATAAGAATTTTCTCACGGTCACGATTTAGTTCCCACGCAAAAGTATCTACTAGTAACCTCTCTGTCAAATTCTGGGAAAGAACTAGAGTTGGAATACGCATACATACATTAAAATTTTGATTTGTAACTATAGTTTTAGTTAGAAAAACTAACCTGTATTAGTGAATGTACTGCTCTGTTGCTTATCAAACTCCTGCATGTATAGCAAAGCTAAATCGGAGGCGAGATCAAAACATTTGTACATTTCCTCCTCCCTCTCGGCCTTCTTGTATTTGCTAGATGAAGAGCAGGCATCCTTTTGTAAACACAGTGCTTTGATGGCGTATGATTCTGCCACGATTTTTAAACTACGCCTACAAACAAAAATTTTACTCATTACATTTGTAATATGTAAATACCTGAAATAAAAAATCCCCACCAGAAATATTTTAAAGAATTTAATTTCTCATCTGATATCAACTATTGTTATGAAAAAATAAAAGAATGTGGGAGCTGCCATGTTGATTATTTGTACGAAAAACAAAATATTTTCATTAAAAAAAAAAAGACCTTTATTGGCATTTCCCTCACTGCCCCTCCACATCACAAACCTCAACAAAAATATACAAAAATAAAAATGGGAAACTGGTGGAATGTAAACATTTTCATTATAATCTGTCAGTTGCTTTTATATATACATAAATCTTTATCAACATTACATATTTTGAAAAATGATACAACTGACCCCCTAGGAGGAAAGGTAAACGCCATCTGGCGGCACATCAATTAGCAATACACACCCATATGGTATTGTGTATTGTATGAATTCATTCTCACTAGCTGAGCTACATAAGAATAGTGGGCGTGTCTGTAGGTACCACGGGGTGAAGTTAGAGTGATTATAGGCGTGTCAATACCTTTCGTGGATGTGCTTTTATCTGTAACCACGCCCATAATCACTCTAAATCCGCCCCGCGGTACATTCAGACACGCCCACTATTCTTGTGTAGCTCAGCTAGTGAGAATGAATTCATACAATACACAATACCATATGGGTGTGTATTGCTAACTAAACTAAAAACTGGAGTAACTAACCCCCTAGGAGGAAAGTTAAGCGCCATTACCATATGGGTGTGCATTTCTAATTGATGTGGTGCCGCCAGATGGCGTTTACCTTTCCTCCTAGGGGGTCAGTTGTATCATTTTTCAAAATATGTAATGTTGATAATAAAGATTTAAGTATATATAACAACAACATAACAACAAATATACTTGCAGTATTTCACTTTTACTTACAATGGTAACTTCTTTTCGGAAAGCGTATGTAGTTCGGCCAGTTGGTAGCTCTTCAATCCATCAGTGTAGTTGCCACACGCGTAATTAAGTTTGCCCAGCAATAAATATGAATCAAGTGCCACGCCTGCCTTCTTGCCCATATCATCAGCAGCTACCTGCAAGTACTTTTTTGCCTCAATCAGGCCTATTTTGGCTCTGTTGACATTTGCTTCGATTGGTGGCCACTCCTCCAAGTAGCTTTCCAGTCGACCCTCACCAATCAGGAATTCTGACAGATATTCTAAAAAAAAATGATTGGTAGATAACTAGAAACAATGTAGAGCATAGTTCAAGCCATTTGAAATAGTGGACGGGTATAGTTTGGTTGGTAGGTTGAAACAGTGAATGGGCATAGTTTGGTTCGTAGGGGCCACCCACCCACCCCACCTTCGCTCGCATAGTTTTTTTCAATGGATACAGACGTTTTATATTGTTTAAACCATTCCAGGAAAAGTGTAATCCTATGAAAAAAACTATGCAAGCAAAGGTGGGGTGGGCGGGCGGCCCCTACGAATCAAACTACACCCATTCACTATTTCAAATGGCTTGAACTCTACACTACACTATTACACATAATTTTTTATGTTTCAATCAATTTCATTTATTAATTTAATCTTAATTTTAAAAAAATATAGAAAACAATGTAGTGTAGAGTTCAAGTCACTTGAGGTAATAAATGTGCATAGTTTGGTTGGTCAAGTGACTTGAACTCTATACTGCGTTGTTCCCTATATATTTTTAAAATTAAGTTTAAATCAATAAATGAAACTGATTGAATCATAGAAAGTTAAGGGTAATAGTGTAGTGTATAGTTCAAGCCATTTGAAACAGTGAATGGGCATAGTTTGGTTGGTAGGGGCCACCCGCCCACCCCACCTTTGTTCGCATAGTTTTTTCCAATGGATACGCACGTTTTATATTGTTTCAACCATTCCAGGAAGAGTGTAATCCTATGAAAAAAAACTATGCAAGCAAAGGTGGGGTGGGTGGGCGGCCCCTACGAATCAAACTACACCCATTCACTATTTCAAATGGCTTGAACTCCACACTACACTATTACACATAATTTTTTATGTTTCAATCAATTTCATTTATTAATTTAATCTTAATTTTAAAAAAATATAGAAAACAATGTAATGTAGAGTTCAACTCACTTGAGCTAATGAATGTGCATAGTTTGATTGGTCAAGTGACTTGAACTCTACACTACATTTTTCCCTATATATTTTTAAAATTAAGTTTAAATCAATAAATGAAATTGATTGAATCATAGAAAGTTAAGAGTAATAGTGTAGTGCAGAGTTCAAGCCATTTGAAATAGTGAATGGGCATAGTTTGGTTGGTAGGGGCCTCCCGCCCACCCCACCTTCGCTCGCATACTTTTTCCACGGGATAAAATTCTTCCTCAAATTGTTTAAACAATAGAAAACTTCTGGAATCGTTGAAAAAATCTATACGAGCAAGGGTGGGGTGGGCGGGTGTCCCACACCAACCAAACAATGTCAGTCCATTATTTCAAACGGCTTGAACTCTGCACTACACTTTTTATCGCAATTTCCTATAAATAAAAACTTTATTGAGTAATTCAATTGATGGAATGAGTAGAAATTACGGAAAATTATGTAATGCAGAGTTCAAGTCGCTTGAAACTGTGAAATAGCTGGTTTATACCAATAAAACTATACCCTATTACTATTTTAAATTACTTGAACTCTGCACAACACTACGATAATCAACTTTCTATGATTCAATTAATTTCAATTATTAATTTACGTCTAATTCGTAAAAAAAAAACATGTGTGAAACAATGTAGAGCATAGTTCAAGCCGTTTGAAATAGTGGATGGGCATAGTTTGGTTGGTAGGAACCACCCACCCACCCCACCTTTGTTCACATAGTTTTTTTCATGGGATAGAATTTTTCCTTGAATTGTTTAAACAATATAAAACATCTGTATCCATTGAAAACAAAACTTTCCATTTAATGGAGCTATCTGCTTTATACATCCAAGCCTGACCCACTTATTCACCAATGTTCCATAAATCTATCAATAGCTATTGAACCGATAAGTATTTGTTGTTATAGCAACAATAAATAAATTATCTAGAACATGTAGTTACTTTAGATTCTCTCTATTGGAAACACTGAATAATTAAACAAAAGGTGTCATCAAAGTTCCAATCACAAGCACTATTCAAGGTGTTTTGTTTTGGCATATTCTGTCACAATGACGTTGTCAATTTATCCATTCAATAGCTTATGGGACCTATAAACTTTATGGGATGTTCATGAATATGGACATAAGACATGGTTGTATAAAGCAGATAACTCTCGAATAAATTTCCTATATGTATAAGATGTAGACGTTGAAAATTATTACATGAACATGAATAAATATTTACATGTACTGAAAATATGTATACTTGTACTAAAAAATTTTAAAAATATATTACTGTTAATATTATTCACTGGAAGGTTGCAAATTCAATTTTATAAATGCTAATATTATTATTAACTGTTCAAGGTAATGTAATAAACCACAAAAAGCTATTAATTTTATATTAAAAATATATCCAGCAATTATTAATAATTACATGACTTTACATATTTCGAGAATCATAAATATGCCAACAATCAAACACCATGTCTAATAGCTACCAATTAAGAAATTTTTCATCAACAATAAAATGTGTTCATTGCCCATCCAGTTTTGCTTTGCAAATTAAAATTAATTAGCCAGTAAACTGTGCATAAAAAAAATACTTTATTTATCATGTACCATTATTAATTAACTATTTATATTATTATATTATTTAATTATTAATTCGGATCTTGTGTGGTCAGAATGAAAATTTAATTAATTTTCTGATACTAAATATAATTGTACTGATCATTGGGTAGCCTGAGTTTGATCCTCAGTGGGGAGCAAATTTTCGTGAATCACCTTTCACAGTTTTTCAGAGGTTTTCTGTGAAGTTAAGGTAAATACTGGGTGATTAAACTCTTTTGAGCTTCTCCCTTGACTGGTGGAAAAGCCTAACGGCCCTATAAAGATAGAAGTTACAATGAAGAAAGGTTTCAAATCAGTTAAGGTTCCAGTTTTTCCTGTTTTTTAATTAAATTTAAGGAATCTGAGTTTGATCCCAGCAGGGAGTGAATTTTCATGAATCACAGTTTTTCAGAGGTTTTCTGTGAAGTTAAGATAAATACTGGATGATAAAACTCCTCTGAGCTTCTGCCTTGATTGGCGGAAAAGCCTCATGGCTGATAGTCCTATAAAGATAGAAGTTACAATGAAGAAAAGTTTCAAATCAGTTCCGCTTTATTGTTTTTTATTAAATTTAAGGAGCCTGAGTTTGATCCCAGCAGGGAATTAATTTTCATGAATCACCTTTCACAGTTTTTCAGAGGTTTTCTGTGAAGTTAAGATAAATACTGGATGATAAAAACCCCTGAGCATCTGCCTTGATCGGCGGAAAAGCCTTAAGCCTGATAGCCCTATAAAGATAGAAGTTACAATGAATAAATCAGTTTAAGTTCCACTTTATTGTTTTTTTACTAAATTTAAGGAGCCTGAGTTTGATCCCAGCAGGGAATTAAGTTTCATGAATCACCTTTCACAGTTTTTCAGAGGTTTTCTGTGAAGTTAAGATAAATACTGGGTGATAAAAATCCTCTGAGCAACTGCCTTGATCGGCAGATAGCCCTATAAAGATAGAAGTTACAATGAAGAAAAGTTTCATATCAGTAAAGGTTCCGCTTTATTGTTTTTTACTAAATTTAATTATGTTTTTGTTGTTTCAACTATGATTGTTGTTAATATGTGATTTATAAATTTGTAGCTAAAGCATGAAACTAGTTTTATACAAAGAATTATAAGCTAACTAATCTATTATACAAGTATCTTACCACAATCAACAGACTTCTCCTTGAGAGCAGTAGCCAGCTCGATGACTTTGCCCCAGTTTCCCTCTTCTCTGTGCTTCTCAATCTCCGTCTCGATACGGACCGTCGTGTACTTAGTGCTGGTCCTGCCTGCCATCACGAACACAAATTAAGCACACAAACCACAAAACGTACTCAAAACTCTAAACGAAATCAACCCACAACAATAAACATAACCTGCAACTGTCAGATGATTTTGTGGCGACGCCCGATGATGATTAATTTAATTCGCACGCAAATGTAATTACATATATTCGGTTGACACGCAAACAACGATAAAGGTATATTACAAGTTGTAATGCCATGTAATTCAATTAAAATAATCGTAAAAATTATTTGGGTGAGTTCATATGACAAAACAAATTGAGTCTTCAGGCGTCAACCATTTAATAATAATAAGTAACAGTTGCCCAATTACAGCAAAATATACACAGAAGGAACTAATAATAATGAATGAATTTATAAATATAAAAATATAATGCCCATTTCATAACTTTATAGGTCCCATAAGCTATTAAATGGATAAATTGACAATGTCATTGTGACAGAATATGCCAAAACAAATGTCAAACTCTTGCGCTTGCGATTGAAGTTTTGATGACACCTTTTGTTTAATTATTCAGTGTTTGCAATAGAGAGAATCTAAAGTAACTACATTATAGATAATGTATTTATATAGTTGCTATAACAACGAATACTTATGGGTTCAATAGCTATTGATAGATTTATGGAACGTCGGTGAATACGGGGGTAAGTTTATTATTATTTAGAAGATTATATCACAGATTAACGTATATATAAACGCTAATCTGTGATTATATTAACTTTGGCTAGATACTAATAATTAAATTTATTAGTCTGAGGTAGATGTGAAAAGATAAATAAAAACAGCTGTTTCAAGCCCGGCCAGTGATGACGGATGAATTTTTAATTATACATAAAATAGTTTTTGATATGGTAATTTTGACCAAACTTTTTATTGCACAGTGTAATAATAATAATATTTACTGTCGCAACAGATTACTCCACTTAGAGGACAATATATCATAAAAAATAACATTATTAGCAAAAAAATATCGTAAAAATTACACAAAACAGAAATTAAATTTTTAATGAAATGATTACACAGTGATATATCGTTACAAATGTTGTGTAGACATTCTAAAAGCTGAATGTTTATGTAATTGTTAAAAGTAATTGTTTTGGCGGCTATAAATCTTATACAGCTGCTGAACTTCATGTAACGCACCCATATTAATTAAGAAATGGTGCGCGTAGCGCCATCTAGCGGCCACTAGGTGAACTAAACAGTCGCAATGGCTGCAGCGAAGTTATTATTGTTTCGTTTTATTAATATATCTGTTTATAACATACAGTTACTACTAATAACTATTATTTCGTACAAATTTGTGATTCTATTCAAAACACTTGTTTTCTATAATCGGTTGTGAGTGGTGGGGATAATTAGTGGAACCGGATTTTGTTTGGTTTGTGCTTGCGGTGTGCGCGGGGGGGTGGACAGTTTGTGACTGACGTTCGACGCGTGTGCTAGTGTTTACGATTGCTGCTACCTGTTGCCCTATTTGGGGGTTGGTTTTTACGAGCTTTGGGGATACCCCTAATAATTAACAGGTGACAAAGAAGGTACACCAGCTGTGCGTTTGTGAAAATGTGATTTGTGGATTCTGCGAAGCTGTCGCCGTGCCGTGCCGTGTGCTTCCAGGAATATTATATCGAGAGAGAGAAAGACGAGTCGTGTAAGTCATTTTGTATTATTTGTATTCACGGCGAGTTGCAAAACAAAATCGGATACGATCAAAACATGTTTTTGAAATTATTTGTATGCGAATTTGTAGGTGTTGTTTTTATGACAACATAATGCAGATGTTTTCGGCCGCTTGCTGTTTTTAAGAGCTATCTTGATGATGCACCTACAGTTAAATTAGTGTTAATTGGATGGAAATAACGCTATTATTATAATTGCAATTGTTGGTTACTTGTTGCTTGCTTTATCAACTGGAGCATAGAAAATATGAATCATTGATTTATTTATAAAACTATTTGTGATAAATATTGTAAAATTGCTGCACTTATTTAATTAGCTGTTCGGCTACTTGGAATTATATAATATTTATATTTTTAGTACCGAACTAGATGACTGACCAACATTTGACAGGGACGACTCAATTTTCAATTGAAAACTGTTTAAATAAATGTATTTATTGTCCAACAGAATAATAAAATTCCAATTACAGGACAACAACAAGATATTACATACTAATATAATAACTATAAAGGATAAATAAAACGATTTTTTACTTTGTTTTTTATCACACTTCAGTTACACTTTGCAACTAGTTTCGGCTAAGCTCTAGCCATTTTCGAGCTCCTCCGCTGACTCATCGGAGGAGCTCGAAAATGGCCAGAGATTAGCCGAAACTAGTTGCAACGTGTAACTGAAGTGTGATAAAAAACAAAGTAAAAAATCGTTTTATTTATCCTTTAAAATGAATTATCACAAAGTAGACGCCTTAACAATCCAATATAATAACTATATACTAAATTAAAAAAAATTAATAACAAACATGATATTGTGTACTTGCTGTAGTTTCATTCAGAAATACTCTTTGTACAACATATAATGAGTAAAAAAACAAAATGCTTAAAATACAAACTTGCTATTCATTCAAATCATTAACGCTTGTATTCACTGATGTTCCATAAAGACACTTTACATGGTCAAGTTCTAGTACTTTCAGTATTTACTTCAATCCTCCTTTTATATTTATGAAGTAATCAATTATCTGGACAAACATTAGTATTCTCTTCATTCCATCACCTTATACAATAAGTAATACTGTCATGCCTGTATTCACCAACATCCCATAAATTTTACAGGTCCCATAAACTATTGAATGGATAGATTGACGATGTCATTGTGACATAATATGCTAAAACAAATGTCAAACACCTTGAATAGCGCTTGCGATTGGAGCTTTAATGACACCTTTTGTTTAATTATTCAGTGTTGACAATAGAGAGAATCTATAATTCCCTAGATAATGTATTTATTGTTGCTATAACAATTAATACTTATGGGTTCAATAGCTATTCATAGATTTATGGAAAGTTAGTGAATACAGGAGTCAATATTTTAGAATATAGTACATTTTAAACATGTTTACGTACAGTAATACTGTCATTATTTTTTAAATATTTACAGTATTATTGATCGTGTAAGGTGCCTTATAAATCTATCTATAAGGCACCTTATATGGTCAATAATACTGTCAGTATTTTCTTCAATCCTCCTTTTATATTTATATAGTAATCAATTATCCAGATGAATATCACTATTCTCTTTATTCCATCATTACTATATCTTGTATGATAGTTAATACAATCAATATTTTAGAATAATGAACATGTTAAACATATTTTTGAATCTGTCATATGTCATCTGTCATCTGTCATCTGTCATATGTCATCTGTCATATGTCATCTGTCATATGTCATCTGTCATATGTCATCTGTCATATGTCATCTGTCATATGTCATCTGTCATATGTCATCTGTCATATGTCATCTGTCATATGTCATCTGTCATATGTCATCTGTCATATGTCATCTGTCATCTGTCATATGTCATCTGTTATCTGTCATATGTCATCTGTTCTCATCATTATAAAGCTGGAACGAAATATAGTAAAAAAAAACCATCGAACTAATAAAGAGTAAATCGTTTCAAGCAGTAAACGTGCATAGTTTAGTAGGTTTTAACGTTTGCATAGTGCATACATATATATATTTTGTATGATTATATTATTCCATGCAGAACAAATTTCGCAGTTCAAATTTTGCGTAATTAAATGCACTTAAATATGTCATCTGTCATCTGTCATCTGTTATCTGTCATCTGTCATCTGTCATCTGTCATCTGTCATATGTCATATGTCATCTGTCATATGTCATATGTCATCTGTCATCTGTCATCTGTCATCTGTCATATGTCATATGTCATCTGTCATATGTCATCTGTTATCTGTCATATGTCATCTGTCATCTGTTCTCATCATTCTAAAGCTGGAAAGAAACATAGTAAAAAAAAACCATCGAACTAATAAAGAGTAAATCGTTTGAAGCAGTAAACGTGCATAGTTTTTTCCCCCACCAACCAAACTATGCCCGTCCACTATTCCAAATGACTTGAACTATGCACGACATTGTTTCTTACATTTTTTTTTAACAAATTAGGTCTTAATTAATAAATGAAAATAATTTTATCATAGAAAGTAATGGATAACAACGTAATGCAGACTTCAAGTCATTTGGAACAGTGGACGGGTATAGTTTGGTTGGTGGGGGCCGCCCGCCCACCCCACCCTCGCTCGCATACTTTTTTCATAAGATGCAGATTGTTTGACATTGTTTAAACAATTTCAAGAAGAATGTTATCCCATGGAAAATACAAGGCGAACCAAGATGGGGTGGGTGGGCGGCCCCCACCAACCAAATTATGATCGTTCACTATTCCAAGTGACTTGAACTATGCACTACATTGTTTCTCACATGTTTTTTTTACAAATTAGGCCTTAATTAATAAATGAAAATAATTTTATCATAGAAAGTAATGGATTACAACGTAATGCAGACTTCAAGTCATTTGGAACAGTGGACGGGTATAGTTTGGTTGGTGGGGGCCGCCCGCCCACCCCACCCTCGCTCGCATACTTTTTTCATAAGATGCAGATTGTTTGACATTGTTTAAACAATTTCAAGAAGAATGTTATCCCATGGAAAATACAAGGCGAACCAAGGTGGGGTGGGTGGGCGACCCCCACCAACCAAATTATGACCGTTCACTATTCCAAGTGACTTGAACTATGCACTACATTTTTCTCACATGTTTTTTTACAAATTAGGCCTTAATTAATAAATGAAAATAATTGTATCATAGAAAATAATAGATAACAACGTAATGCAGACTTCAAGTCATTTGGAACAGTGGACGGGTATAGTTTGGTTGGTGGGGGTTGGTTGGCTTCAAAACATTGTCCTTGTTTTTATATTATAGGGATGTTAGATATAAACTAAGTATAAGATAAAAATACAGTTTATAGAATGTCACTTTACCTACAGCCAGAGTTCGGTTTATCTATTTTGGCGACATCGACATTTTTCCTGTCTAATGTGTGAATTATATTGTGCTAGATTCATCAAGAAACTTGAACAAGTTTCAAGGGTTCAAATGCTATATTCAGCTCATACTATGACCAATCATGTATATAGCATTTGAACCCTTGAAACTTGTTCAAGTTTCTTGATGTATCTAGCACAATGTAATTTACACATTGGACAGGAAAAATGTCGATGGCACCAAAATAAATAAAACCAACTCTGGCTGTAGGTAGTGACATTCTATAAACTGTATTTTTATCTTATACTTAGTTTATATCTAACATCCCTATAATATAAAAACAAGGACAATGTTTTGAAGCCAACCAACCTGTCAGTGATTACTTTTATGCTCAGTGCAAAAGGGGGAATCGCTGATTCAAATCCCATTGATTATGGTATTTGTCATGTTTTGTATTCAATATGTAATTGTAGTGTTAATATTTCACTGTAGGTTTCATGTTTCATGTAGTTTGTTTTCTTGTACTTAGGTATGATTTTATCAAGTTAAAAACTGTGCCTTATATTCCAATTTCTTTTAGTTTGTCTAGTAGAACTGGTTGAACTGTTGTTGATATAGTACCAATGCCTTTTTCGTGTCTATAAAAATTGTCTGCATATTTTCCTGATTGCTTTCTTTCCTCTATTTGTGGTATGAGGTCTGTTACTGCCGCTGTTGAGCTCGTTTTTGTTGATGTTATGTTTTTATTATTACAATTAAACTGTATTCGTCATTAATGTTCGGTACTACTATTAAATTGAGGCGTATCTAATCGCACACATGCGAATATTGTTGAATATTATCGGCTATCCGCTACCAGGAAAGAGGTTTTGTACCAAGGCCACGTTTTAAACGTTGCTGTACAAATACTGTTATGAAATAATTTAAATATTGATATTAGAGAAATACAACGATGGCGTGACCGCGTTAACAAAATACCCAAATTGGCTAATCAAAAGATCATACATAATTTATCATCCTACGCCTCACGTCCCATCTCCGTTATTTTTTGCATATGTACAAATTTAGTATTAAATAGGTGAACTTTAACACTGATATTTCCTATCAAAGGTATGACTTGTTGGTAATAATTAAATATTGTTATTATTATTATGTACAACCAATTTAATACTAGTTGCTCGTTTTTTATTGTGAACAAATATATCATATTATTGGGTTGCAATTTTCTTAAATTGCAGAAACCAGATCGTTTTCGGTCACATAGTGCTTGTACTTGTTACAATACTATAATTTCCCATCGGCTTTCGGGTCCTTCTGCCGTGTTTTAGTGTATATTCCTGGGTGTGAATGTCTTATTGACCTCCCGGGCGTTTTTGAAGATTCCTCAAGCCAAAAAAAAGAACGGATTTGAGCGGAATGGAACCCAATTGAACCAAATTGAATTGACGCGAATCGATCAATCAAATCAAATTTTTGAGAAATATAAATTTTGATTTAATATTCAACTTTTTTTTTCTACCAACCAAACTATGCCCGTTCACTATTTCAAATAACTTGAACTCTGCACTATACTGTTATCCATTAATTTATATTCTATTCAATTAATTCCATTTGTTAATTTACGTCTAATTTGTAAAAAAAGTGAGAAATAATGTAGTGCAGAGTTCAAGTCATTTGAAATAGTGAGCGGGCATAGTTTGGTTGGTAAGGGGAACCCGTCTACCCTACTAGGGGAAATGGATAATAGTATAGTGCATAGTTCAAGCCGTTTGATAGAGTGGACGGGCATAGTTTGGTTGGTGGGGGCCGCCCGCCCACCCCACCTTTGCTCGCATAGTTTTTTTCAATAGATACAAATGTATTATATTATTGAAACAATACCAGGAAGAGTGTTATCCTATGGAAAAACTATGCGAACGAAAGTGGGGTGGGCGGGCGGCCCTCACCAACCAAACTACGCCCGTCCACTATTTCAAGCGACTTGAACTATGCATTACATTATTTTTCACATATATTTTTTTAATTAGTCTTAAGTTAATAAATGACATTAATTTAATCATAGAAAATAACGGATAATAGTGTAGTGCATAGTTCAAGTCGTTTGAAATAGTGGATGGGCATAGTTTGGTTGGTGGGGACCACCCGCCCACCCCACCTTCGCTCGCATAGTTTTTTCATTGGATATAAATGTTTTATATTATTTAAACTATTCCAAGAAGAGTGTTATCCTATGAAAAGACTATGCGAGCAAAGGTGGGGTGGGCGGGTGGCCCCTACCAATTAAACTATGCCCGTCCACTATTTCAAATGACTTGAACTCAGCACTACACTGTTATCCATTACTTTCTATGATTCAATTATTTTCATTTATTTATTTATGCCTAATTCATAAACAAATGTGAAAAACAATGTAGTTCATCGTTCAAGTCGTTTGAAATAGTAGACAGGCATAGTCAAGTTAACGACTTAAACTATGCATTACATTATTTTTCACATATATTTTTCTAATTAGTCTTAAATTAATAAATAATAATAATTTAATCATAGAAAATAACGGATAATAGTGTAGTGCATAGTTCAAGTCGTTTGAAATAGTGGACGGGCATAGTTTGGTTGGTGGGGGCCGCCCGCCCACCCCACCTTTGTTCGCATAGTTTTTTTCAATGGATATAGATGTTTTATATTGTTTAAACAATGCCAGAAAGAGTGTCATCGTATGGAAAAACTATGCGAACAAAGGTGGGGTGGGCGGGCGGCCCCCACGAACCAAACTATGACCGTCCACTATTTCAAATGACTTGAACTATGCACTACACTATTTATCCATAATTTTCTATGATTAAATTAATGTCATTTATTAATTGAAGACTAATTAAAAAAATATATGTGAAAAATAATGTAATGTTCAAGTCGTTTGAAATAGTGGACGGGCATAGTTTGTTGGTAGGGGCCGCCCGCCCACCCCACCTTCGTTCGCATAGCTTTTCCATAGGATAACACTCTTTTTGGAATAGTTTAATCAATGTAAAACATCAAATGAAAAAACTATGCAAGCGAAGGTGGGGTGGGCGGGTGGCCTCTACCAACCAAACTATGCCCGTCCACTATATCAAACGGCTTGAACTATGCACTATACTATTATCCATTTCCCCTAGTGGGGTAGACGTGTTCCCCTTACCAACCAAACTATGCCCGCTCACTATTTCAAATGACTTGAACTCTGCACTACATTATTTCTCACTTTTTTTACGCATTAGACGTAAATTAACAAATGGAATCCGTCCACTATTTCAAATAACTTAGCATTGCTAATTTATGTGGTGCCGCCAGATGGCGTTTAACTTTCCTCCTAGGGGGTTAGTTGTATCATTTTTGTCACAGAAAAGTTATAAGGATACTGAACAGTACTTTTCAATGTTTTCGTTTATTTTCTGCCTTCAAGTTCAAAATTACTTAATTATGTGTATATTAATTATATACCGAAAGGAAACCTCAATAACCTATAAAATTTAATTCTGTTACTACTACAAGCCACTCTAGTTATATCGAATCGGTTAATTAAAATGCTTGTTGTGTAAGCGTTGATTGAAGAGAAAGCCGATTTGTATGAAATGCACGCAATTCAACAGCGCAACGCGGTTTTATGTATCGTTCCATTTCTTGAATACAGTCGAAACCTTTTTGTCCATTAATATACGATTAGGATTTAATCACTTGGGGATCCGGAAAATAACTACCGTAAATGTCCTGAGTGCGTAAATGTGCGTGTATATGGGGAAGCGATTGCGTTTCCTCAAATTATGAATGTTAATTAGTGGATTTAATAGGAATTGCCTACGGCACGCAATCAGTGCATTGATGGAAATTGGAGAATTATAGAATATTAAAAACTAATAAATGTGTTAAGCTCGTAATATTACTAGTCAATAGTAGTAGCCAAAAGAACAGGGTCGTTTGCTTTATTCTAAACTTACACCCGGTTTCTCCAACGAATCTTAATTAGTTTAAGACCGTCTTAATAATAAGACGGTCTTCAAGCGTTGCACCAAACAAAAATCGGATCTTAAAACGATAAGACGGTCTTACATTCATCACAAGTCAGATTCTACATTTGTTTGGTGCAACAGAATACAAATGTAAGACGTGGTTATATATAAGATGTGGTTAAAAATAAGACGTGGTTATATATAAGACGTGGTTAAAAATAAGACGTTATATATAAGACGTGGTTAAAAATAAGACGTGGTTAAAAATAAGACGTGGTTATATATAAGATGTGGTTATATATAAGACGTGGTTATATATAAGACGAGCTTATATAAGACGAGCTTTAAGATTCATTGGAGAACCGGGCGTACAGCCCTGGTTTCCTAGGAAGCGGTGTCGATAAAAGCGGCCGTTTTAGACGTCATTTTGACGTAACAAATAAAGTTTTATCTGTATTTATATGAATATGGTCTCAGAGAGCAAAATACCTAAATATAATGAGAAAAAGGCATGAATTACAGTGGATTATGGTGCTATATTCATTTACATATACTTAAAACCTTTCCTGTAATGTGTAAATAACGACAAAAACGGCCACTTTTATCGACACCGCTTCTTAGGAAACTAGGGCTTTAGTTGCTACTCCAATTTATAAACGAAAATAACGTGTTCAAATTCGATGCATCTACATACATCGTTCTCGAGTTTAATGGGATGGTAATTATGCATAAAGTCAACGCTATTATCTATTAAGCCCGGTCAAATGATAATTGTCTCGGACAATCTTTTGTTACAGCGTTAATTGAAATTTAATGTCATGTGATTATTCATAAAGACATTTATGTGTAAGAAAATACCGTACGTTTTTAAATATCATGATTATCGACGCTTAGGACCGTCGATAATCGTGATAATAATATATATATATATATATATATATATATATATATAAATATATAAAATATATAAGACAATTTTTCAAAATTGATTGTAAGTGGTTACTGGGATGGTATTAAAAAAATAATAGAAAACACAATGAGACAAAAAGCTTCTGAGGAAAGAGATAGACAACATTTGAATATACAACTTGAAGTGTAATGAGGAAATTAAATTTTATGAAAAAATATATATAAAATATATATATATATATATATATATATATATATATATATGTATATATATATATATATGTATATATATATATATATATATATATATATATATTCATAAATTTAATTTCCTCATTACACTTCAAGTTGTATATTCAAATGTCTCTTTCCTCAGAAGCTTTTTGTCTCATTGTGTTTTCTATTATTTTTTTAATACCATCCCAGTAACCACTTATAATCAATTTTGAAAAATTGTCTTTGGTCAGATCACCTAATAGAAGTCTTAGTTCCAAATGTTTGTTAGACCATCTACTTCAATTCAGAATGTGTTCTGCATTATCATTACAAAAATTACAGTAAAAACAATTTGGGGAATCTATTTTCTTTTAATTTAAATAAATATGAACCGAAATACCCATGACCAGAGAGGAATTGGGTAGTATAATGTTTATAAATAAATTGCAGAAAATAATGTAATGGAAAGTTTAAGCATGATTTTTTGGGTCTAGAGACACTCACTCTCCCATATTTGTATGTGTGTTTTTTTGGATAGAGGTGTTATAATGATGAAACAACTCAAAAAAGTGTGTTATCCCATGAAAAAAACTATGCGACCATAGGTGGTTCGGGCGGGTGGCCCCTACCAACCAAACTATGCGCATTCATTATTTCAAATGGCTTGAACTCTGCACTACACTATTATCCATATGTTCTATAATTCAATCAATTTCATTTATTAATTTCGAATTGATTTATAAAATATATATCGGGAACAATGTAGTGTAGATTTTAAGTCACTTGTGATAGTGAATGCGCATAGTATGGCTGGTAGGGGCCACCCGCCCACCCCACCTTTGGTCGCATAGTTTTTTTCAATGGATATGAGGTTGTACATTGTTCAAACCACTCGAAAAGTGTGTTATCCTATGAAAAAACTATTCGTAGAGAGGTGGGAGGCTGGGTGGGCAAAGGCCAACCAAACTATGCCCATTTAGTGTTTCTAAAAGTCTGAACTATACTCTTCAAGTGTTTTATCAAATTAAACTATGCACATTCACAATTTCAAGTGACTTGAACTCTACATTTACACAGTTTTCTTGTAAATTCCTATAAAACAAGTCAAAGTAAATTAATGAAATTTATATATAGAAAGTTATGAGAGTTCAAATCATTTGAAATAGTGAATGGACATAGTTTGGTTAAATTTATTTTTTTATCTATATATATATATATATATATATATATATATATACATATATTCTATGTACTTGAGTTCAAATTTGGAATCACTTATTGCATGTTAAAAAACAGTGCAAGTTACGAAAAATTATATTAACAATAGTTCAATATAATATAATATAATATTCGCGTGTTTTCGGCGAAAAATGTACTCTCAAACTATATATTTTTTGTATGTTTCAGGTAGTTTTTGTTGTGACAATTAGTTTTGAGTTTTTTGTCACATTTTTGTTACCAAATAGTTGTTTATTAATGTTGGCATTAAGTTATTTGTGTTGCTATTTTATATAACTCTATGGTATATTAATATCCTGAAGAATAGGAATATAGATTGAAATATCCATAATTAAAATTCATCTCACTGTACTAATTGTCTAAGTTTAATAGCCTTGACTATTATGCCACTGTGCAATATTACTCTCCCCAAACATTTGTAAAACTAAACTTTAGAAAAAATTCCGATCAACAAATGAATCATGCTGTTACCGGGAGTGATTATAGTTTTTCATTGCTTTTAATGTTACTCAAAATGATATAATTTATATATATATATATAATAATAATAATAATAATAATAATAAAAAAACAGTACTCACCAGTTATAGTGCCTAAAACAAAGAAAAAGTCCATCTGGCGAGCAAACGCGTGCACGCGCCGTTTCCAACTCGGCCGGACTATCGAAAAACGGCGGGCACATTTGACCCCGAGATTAAACTCGGCATGCCGCCCGTGATCAACTGTAATAACGAATATAATAATTTGTTTATATTGCCCGTTATCGATTAGCATTTGGATGACCGGCAGTAAAGAAAAGGGGGATGAGCCCATGAGATTGTGGCGTTTCAATGTCGAGAAGGTCGGATTATTGATGCTCTTTGCAGGGCCACGTAATAAAACTAATCCATATTCGCACACACACACATATATAATAATAAAGCCACGTGCGGGGGAGATAATTGCGTTAAAATCGACCCACCGAAAATTAACAATTTCAAGGGTAGAACTATTACAGATTACTTAATTAATGTTTGCTTGATTAAATTAATGTAATGTTTAATCAAGCTTGATATTGAGTGCAATTTATTTTATCGGTTACCCTTAATTTTAATTTACAATGAAAGTGGTTCAGTCCATAAAACACTATTCTGCATGTTATAAAAATTTCCTAATGCATTGTATTATACCTAATTCAAATATATATATATATATATATATATATGTATATATATATATATATATATATATATATATATATATATATATATAAACCCACCTTTACTATCTTGTAATCTAAAGATATATGCCGATACACTATCTCAAATGACTTGAACTATGCACTACACTATTTTTTTTATAATTGTCCATGATTCAAACTACTTAATTGATTAATTAATGTTTTATTTTTAAAAAAATTGCAGAAAATAATGTAATTGAAAGTTTAAGCATGATTATTTTGGTCTCAAACTCACTCTCCCATATTTGTATGCGTGTTTTTTTGGATAGAGGTATTATAATGATGAAACAATTCGAAAACGTGTGTTATCCCATGAAAAAAACTATGCGAGCAAAGGTGGGGTGGGCGGGTGTTCTCTACCAACCAAACTATGCGCATTTACTATTTCAAATGGCTTGAACTCTGCACTACACTATTATCCATAATTTTCTATAATTCAATCAATTTCATTTATTAATTTAAACTTAATTTGAAAAATATATAGGGAATAATGTAGTGTAGAGTTTTAAGTCATTTCAGATAGTGAATGGGTATAGTTTGGTTGGTGGGGACCACCCACCCACCCTACCTTTGCTCGCATACTTTTTACATAGGATAACACTCTTCTTGGAATGGTTTAAACAATATAAAACGCTTGCATCCATTGAAAAAACTATGTGAGCAAAGGTGTGGTGGGCGGGTGGTCCCCACCAACCAAACTATGCCTATTCACTATTTCAAATGGCTTGAACTCTGCATTACACTATTATCCATAATTTTCTATGATTAAATCAATTTCATTAATTAATTTTTAACCTGTTTTATAGAAACTTACAAGAAAACTATGTAAATTTGGAGTTCAAGTCACTTGAAATTGTGAATGTGCATAGTTTTATTGGATAAAACACTTGAAGAGTATAGTTCAGACTTTTAGAAACACTGAATGGACATAGTTTGTTTGGCCTTTGAACACCCACCCTCCCACCTTTCTTCGAATAGTTTTTTCATAGGATAACACACTTTTTCGAGTGGTTTTAACAATATACAACCTCTTATCCATTGAAAAAAACTATGCGAGCAAAGGTGGGGTGGGCGGGTGGCCCCTACCAGCCAAACTATGCCCGTCCACTATTTCAAACGACTTGAACTCTACACTAATTTTTTCCAACATATATTTTATACGTCAAGTCTTAATTAATAAATGAAATTGAATTGAATTATAGAACATTATGGATAATAGTGTAGTGCAGAGTTCAAGCCATTGGAAATAGTGAATGCGCATAGTTTGGTTGTTAGGGGACACCCGACCACCTCACCTTTGCTCGCATAGTTTTTTTCATGGGATAACACACTTTTTTGAGTTGTTTCATCATTATAACACCTGTATTCAAAAAAAAACACACATACAAATGTGGGAGAGTGTCTCTAGACCCAAAAAAACATGCTTCAACTTTCCATTACATTATTTTCAAAAATAAAACATTAATTAATCAATTAAGTAGTTTGAATCATGGACAAATATAAAAAAATAGAGTAGTGCATAGTTGGGTTTATACAAACATAAAATAATAAATATTTATGTTCATCTTTTTTAATTTTTTAACAAAAAAAACTATATAAAATTATTCCACAGTATATTTTCTAATACATACCAGCATTATGCAGTATCATTTCCGCAGTATTGCGGTTACACAGATTAAACCGTTTAAACTGCATTACTCGGAATCACCATCTAAGTGGCTACAAGTTTTATCGGTTTGTTAGAAAACCCACGTGCAATTTCCAATATTCCGGTCGTAAAATCGTCTGCAATGGGGGGTGATTATTGCGGATCCGGCTCTGGATTCTCCCCCTAATCGCCACCAGTAATCCCTTCACGCATTCAAAACGGGATTAAATAATTTCCCAATACGCCCCACCACTTGTTATTGAGGTTGTAATGTTATCGCTGGACATTGCGTCCATCAGTAGTGTGGTGACGACTGTTGTTTTGACTGTTTGGACCAAGTGAGTTTTTGTTACCCAAAAAAGGATGATAGATAGTGTTTGGATTTACTTATAGGCGCCTTTTTCTGGTAAGTTTGCAAAGAAAAAAGCGCGCTCGCGTGGTTCAAGAGAATTAATTAACGCGGTCAATCCGGTATTTCCATTCCAATCATTGTTTAATTCTCGCTTGGAAATATATACAGACCGGTTTTGATTGGCAGTGGTCGACGTTCGGTTAACTCTTATTTTATAATAATCTTACTAAGATGCAAAACTTGCATGGTTTATAATTTCAAACTGATTTACTAAATAGATTTATAGATTTCTCAATTTATTATTAACCCTTTTGTGCTAGATTTTGATTCATCTAGGGCCCACCTACCAACTAGATGTTTATGGATTCCATATTTAGGAATATATTGGTTAGAGAATCGAGATGGGGTTTAAGGTCGTTTTAGACAAGACAATTTCTTAGCTCAAAAGTTGTTCAAGAAATGAATTCATATATCTTCCTCCCATACAATTTGTCCTTGACAAATAGAACGCGTTATATTTTTCCATTCCATCTACCATCCAATTCAATATTTCAAATAATTTGCTGTATGATACGAGACAATTTAGATTGTCTCGCATCTTGACTAACTTTTGAGTCAAGAAATTGTCTTGTCTAAAACGACCTTAAACCCCATCTCGATTCTCGTAACTAATATATTCCTAAATATGGAATCCATAAACATCTACCTTTGATTGCATTAATTTCTTATGTGAATACAGAGATGTTACATTGGTTAAACTACTCGAAAAAGTGTGTAATCCCATGAAAAAACTATGCAAACAAAGGTGGGGAGGGTGCTTGTTGGGTGGGTGTCCCTCACCAACCAAACTATGCCCATTTACTATCTCAAATGATTTGAATAATGCCCTACACTATTTTTTTTCATAAAAAAGCTTCTATATTTATTGGGCTATCAGCTGTGCGGCTATTCCGCCGGCCAAGGGAGATGCTCATGGGAGTTTAATCACCCTGTATTACTGTAAATATACCTTAACCACCAATGATTCCTTCGGCCTATAAAGCACACCAACCGGTAACTCTAAATGTAATGGTTTCTGAATAATGGCTGGTAGATTATATAGAAAACCTCTGAGAAACTGTGAGAGGTGATTCGCGAAAATTCGCTCCCCGCTGGGGTTCGAACTCAGACTCCCCAATGCTCAGTACGAGACGGAAGACGCCTCTAACCACTGAGCTTGTTTTTTTATAATTGTCCACGATTCAAACTATTTAATTGATTAATTAATGTTTTATTATTAGAAAATTGCAGAAAATAATGTAATGGAAACTTTAAGCATGATTTTTTTGGTCTAGGCACACTCACTCTCCCATATTTGTATGCGTGTTTTTTTGATAGAGGTGTTATATTGGTGAAACAACTCAAAAAAGTGTGTTATCCTATGAACAAAATATGCGAGCGAAGGTGGGGTGGGTGGGTGGCCCCTACCAATCAAACTATGCGCATTCACTATTTGAAATGGCTTGAACTCTGCACTACACTATTATCCATAACTTTATATGATTAAATCAATTTAATTAATTAATTTTGATCTGTTTTATAGAAACTTACAAGAAACCTATGTAAATATAGAGTTCAAGTGACTTGAAATTGTGAATGTGCATAGTTAGATTGGATAAAACACTTGAAGAGTATAGTTCAGACTTTTAGGAACACTGAATGGACATAGTTTGGTTGGCCTTTGACCACCCACCCTCCCACCTCTCCTCCAATAGTTTTTTCATAGGATAACACACTTTATCGAGCGGTTTTAACAATATACAACCTCTTATCCATTGAATAAAACTATGCGAACAAAGGTGGGGTGGGTGGGTGGCCCCCACCAACCAAACTATGCACATTCACTGTTTCAAATGGCTTGAACTCTGCACTACACTATTATCCATAATGTTCTATAATAATTCAATCAATTTCATTTATTAATTTAGACTTGATTTAGAAAATATATGTCGGGAACAATGTAGTGTAGAGTTCAAGTCACTTGTGATAGTGAATGCGCATAGTTTGGTTGGTAGGGACCACCCGTCCACACCACCTTTGTTCGCATAGTTTTATTCAATGGATAAGAGGTTGTATATTGTTAAAACCGCTCGATAAAGTGTGTTATCCTCTGAAAAAACTATTGGACGAGAGGCGGGAGGGTGGGCGGGCAAAGGCCAACCAAACTATGTCCATACAGTGTTCCTAAAAGTCTGAACTATACTCTTCAAGTGTTTTATCCAATCTAACTATACACATTCACAATTTCAAGTCACTTGAACTCTATATTTACATAGGTTTCTTGTAAGTTTCTATAAAACAGATCAAAATTAATTAATTAAATTGATTTAATCATATAAAGTTATGGATAATAATGTAGTGCAGAGTTCAAGCCAGTTGAAATAGTGAATGCGCATAGTTTGGTTGGTAGGGGCCACCCACCCACCCCACCTTTGTTCGCATAGTTTTTTTCAATGGATACGATGTTGTATATTGTTAAAAACAACTCAAAAAAGTGTGTTATCCTATGAAAAAAAAATGCGAGCGAAGGTGGGGTGGGCGGGTGGCCCCTACCAACCAAACTATGCGCATTCACTATTTCAAATGGCTTGAACTCTGCACTACACTATTATCCATAATGTTCTATAATTCAATCAATTTCATTTATTAATATAGACTTGATTTATAAAATATATGTCGGGAACAATGTAGGGTAGAGTTCAAGTCACTTGTGATTGTAAATGCGCATAGTTTGGTTGGTAGGGGCCACCCGCCCACCCCACCTTTGCTCGCATAGTTTTGTTCAATGGATAAGAGATTGTATATTGTTAAAACCACTCGAAAATGAGTGTTATTCTATAAAAAAACCATTCGAAGAGAGGCGGGAGGGTGGGTGGTCAAAGGCCAACCAAACTATGTTCATTCAATGTTTCTAAAAGTCTGAACTATACTCTTCAAGTGTTTTAACAAACCAAACTATGCGCATTCACTATTTCAAATGGCTCCAACTCTGCACTACACTATTACCTTTAACTTTCTATGATTCAATCAATTTTATTTATTAATTTAGACTTAATTTATAAAAAAAAAACAGGTCAAAATTAATTATTAATTAATTAATTTTTAAAAACAGTTATTGTTATCTACAATGAAATCTTAAACTTAATTTAATTGTTTGTGTTTGGATTGTTGGATTAAAGGGAGATATGGGAATTTTCTTTTGTTAGGTATTGATGGGTTATATGGGATAAAATGTTGGTCAATTAGTTCAATATTGTTTGTAATAATGAATTTTTTTTTTATTGTTTTTATATTATAGCGTTTGTTTTTTCCATTTGTTGATGCTACAAATCTGTTTCAAAACTACTCAAAAACAACCAAACGCATTTAAATGTATTTAAATACAAGACAAAATCTGTACAATTTTTTATAAAAATCAATTTTCTTTAAATTTTCAGTTTATCCATCCAAAATGACGACACTAGCAACCCCATGGACATCAATCTTCCTAACAACATGCTGCCTAATCGCTATCACAACAGCCTTCACGTGCAAGGACCTCAAATCCTGCACGTGTTCTGATATGCGCACCCACCATGTCATGGAGTGTCCTTCGATAGCCCAACAACAGGCAACCGTATCCCTTTACCCTGACACCCTAGAAATCAAGTGTCTCCGCAACGACCTAATCAGCAACGTGGAATCCCACTTCCTGACATTCGATAGAACCGACCCCGCGAAAGACCTAACTTTCCTGCCTAGTTTTAACGTGAGTGTCGTGAACCTGTGCCTAGAAGACTGCCCGTTACCCAACACCACATTCACGCCTACAATCAAACGCATGCACGTTGCAGGCATCACCAGTCTGAACATCAAACGTAGCAGTTTTGAAAATGTTGCGCACACAGTGCAATATTTTGAAAACTTTGCTGGTAATCTAACCGAATTAACGATACAACGCGGGGAGATAGTTTTAGAAAACGGCGACATTTTATCGAACATGGCAAACCTACGTAAACTGAATTTAAACTCCAACAATATACAGGATATTAACAATCAGTTTGAATCATTAAAAAATCTACGTAGTTTGGATTTGTCTGAAAACAGGATCAATCGGATAACAGGAGGTGCTTTTAAAAGTTTAACACAACTCGAGCTACTACATTTGTGGAGTAATAAACTTGTTAGTCTACCCGAGGATGCTTTTGATGGTCTTCAGAGCCTTAAATGGTTGGAGTTGATGCGAAATGAGCTGATTGAGTTACCTGAAAAGATTTTCAGCAAACTCACCAATTTATTAACAGTTAATATTGGTACTAATCAATTAACAACCATTCCAATTGGTTTGTTTACAAATAATCGATTACTACAAAGTGTTCGGATTGAACGAATTAAGCTGTTACAAGAGCTACCTAATGTTTTTTTCGCGGACTTTCCGGATTTAGTTAATATCAGTTTAAACTACTGCGGATTGAAATCGCTTCCGGTTGATTTATTCCGGAATTCTAGTCGTATCAGAAAAATACTTCTAGAATACAATCAGTTGGAAACAATTCCCGAGGATATTTTTAAAGGGCTGAATTCGTTAGAAATTCTACTGTTGAACAATAACAAGTTGTCGCATATTTCGGACTCGATTTTCAGCGGGTTGTTCCAGTTGGACCGGTTGAGTTTGGCGGGAAACGCGTTAACGCAGGAAATTTCACCGGCGCTGTTTGCTAACTCAAGCGAGTTGCGGGTGCTGGCGTTGCAAAACAATCGCATTCGCGAGGTGCACATTTTTGCGTTTCAAAACAACGAGAAGCTGGAGGAATTGGATTTGTCGTGGAATTTGTTGGATTTCGCGTGGTTCTCCGAACACGACTCGTCGCCGCTGAATCGGTGCGTTAAGCTCAGGGTGCTGAATTTGAGTCACAATTTTATTACGACGATTATTTCCGATTTCACGCAAACGAAGCCGCAGCTGAAGGTGTTGGATTTGAGCTACAATAATATTAGTAGAGTTGAGGTGAGTTTGAAAGTTTATTTATAATTTATTTTCAATAAGTTTAACTGATATACAGGGTGTTTATAAATTAGCGAAAGCACTTCGGGTAGCGATGTTAGTAATCAAATTCGTAGTCTTAATGCAAATATCTGGTGCCCACACCACGAATTAGTTAATTAATCAACTCAAAATTTAAGATATTTCGGTTCGATTTACATTTCGGACATTTGAAACATTTATAATTATTATCACTTTTTTGACATTTATGATTTATTTGACATTTATGATTTTTTTGACATTTATGATTTGTTTGACTTTTATGCTTTTTTTTTAATTTTATGAATTTTTGTACATGTAAAATGTGTGTGTGTGTGTGTGTGTGTTGATATGACTATGTCTGTGAACAAATTTCCAGAAAAACGGCTGAATGGAGCGCGTCCATATTTACAAAAAGTCGTTTGAAATAGTGGACGGGTATAGTCAGGTTGGTAAGGGACGCCCGCCCACCCCACCTTCGCTCGTATAGTTTTTCCAATGGATACAAATGTTTTATATTGTTAAAACCATTCCAAGGAGAGTGTTATCCTATGGGAAAACTATGCGAGCAAAGGTGGGGTGGGCGGGTGTCCCCTACGAACCTGACTATACCCGTCCACTATTTCAAACGACTTGAACTATGCATTACACTATTTTTCACATATATTTTTTTAATTAGTCTTTAATTAATAAATGACATTAATTTAAGCATAAATAAATAACGGATGATAGTGTAGTGCATAGTTGAAGTCGTTTGAAATTGTGGACGGGTATAGTCAGGTTCGTAGGGGCCACCCGCCCACCCCACCTTCGCTCGCATAGTTTTTCCAATGGATACAAATGTTTGATATTGTTTAAACCATTCCAAGAAGAGTGTTATCCTATGAAAAAAACTATGCGAGCAAAGGTGGGGTGGGCGGGTGGCCCCTACGAACCTGACTATACCCGTCCACTATTTCAAACGACTTGAACTATGCACTACACTATCATCCGTTATTTTCTATGATTAAATTAATGTCATTTATCAATGTAAGACTAATTAAAAAATATATGTGAAAAATAGTGTAATGCATAGTTCAAGTCGTTTGAAATAGTGGAAGGGTATAGTCAGGTTCGTAAGGGCCACCCGCCCACCCCACCTTCGCTCGCATAGTTTTTCCAATGGATACAAATGTTTTATATTGTTTAAACCATTCCGAGAAGAGCGTTATCCTATGAATAAACTATGCGAACAAGGTGGGTTGGGTGGGCGGCCCCTACGTACCTGACTATACCCGTCCACTATTTCAAACGACTTGAACTATGCACTACACTATCATCTGTTATTTTTTTATTATTAAATTAGTGTCATTTATTAATTTAAGACTAATTAAAAAAATATATGTGAAAATAGTGTAATGCATAGTTCAAGTCGTTTGAAATAGTGGACGGGTATAGTTAGGTTCGTAGGGGCCGCCCACCCACCCCACCTTGTTCGCATAGTTTTTTCATAGGATAACGCTCTTCTTGTAATGGTTTAAACAATATAAAACATTTGTATCCATTGGAAAAACTATGCGAGCGAAGGTGGGGTGGGCGGGTGTTCCCCACGAACCTGACTATACCCGTCCACTATTTCAAACGACTTGAACTATGCACTACACTATCATCTGTTATTTATTTATTATTAAATTAATGTCATTTATTAATTAAAGACTAATTAAAAAAATATATGTGAAATATAGTGTAATGCATAGTTCAAGTCGTTTGAAATAGTGGACGGGTATAGTCAGGTTCGTAAGGGCCGCCCGCCCACCCCACCTTCGCTCGCATAGTTTTTCCAATGGATACAAATGTTTTATATTGTTTAAACCATTACAAGAAGAGCGTTATCCTATGAAAAAACTATGCGAGCAAAGGTGGGGTGGGCGGGTGGCCCCTACGAACCTGACTATACCCGTCCACTATTTCAAACGACTTGAACTATGCACTACACTATCATCTGTTATTTTTTTATTATTAAATTAGTGTCATTTATTAATTTAAGACTAATTAAAAAAATATATGTGAAAATAGTGTAATGCATAGTTCAAGTCGTTTGAAATAGTGGACGGGTATAGTTAGGTTCGTAGGGGCCGCCCACCCACCCCACCTTGTTCGCATAGTTTTTTCATAGGATAACGCTCTTCTTGTAATGGTTTAAACAATATAAAACATTTGTATCCATAGGAAAAACTATGCGAGCGAAGGTGGGGTGGGCGGGTGGCCCCTACGAACCTGACTATACCCGTCCACTATTTCAAACGACTTGAACTATGCACTACACTATCATCTGTTATTTTTTTATTATTAAATTAGTGTCATTTATTAATTTAAGACTAATTAAAAAAATATATGTGAAAATAGTGTAATGCATAGTTCAAGTCGTTTGAAATAGTGGACGGGTATAGTTAGGTTCGTAGGGGCCGCCCACCCACCCCATCTTGTTCGCATATTTTTCTCATAGGATAACGCTCTTCTTGTAATGGTTTAAACAATATAAAACATTTGTATCCATAGGAAAAACTATGCGAGCGAAGGTGGGGTGGGCGGGTGGCCCCTACGAACCTGACTATACCCGTCCACTATTTCAAACGACTTGAACTATGCACTACACTATCATCTGTTATTTTTTTATTATTAAATTAGTGTCATTTATTAATTTAAGACTAATTAAAAAATATATATGGAAAATAATGTAATGCATAATTCAAGTCGTTTGAAATAGTGGACGGGTATAGTCAGGTTCGTAAGGGCCACCCGCCCACCCCACCTTCGCTCGCATAGTTTTTCCAATGGATACAAATGTTTTATATTGTTTAAACCATTACAAGAAGAGCGTTATCCTATGAAAAAACTATGCGAACAAGGAGGGGTGGGTGGGCGGCCCCTACGAACCTAACTATACCCGTCCATTATTTCAAACGACTTGAACTATGCATTACACTATTTTCACATATATTTTTTTAATTAGACTTAAATTAATAAATGACACTAATTTAATAATAAAAAATAACAGATGATAGTGTAGTGCATAGTTCAAGTCGTTTGAAATAGTGGACGGGTATAGTCAGGTTCGTAGGGGACACCCGCCCACCCCACCTTCGCTCGTATAGTTTTTCCAATGGATACAAATGTTTTATGTTGTTAAAACCATTCCAAGAGCGTTATCCTATGAAAGAACTATGCGAACAGGGTGGGGTGGGTGGGCGTCCCCTACCAACCTGACTATACCCGTCCACTATTTCTATTTCTAAGTCGTTAACTTAACTATGCCTGTCTACTATTTCAAAAAAAGTAAAAAAAAAAGTCACATTTCGGACATTATTGACATTTATGACTAATGCAAAAACAATTTAGTGCAAATTTCTAGTTGCTTGATAATTTTGATTTCCTAGTACTAGCTGTAGTATAGACCAGGCTTTATGTACACTACACAGTTTTTTGTGTGTGCAAGTTTCTATCAATCTAGGTAGAATTAGTTAATTTATTTATATTGATTAAATCATAGCAAGTTTCTTTCAAAATGTTTTCAACTGTTTAAAAGATGTAAATAAGGGCTCACATTATTTTTTTTGTATCTCTAATTGAATTTTACATAGCGAGATACCCTAACATATGTTTTCTCATGAATTTCAGTTTGCGAATTTCGTCTCGCTTTCGCTGCACAAACTCGAGCTGAATCTATCAAACAACAATATCTCTGAAATCGACTTGTCGCGTGCTGAGTTCTTCGTGGACCCAGATTCACGTTTTATAACGTGTGTCGACTTGAACAACAACCCGCTCAACTGCGACTGTCACGTGTTTGACCTGTTGAGGTACTACAATCTCTCTATGGACCCACAAGTGCGCAACATGGTGGATATTAAAAGTGATGAACTGCGTTGCGCCGGGCCTCCAGGTTTCGCGTTGAAGCACGTTGAAGAGTTGAAGCCACATATGGTGACGTGTGGGGTGCAGCAGTGCCCGGATGGGTGTAATTGTTATGAAAGGCCTTTCAATCGGGCCTATTTGGTGGATTGTATTGATAGGAGGTTGAGGAAGATGCCTACTATAGTAACGCCTAATAATACGGCGCGGTTTGTGCAAGCTGAGGTCTTTCTGCAGGGCAATTTGATTCGGAAGGGGCCTGTTGAGGGCATGGGGTATGGTAACGTCAGTTTGTTGGATTTGTCACGGAATTTGGTGGAGGAGTTCACGTGGGTTCCTGGAAATTTAAAGGTAATTGCAATGTTGTTTTATTTAATAAAATTCATCTGATTATCAGGTATAGGGTTCGTTAGCTAATACCTAGGCGCTCCGTCGCAAAGTGGTTTAACGTGACAACGGTGTGAAGCCATTGCGGGAAACTTAGTTAATCCGGCTAGCATGTCATAGATGAGGCACATTAGGTCCTTAAGGCCCAATTCACACATAGGAGGCGAAGGCGTGGAGCCGGCGCGGCGAGAGGCACGACGCTTTCATGCCCCCTCTATATAAACATATGGTACAATGCCTACTTAGGTGACGAGGTGCGGGCTTAGCCTCTTCGAAGAGGCGAAGACGCGGTGCCTCTTCTCCTAAGGCCCAATTCACACATAAGCGGCGTCGGGCGCAGGCGCGACGTTGCACAAACGATTGTGATGTCCATATGTAGTGAAGGGGTGGACATTGCACCTTATGTTTACATAGAGCCGGTGTGGAAGAGTTTCGCCTCTTTGTCTATCGTGTCTTAGGCGAAGAGGCGAAGACGCGGTGCCGGCGCTGCTATAGGCACAAAGCAAATGCCCGCGCCTCGTCACCTAAGTGGGTATTGCACCACATGTTTATATAGAGGGGGCTTAAAGCGTCATGCCTCTCGCAGCGCCGGCATCGCGTCTTCGCCTCTTCGCCTAAGACAATGTATGCAAAGAGGCGAAAGGCATAACTCATCCACGCCGCCTCTATGTAAACATAAGGTACAATGTCCACCCCTTCACTGCATATAGACATCACAATCCCCTGTGCGACGTCGCGCCTGCGCCTCGTCTACGCCGCGCCTGCGCCCGACGCCGCTTATGTGTGAATTGGGCCTTAGGCGAAGAGGCACCGCGTCTTCGCCTCTTTGAAGAAGCTAAGCTCGCACCTCGTCACCTAAGTAGGCATTGTACCATATGTTGCGCCTGCACCCGACGCCGCTTATGTGTGAATTGGGCCTAAGACACGGTAGACGAAGAGGCGAGAGGCATAACTCTTCCACGCCGCCTTTATGTAAACATAAGGTGCAATGTTCACCTCTTCACTGCATATAGACATCACAATCGCCTGTGCGACGTCGCGCCTGCGTCTCGCCTACACCGCGCATGCGCCTCACTTACACCGCGACTGCGCCCGACGCCGCTTATGTGTGAATTGGGCCTTAGGGGCCATGCTGCACACAGCCTAGGTACAGAGGTTGTACTCATACAAAAAATACACTCTGCAAAAACGATTTCAGTTCGTTTTATAGAGAAATTTCGCTTTACATGTATTTTTTAACAGTAGTAAACCTAAATTCCGTCATGTTTCGAACCTAAATTGTGAAAAAGCTCTATTTTTTAATGACCACCGTTTGTAACATTATTTAAGCTGCACAAAAACTATACTACAATATTGTACTTCTAGGTCTTGGACTTGCATAACAACCAACTACGTCGCCTCAATGATAGTGTGCTCACTGATTTCAAATCGTTGACGAGTATAGTGCTGGACCATAACCCTTGGACTTGTGACTGCATGTCGCTGAACCTCTCCAATTACATCAAAGAAGCCAGCAACGTGAAAGATAAGGTTTGTAAAGGTTTTACCTATATGGTGGGCGTGTTGATATTCCATTTCATAACATCATATTCATCTGTTTATAAAAAAAAACTTGAAGATTTTGACAAAGTACTATATACTTTTTTTTGCCATACGACAAAGTCGTATTATCTGTCAAAGTCGTCTAAACTGAGGTTATAATCATGGATTGGAAACCACTTCAAACTATTCAAATACCAATTAATTTAATTAAATATTTATCTTTGGTTACAGGTGAACATTCGTTGCAACGAAACAACCCGCCAACTCCACTTACTCTCCCAACCAGACCTATGTCCAACCCATGCAATCCTCTACCTAACTCTTATTCTAGTATGCGTAACTGCAGTCACTATAGTCGCAATCACATTATTAATCTACAAATACAAATATCAGGAAATCAAAGTGTGGCTGTATGCACACAATATGTGCCTGTGGTTTGTCAAAGAAGATGATTTGGATAAGGACAAATTGTATGATGCCTTCCTCAGTTACTCGCATGTGGATGAAACGTTTGTAGTGGATGAACTTGTAAGTAAACTGGAAGGTGGTGATAATCCCTATAGGTTGTGCATACACACACGTAATTGGATCCCAGGCGAGTTCATAGCGACACAAGTAATTGACAGCGTGAAAACCTCTAGGAGAACCATTGTGGTCCTATCACCAACATTTCTGCAAAGCGTTTGGGGCACTATGGAGTTCCGCGAGGCTCACACACAAGCGCTAAGTGAAGGTCGTTCAAGGGTGATTGTTATTTTATACGGGGATATCGATCCAAACGCTGATTTAGGCGATGAAATGAATGCGTATCTAAAAACCAATACATATATTAAATGGGGTGATCCATGGTTTTGGGATCGACTACGATACGCCATGCCGCACAACCAACGGAAATTCGGCGCGCAGAACAAAAAATTGGAAATTATCAGCGCGAATTTGGATAAATTGGATTTAATTAGTGGTAATCTAACTCCCAATCACATGAGCACCCCTCCAGCCCATCCATTACTCATTAAAAACAATCCTTTGGATTTCAAAATCACGCCTCCCGCCGAATCAGGACAAATAGAACAGATTGTTTGAACAAACGAATATTCTCAAATAACACAGGCTGTGATACATTTTAATACTAAACCGTATTTACTTATTATTACTCATTTGCAATTTATACGGGTACTTTTGTAAATCATTGCATTTACAAAAATTTGCGCCCGCTTTAAGTTTTTTTTGTTTTTTTGTATATATTTTATTTACATTTTTATATCAATGTTTTCCATCAGGTGCTATTTTTGACAGCGTTTATTTCTACAAACCTGCCCAAAAAGCACTCGCAAACATTTTATTATATAAAAAAATATAGTTTTATTATATGTATGTACACATTATTTTAATATACTATGTTAACGATAGTTATTTGACTGATTTTTCTGCAATAAACGTCACAATGCAGCTCCTTATTTCAATTGGATTGGACACTTTCAGGTTACGGTTGTTTGTGTGTGTGGTGAGATTATCGAAAAACTATCGATAACAAATTAGTTTGTAAGAAAAGAGGTTATCTGTCAAAAAATAATAGTAACCTTGAAGTACAATATACTTTGAGGTTATGATAGGATAATTGTTACAAAAAAAATCAACCTAAACTATTAAAACAAATTAGTTTCTCAGAAAAGAGTGTATTTGTCAAAAATAAATAACCTTCAAGATTTTGACAAAGTACTAAATACTTTGAGATTATGACAAAACAACTGTTAAAGTCAAAAATTAACCTAAACTATTGAAACAAATTAGTTTCTCAGAAAAAAGTGTATATGTCAAAAAAATAACCTAGAAGATTTTGACAGTACTAAATACTTTGAGGTTATGACAGAACAACTGTTAATGTCAAAATTAACCTTAAATCTTAAAACAAATTAGTTACTTAAAAAACAGTAATAAACTAACACCAACATCCCATAAACTTTATAAGGCATCTTACATGATCAATAATACTGACAGTATTCTAAAATATTGACAGTAATATTGATCGTGTAAGATACATTATTGATGGATTGAACATAATACTGACGTTAATCCAGATAATTGATTGGTTGAAGCAAATACTGACAGTACTTGAATTGACAGTATTATTGACCATGTAAGGTGCCTTTATAGTTCCCATTAGCTATTGAATGGATAAATTGACAATGTCATTATGACAGAATATGCCAAAACAAATGTCAAACACCTGGAATAGCGCTTGTGATTGGTTCTTTAATGACATCTTTTGTTTAATTGTTCAGTGTTTCCAATAGAGCGAATCTAAAATAACTACATTCTATATAGAATGTATTTATTGTTGCTATAACAACGAATACGTATGGGTTCGATAGCTATTGATAGATTTATGGAACGTTGGTGAATTCGGGGGTTAATTAATTATAATAATTATTCAATTTAAAGGTACGACGATTACCGCTAAACTTGCTGAACGCACCCATCAATATTTGGCTCCGCCCATTTCAAAATGGCCGACTCTCAGGGTCAAAAACTTAATGCCGCGAAACCGCGCAAGTTCAACTACTCAACAAGAAATTTTCAACAAATAATACAAAGTAAATATTGTGTGCATTTACAGTATTTATTATAAAACTTGTACATATTAATACTGTTCAATTAATGCACAGTTCTTAATTATGTATATTTTAAATTTAATTTTAAACTTTTATTTTGTGTTCGTACATCTAATACATGCAACTTTGTCTGCACGCCATTTAGAAACACAACATAACCTCAAATAATTTGAATTATAACGGCTGCTGTCACAGAAAAAAATAGTTTTTGCCGGTGCTAATTCACTTGTACAGTTTCTGTGTCGTAGTTGCCCCTAAAATGGGCGATCCGAGCATTTTTTTGAACCTAAAAGGACACAACAAAGCGGTTACCGCGGTAAAATATCTTCCTGATGGGGTGCATTTGTTGAGCTGCAGTGAGGATGCTTCTGTTATGATGTGGAATGTGGCCTCAAAAGATGCACGCTGCTGTAAGTTCGCAGGACATACAAAAGCTGTAACAGATGTGGATTATGCTGCTAATGGGGAGGTGATTGCTTCATGTTCACTCGATTCAACTGTCCGATTGCACAGGCCTGCGAGTGAGGAGAGGACTGCATTGCGGGCACACAGGGTTGGGGTGACTAGCATACAGTTTTCACCAGATAACAAAGAGGTGGGAATATTGAATAGTTTTATGTAGACCTATTTATGATTATTGTTACCATTTAAAGAACTGTGTTTCACCATTTATGATTACTGTTACTGTTTTCAAGAACTGTGTTTCAGTGTTGTAGATGATCTTGGCTTCTATTCTTTATCATACATCTTGCAATTGTTCTTCTCTACAGAATTGTATCAATCTTTCTTCTAGCTTGTTTATATCTTCCAGACCAAACAATCTTTTATTGGATGCCCTTAAGTGTTAAAATCTCACTATTATTATTTCCTGCAATTTAAGCAATCATAGGTGTTATTGTGTATTATTTTCTGGATAGTTGGCTGGAGGGTAGCATAGCTACAGACACTTAGGCCTCAAAACGGGCCCAATGTGTTATTTTAGTATTAAACTACTAAATTTGAATATTCACAATATCTATATTTTTAGTTTTGTACATCATCTGAAGACAAATCAATAAAACTGTGGGACACCCAGACTTACAAATGCACAACTACATTTACAGGCCATACACAGCCTGTGACATGTGCCAGATTTACACTCAATGGTCACCTGTTAGTGTCTGCATCAAAAGATAATAGTATCAGAGTGTGGGATGTAAGGAGTGCACAGTGTTTACACATGTTTGAAATATCTAAAAGTGAGTAATATATCCAAATATACTATATAATTGTTTAATTACTATGGAAAGTATATTGTCGCCTAAGCAACTACACTATACTGTGTTTTGTTTACATTTTCTATCACCACGATTTTAATGAATGGGACGAATTAATAAATATTATCTTATTTTGAAGCTAAATTAATACGAAATTCAATTGTCCAATCATAATATTCAAAATCCAAAAATTGGATTTATTACAATTTTTTTAAACATAAAAATCTGTTTTGTTTACCTTTTCTATCACCAAGATTTTAATAAAACGGACAAATTAATAAATAATATCTCATTTTGAAGCTAAATGAATACGTAATTCAATTGTCCAATTAAAATATTCAAAATCCGAAAATTGGATTTATTACAATTTTTTTAAACATAAAAATGTGTTTTGTTTACATTTTCTATCACCACGATTATAATAAAAGGGATAAATTAATGAATAATATCTCATTTTGAAGCTAAATTAATACGTAATTCAATTGTCTAATCATAATATTCAAAATCCAAAAATTGAATTTATTACAATTTTTTTAAACATAAACATGTGTTTTGTTTACATTTTCTATCACCACGATTTTAATAAAAGGAACAAATTAATAAATAATATCTCATTTTGAAGTTAAATAAATACGAAATTCAATTGTCTAATCATAATATTCAAAATCCAAAAATTGGATTTATTACAATTTTTTTAAACATAAAAATATGTTTTGTTTACATTTTCTATCACCATGATTTTAATGTAAGGGACAAATTATTAAATAATATCTCATTTTGAAGCTAAATGATTACGTAATTCAATTGTCTAATCATAATAATCAATATCCTAAAATTGGATTTATTACAATTTTTTAAACATAAAAATATGTTTTTTTACATTTTGTATCACCACAATTTTAATAAAAGGGATAAATTAATAAGTAATATCTCATTTTGAAGCTAAATTAATACGTAATTCAATTGTCTAATCATAATATTCAAAATCCAAAAATTGGATTTATTACAATTTTTTAAACATAAAAATATGTTTTGTTTGCATTTTCTATCACCACGATTTTAATAAAAGGGACAAATTAATAAAAAATATCTCATTTTGAAGCTAAATGCATACGTAATTCAATTGTCTAATCATAATATTCAAAATCCAAAAATTGGATTTATTACAATTTTTTAAACATAAAAATGTGCTTTGTTTAAAATTTTCTATCATCACGATTTTAATAAAAGGGACAAATTAATAAATAATATCTCATTTTGAAGCTAAATGAATAAGAAATTCAGTTGTCCAATCAAATTATTCAAAATCCAAAAATTGGATTTATTACAATTTTTTTAACATAAAAATGTGTTTTGTTTAAAATTTTCTATCACCACGATTTTAATAAAAGGGACAAATTAATAAATAATATCTCATTTTGAAGCTAAATGAATACGAAATTCAGTTGTCCAATTAAAATTATTCAAAATCCAAAAATTGGATTTATTTTTTAAACATAAAAATATGTTTTGTTTACATTTTCTATCACCACGATTTTAATAAAAGGGACAAATTAATAAAAAATATCTCATTTTGAAGCATACGTAATTCAATTGTCTAATCATAATATTCAAAATCCAAAAATTGGATTTATTACAATTTTTTAAACATAAAAATGTGTTTTGTTTAAAATTTTCTATCACCACGATTTTAATAATAGGGACAAATTAATAAATAAATAAATACGAAATTCAATTGTCTAATCATAATATTCAAAATCCAAAAATTGGACTTATTACAATATTTTTCAAACATAAAAATGTGTTTTGTTTAAAATTTCCTATCATCACGATTTTAATAAAAGGGACAAATTAATAAATAATATCTCATTTTGAAGCTAAATGCATACGTAATTCAATTGTTTAATCATAATATTCAAAATCCAAACATTGGATTTATTACAATATTTTAAACATAAAAATGTGTTTTGTTTAAAATTTTCTATCATCACGATTTTAATAAAAGGGACAAATTAATAAAAAATATCTTATTTTGAAGCTAAATGCATACGAAATTCAATTGTTTAATCATAATATTCAAAATCCAAAAATTGGATTTATTTACAATTTTTTAAACATAAAAATATGTTTTGTTTAAAATTTTCTATCATCACGATTTTAATAAAAGGGACAAATTAATAAAAAATATCTTATTTTGAAGCTAAATGCATACGAAATTCAATTGTTTAATCATAATATTCAAAATCCAAAAATTGGATTTATTTACAATTTTTTAAACATAAAAATATGTTTTGTTTACATTTTTTATCACCACGATTTTAATAAAAGGAACAAATTAATAAATAATATCTCATTTTGAAGCTAAATGCATACGAAATTCAATTGTCTAATCATAATATTCAAAATCCAAAAATTGCATTTATTACAATTTTTTAAACATAAAAATGTGTTTTGTCTAAAAATTTTCTATCATCACGATTTTAATAAAAGGGACAAATTAATCAAAAATATCTCATTTTGAAGTTAATAAATACGAAATTCAATTGTCTAATCATAAATATCATAAAGTTGTAGAATAGTAGCAAAGTTGACTATGTTATTTATGAGAAATATTTTTATGATTTAGCTATTATTTTTAATATAGATAGTGATATAGAAATTAAATTTCTTAAATATGAATTGTATTGTACTAGATTCTTGAACAAGTTTCTAGTTTGTATTAGTATATTATATTGTTTTCAAAATTAAAGGTTGTGCTGTTAAAATCGCCCCACATGATAGTGGAGAAACCATTGCAGCTGCCATGTCCACTGGATCAGTTCGGATGTATGATATTAAAGCCAATAAATTATGCCAGCACTATACATTACATGATAAAACAACGTCTGTGGCATGGCACCCTGATGGGCAACACTTTATTTCAACTGGGGCTAATGGTGCTGTACAGATTGTTGATGTTTTGGAGGGGCGACCGTTATATACCCTGCAGGAGGTGGGTGGGGCTGTGAGAAGCGCTGCTTTTTCTGCAAATGGTGCGCAATTTGCATGTGCGGGCGAGGGAAAAAGCATTACGGTGAATTTGAAATTGATTATAATTTATTTGGACATCCTTTTACAAGTATTGATTATTTTTAGGTGTGGAAAACGAATTTCCTCGAGTAGCTTACTGCTGCGCGACCTTTTCTTCGTAAGCCTTTTTAACCATATCCGCCCACGATGAGGATTTCACCAGCACGTTGCTCTTCGGTGCGGTAACTTTCATTTTGTGAATTGCTTGACCTTTGCCTTTTATTAGAACGACATCGGTGTCTTCGTTCTCCTCGTGTACGATGCCATCTGATACCTCGCAGCAGTTGCTATGAATTTCTATGTCGGTGGTGTCGAGCACCTCGTCCGCTAGTCGGAGGATGAGTGTTCCTTCTTGTTTGAGTTCAATGCTTGAGCGGCCTTTGAGGCTGCTGATTTGAATATCAGCTGCGCCACCAGTGGTCATCATCACCTCCAAAATGCCATCGAAACCAACTGTGGAAATTTTAATGTGTGATACTATTGCAGTAGGTTGTAAGTAGTTTTAATTTCTAATACATTTATATTTATATTTAGAAGAAAGAAAAAAAAACTATGTTTTCCTGGGTAAAGGTCGTTTTAGACAAGACAATTTCTTAGCTCAAAAGTTGTTCAAGAAATTAATTCATATATCCTCCTCCCATACAATTTGTTCTTGACAAATAAAACGCGTTATATTTGTCCATTCAAAATACCATCCAATTCAATATTTCAAATAATTTGCTGTATGATACGAGATAATTTAGATTGTCTCGCATCTTATCTAACTTTTGAGTCAAGAAATTGTCTTGTCTAAAACGACCTTAACGACTTCTATGCACTGCATAATTATTACCATATGGGTGTGCATTGTTAATTGATGTTGTGTCCTCAGATGGCGTTAAATATTCTCTCTAGAGGGAAAGTTGTAATATTACTGCTTTTGTATACTCTAAACAGATATTTTCCATAGCTGTTTTTTTTTTTAAATAAAAAAATTAAAATAAAAATATATTTTATAAAAAATATGTATTATCCTATTACCAAATCTATGCCAATGAACGTGGGGTAGGTTTCACGATCTATCATGCATATTCACCATTCACTCAATCCCGCCGAAATAATCCTTAAAATTTTTGTAAATCTGAATGAAAAAGATCCTCTGTTTCACTTTATTTTTCATATAAAATTCGGGGCAAGTTTCACGATATATCATGCATATTCACCATTCACTCAATTCTGTCGAATGAATCCTTAAAGTAGCTGTTTTTTTAAATTAAAAATCATCTGTTTCACTTTATTTTTTATAAAAAAATCGATTTATGCTTTAACCTATAGAGCTTGGTAGGTTAAAGCATAAATCGATTTTTTTATGAAAAATAAAGTGAAACAGATGATTTTTAATTTAAAAAAACAGCTACTTTAAGGATTCATTCGACAGAATTGAGTGAATGGTGAATATGCATGATATATCGTGAAACTTACCCCGAATTTTATATGCAAAATAAAGTGACACAGAGGATCTTTTTATCACAAAAATTTTAAGGATTATTTCGGCGGGATTGAGTGAATGGTGAATATACATGATAGATAGTGATATCTACCCCACGTTCATTGGCATAGATTTGGTAATAGGATAATACATATTTTTTATGAAATATTTTTTTATTTAAAAAATAAACAGTTATGGAAAATATCTATTTAGAGTGTACAAACGCAGCAATTTTTTGCTCGTAGCAAAAATAATTTATATATTAAGTTAATATGTAATTCTCACCCATATTCAGCTTCCCGCCCCTCATGACAACCACTTTGGTGAGCTTGTGCACATTATTCAGACTCAACTTGCCGCCTTTGGTGACGAAATAGCTTTCATTGCAGTATGATGACTCCAGTTTCAGCTCGCCCTCCTCCGTTTCGACATTCAAGCCCAAACATTTCAAATTGTTTGCCGAAACGTTCTGCAGGAAGCAATATTTAGTAATAACTATTACCTAGTCAAGTACTCACCCCAGTTTTTTGTGCAACCAAGCTTATTTTGTGCGCTTCTATGGTGCCATTCGTGATGATGTTACCCTGCCCTGTTCTGACCTGTGTAGAGAGGTTTTTAGTGTTTGCCATAGTCACATTACCAAACTGGCTGTATAATCGAATAGCCTCGCCCTGGAAGTCGGCGAGCTGTAGGTCACCCATGCTGGTCACATTAAAATCTAAAAGATATAATATATATATATATATATATATATATATATATATATATATATATATATATATATATATATAATATATATATATATATATATATATATATATATATATATATATATATATAGAATAAAATCAAACGATTTTAGTTAAAACTGGTAATATTTTGATTTTACTCTAAAGTAGAAACCCTGGTTATCAAGGAATATAAAATCTATCCAATGTACGCTCGGCTCTGCCTAGAAATGCTAATTAATTCATGAAAATTTTCCTCAGGTTTTCGCATATTTGCGGCTGTATTTCGCAAATAACAGCTCTACTATTTTCTCTTAGTACATTGTTTCTCAACATTTCATACAAATCAGGCGTAAATTGACAAATGAAATTAATTGAATCATAGAAAGTAACGGATAACTGTAGTGCAGAGTTCAAGTCATTTGAAATAGTGGACGGGCATAGTTTGGTTGGTAGGGGACACCCACCCAACCCACCTTTGCTTGCATAGTTTTTACATAGGACACAGCTGTTATTATTATCTATACAATTTCAGGACGAATTTTATCCTGTGGAAAAACTATGCGAGCGAAGGTGGGGTGGGAAGGTGTTCCATACCAACCAAATTACACCCATTCACTATTTCAAATGACTTGAACTCTGCACTACACTGTTATCCATTACTTTCTATGTTTCAATTAATTTCATTTTTTAATTTACACTAATTCGTAAAATAAAACATGTGAGAAACAATGTAGAGCATAGTTCAAGCCGTTTGAAATAGTGGACGGGCATAGTTTGGTTGGTAGGGACCACCCACCCACCCCACCTTTGCTCGCATAGTTTTTACATAGGATACTGATGTTATCATTATCTAAACAATTTCAGGACGAAATTTATCCTATGGAAAAACTATGCGAGCGAAGGTGGGGTGGGTGGGTGGTCCCTACCAACCAGACTATGCTCATCCACTATTTCAAATGACTTGAACTATGCACTACACTGTTATCCATTACTTTCTATGTTTCAATTAATTTCATTTATTAATTTACACCTAATTCGTAAAAAAAAACATGTTTGAAACAATGTAGAGCATAGTTCAAGCCGTTTGAAATAGTGGACGGGCATAGTTTGGTTGGTACGGACCCCCCACCCACCCCACCTTCGCTTGCATAGTTTTTCCACAGGATAAAATTCGTCCTGAAATTGTTTAGATAATGATAACATCAGTATCCTATGTAAAAACTATGCGAGCAAAGGTGGGGTGGGTGGGTGGTCCCTACCAACCAAACTATGCCCGTCCACTATTTCAAACGGCTTGAACTATGCTCTACATTGTTTCTCACATGTTTTATTTTACGAATTAGTGTAAATTAAAAAATGAAATTAATTGAAACATAGAAAGTAATGGATAACAGTGTAGTGCAGAGTTCAAGTCATTTGAAATAGTGGATGAGCATAGTCAGGTTGGTAGGGACCACCCACCCACCCCACCTTTGCTCGCATAGTTTTTACATAGGATACTGATGTTATCATTATCTAAACAATTTCAGGACGAAATTTATCCTATGGAAAAACTATGCGAGCGAAGGTGGGGTGGGTGGGTGGTCCCTACCAACCAGACTATGCTCATCCACTATTTAAAATGACTTGAACTCTGCACTACACTGTTATCCATTACTTTCTATGTTTCAATTAATTTCATTTTTTAATTTACACTAATTCGTAAAATAAAACATGTGAGAAACAATGTAGAGCATAGTTCAAGCCGTTTGAAATAGTGGACGGGCATAGTTTGGTTGGTAGGGAGCACCCACCCACCCCACCTTCGCTCGTATACTTTTTCCATAGGATGAAATTCGTCCTGAAATTGTTTAAATAATGATAACATCTGTATCCTATGGAAAAACTATACGAGCAAAGGTGGGGTGGGAGGGCGGTCCCTACCAACCAAACTATGCCCGTCCACTATTTCAAACGGCTTGAACTATGCTCAACATTGTTTCGCACATGTTTTTTTTACGAATTAGCTGTAAATTAATAAATAAAATTAATTGAAACATAGAAAGTAATGGATAACAGTGTAGTGCATAGTTCAAGTCATTTGAAATAGTGGACGGGCATAGTCAGGTTGGTAGGAAACGCCCACCCACCCCACTTTTGCTCGCATAGTTTTTTTCAATGGATACAGACGTTTACTATTATTTAAACCATTCCAGGAAGAGTATTATCCTATGGAAATAATACTATGCTATGATTGAATCATAGAAAGTAACGGATAATAGTGTGGTGCATAGTACAATTCGCGATTCAAACGTCAACGGTTTTCTTCAAAGTAGTAGGTAAACAGCTGATCTTTGTTATTGTTTGATCAGCTGATTGCATTAAAATCATATGATTTCAGTCACTTCTACAATAATACGCGATTATTAATGTACTTTTAAGGTATAAATTGTATAACCCTAGGTCTATAGTCATGTATAAGATGAAAAACAAATGTTATGTAAACAAATTCCCTACTAAATGTAGTTCATTTTCTGCCACCAGATGGAGTATCAGCCGGCTTGAATCGCCAATAATTGACCTCTATCCGACTCTAAAGCGACACCTGGTGTCTAAAAATTGAGGTCCTGAAATGGTGTAAAATTCAAATTTACATTGATTTTGTATGGTGTTTCAGATTAGATTACAGTTCACTCGATTAATGATTCTTCACGTGTATGGTCTCGTCGTGTTTGTCTCACTTTCCGCTATCAGATTCTAGTCGGTTTCTGAATCTCACTACTCGTTACAAGCTGCAAATACTAAATTTTCATGGACACATTTTGATGTTTATTCGTTACTTTATACGGTACTGCCAATCAACCTATCGCATGCGATGTTGCCACTGTTCCTGCTATCGCTCTAAGAGTATTAGTATCAGTTCAGTAAAACGATATATATTCCAATTCCAAGTTTGAATCAAAATAAAAAGAGATGAAGAAATGTAAAACTCATCATTAAACTTAGAATCGTCATATTCACTGGAATCCACAAATTTAATTTCAATGCCCATAATTATAGTAAACTCTAGAAACATAAAACAATTAAATACGGCAACAGTGTATATATTCTGAATGTTGGTATAGCTTCAAAATGTGTATGCAACCACACATAAAATAACCTAAAATGAGACAGATTGACAATAATTTGACAAAAAGTGCTGTATGGAAATTGATGTTTTTCTATTAGTAAAGGCAATATCGGACAAGAATTGTAGATTCTTAGTATAGCCAAATGTGAGACGAACACGTTGGGCACCATATGTACAAATTCATTATTGCGAGAAAGTGTAAAACGACCATTGAATAAAATTCCATGTAAAATGTGTCGGCGGCAATTACCAACGAAATAAATAAACCATCAGATTTTATGGTAGTGGATTCTTACATATTAAGGCCATACTATAAGAAAACAATACTCTTACAACAAAGAATCAACAGAAATTTAAATGATTCAATAACGAAAACTTGGCGCCAAAAGTATATGTCACCTTTACACCATTTCGGGCCGGCGCGGTGGCGCCCCCATCGGACATTCTATAGGTCAATTAGATTTTAGATTATACCCTAGCAGTAGTACCACAATTTACACACAAGTACTTATTTTTGCGCGTAATTTAAATCATACCAACCGCAATCAAAATCATACCAACCGCAATCAAAATCATACCAACCGCAATAAAAAGCAAACCATTTACATTTGAATTATATTATGCTATATATCAAAAAAAATATATACGTACTAGCTTTAATTGGGGCCAAAATCTCGCACGTGACATTACTGTCATACTTTTCCTTCACACTGGAAATATTAATGGACTCCCCAATTTGGTTCACATCAATCACATTCGGGCATTGCACAATTAGCCGGTCCGCATTCGGGTATTCGATCAAATCCAACGGTTTCAGCACGGTGTTGAATGAGAGCAGCACGTTTACGTTGCAGGACGGTGACACTGAGTATTCTTTTCTTACCAGATTGCTGCAGAAACGGCGGAACGTTTTGGCGGTGCGCGCGGTTTGTTGGAGCAATTGCAGTTGCATGATTGCGGTTTTGTAGAGTTTTTGTAAAAAAAGAGTGTATGTTTGTGGTTATGTTTGTGTGTATGTCATGTGGAAACAAACTGGGGCTTTATAAATCATAGAAAACTAGATCATATTTTTGTTAATTCCAACTTCAGGTCAAATATCGTGGATACTCATTGTTACGTGAAAAAGTGTTTTGCTTGTAACTTAGCCTAGTTCGAGTGTTTACAGAAATATGTTATGCAAATATAATATTTAGTTAACTACAACATTTTTAAATGGAGTTTTTCACTAAATAAGGCTCTAAATAAACTTGAAATTAAAATTTTCTTCTTCTTCTTTTCGGAAGTCATGTGGCTTGTTTTGACCAAACTCTTATACCGGGTCCTGCTCCTGTGATATCGTGGAATTAAAATCTATAATCTGTTAATGGTGGCTATAAATAAACTTGTAATTAAAATCTATAATCTTTTAATAATGGTTATAAATAAACTTGGAATTAAAATCTATAATCTGTTAATGATAAACTTGAAATTCAAATATATAATCTTTTAATGATGGTTATAAATAAACTTGAAATTAAAATCTATCTATCACTGTTTATGATTTTAATATGAATGCACATTTCGATCTAGCGCCGAGTAGTTCAAATGACCCGTGGCCGCGCTACAGGTGTTTGCAGTGCGCACTCGCGATCACACCAAAACAAAACAACGCCAGTTTGTGTTGTGCGTGCATCGTTGTCGGTTGTGTTGTCGCTGCTCGTGTTCTAACCTTTACGTTCGCCGGTAGCTAGGCTGCGTGTGGTAAACTCGTCCGGTTTGGTGATTTTAAGTCGCTAACAGCTAATCAGGTACTGTTTGTTTATCTAATTATTCTAATAATAGCGGAAATTGTTGCTGGGAGTTTTTTTTATTAAGTTTCGTTGCAATTGTTTGTGACTAGCACGATTGGCACGACGTTGTTTATTCGTAAAAGGAGACGGGCGACTTTGATTATTAATTTTTTGTAATGACGTTCATAGTTAGATACCACAAAATGTATTTATAACCCTTTCAGGGATAAAATAAATATTAAAGAAAATAATAATAATAATATTCAAATTTCTGAATATTATGAGGAAAATATTTTTTTACGACGAAGATTAACGTAATTTACATTTAGGAGCTTAACCTTTTCAGGCCTAAAATAAATTATTAACGAAAGTAATAATAATAATATTCTAATTTCCGAATATTATCACGAACATTTTTTTGTACGAGAAAGATTAACGTAATTTACAGTTAGGAGCTTAACCCTTACAGACCTAAAATGAATATTAAAGATAATAATAATAATAATATTCAAATTTCCGAAATTATAACATAATATGAAATTTTTTTTACGACAAAGATTAACGTAATGTACAGTTAGGAGCTTAAACCTTACAGGTCTAAAATAAATATGAACGAGAATAATAATAATATTATTATTTAAATTTCCGAATATTATCATGAATTTTTTTTTGTACGACAAAGATTAACGTAAATTACAGTTAGGAGCCTACAATTTGGCGTATTTGTTTCTAAAATCTACCACTCGATCTCTAGAAATAATTTAATAACAAGGTTGTTTCTTTGTGAAACCGCTAGGATTGAAAGGGTTAATACTGAATTGAGTCTGTGAGAATGAAATACACCAGTTTCATTCTTACAGACTCAATTCGGTATTAACCCTTTCAATCGTAGCTAGTCACATTTGAAATTTTGTACGTTTAGTATTTATGTAAATCGAGGTACGCAGTAATAAGACGATGTAATTATTATTAATCCGTATAGCTCCTCTTGGAGCATATGGTGATATTTTTTTTTTGTAAAATGAACATATCGAAGAAAAAAAAAATGCCATATAAAATTCATAAGTTTTTATTTATTATATTATATATATATATATATATATATATATATATATATATATATATATATATATATAGCATACAACAATGCGTATCGCCGGTTCACACTTTAAAAAAATTATTTAAAATTCTATACAGTTCATTTGAAAGTTGTATTTGATGGAAATACAAGCTTCTAATGCGCTTACTTTTAACTGAAAATAAAGAAGTATCCTCTTAAATAAAGGACGTATGGTCCTTTTAGTAAGGTTGCTAGCCTTATATTTTTGTTATTTGCTTATTTCTTCGATTATTTTCTTCTATTTTTGTCTTCTGCTTCTCTTTTTATGTCATGCCATGATTTATGTCTACTTGTATATTCTTGTGTATTTTTGTTTGCCATGTATGGCCCCCGCCAACCTAACTATCCCCATTCACTATTTCAAATGACTTGAACTATGCACTACACTGTTATCTATTACTTTCTATGATTCAATTGATTACATTTATTAATTTAAGGGGTTATATACCTTTATTATCTTAAAAAAACTCGATTTTTTTGTATTGCTTTATCTGAAAGTAAAACTCTTTGAGAACATTTTACGAAATTTTCATGGAGATCCGAGCAATAGATCGAAAGTTACAGCGTTTCGAAGCGGGTATGGCAGTATGGGTTCCCTAAACAAAATTACACGCTAACTCGATTATCTCGAAATGGTGTTTTCCAAAAAGTGCCTTTGCCGTGATCACGATTGCCGAAAAACTGTTTGATCGATCTTCTTCATTTTTTTTTTAAATTGTTTGTAATTAATGTTGTCAGTCCGTGAACGATTCCTTTTTTATGCATAAATTTTTATTTTGCAAATAAGAATTTTTTAATAAAATTTTTAGAGCTCAAAACATTGAGATTTTGGGGAAAACGTTCCCCTGTGCTGAAAAAACAAAATTTTTATTTAAATAATCGTTCAACTACTAGGAAGGTCCCTGTACTAGTGAAATTTATTGGGTTTTATGATTTCAATTGACCTGCTGGACTTACAAGATGATCACCGCAAGCGTCATCAAAAAAAGAGGGTTTCGGGGAAAGGGCTATAACTCCGCCAATTATGAATTTTTTTAAATAAACTAATACTTATTTTTTCACTAAAAAACGTACTATTAATAAATTATAATTTTGATGTAAAAAAATTATTGCTACATACCTTTACAAAAATTCAAATATTCCTCAATTTTACCGCACATAAAGGTATATAACCCCTTAAAACTAATTCGTAACAAAAATGTGAGACACAATGTAGTGTACCATTGGTAATTCTATAGGTCAATTACCATATGGGTGTGCATTGCTAATTGATGTGGTGCCACCAGATGGCGTTTAACTTTCCTCCTAGGGGGTTAGTTGTATAATTTTTGTATATAACCACTCGAGATATTGTTTGAATTCATCCTCACTACACTGATGAGGTCTAACAAGATCGAAATCTAGATATGTAGATTGCTGAGGTGGTTTTACACTTATATATGTATTCAATTTTAGTTTTTCATAATTACTTTATTGTTTGCTTCTTCTTTTATTTTCTTATTGCGACGTATAAAAGTAAAAAATCATAATAAAATAAATAGACACTTTCTTTGTTTTATGTTACAATGTTTATCTATGTCATCATTAAACTATTTAATGAATTTGATATTGTTAATCCATAATCCATAATTTTCACAACACTTTCCGATAATTTTCGAAAGCAGTTGCTTTGTTTTTCTCTTTTCATATAGTTTTCAATTTTTTTGTGCAACTATATTGAATATAATTTTATATTTTATGCGGACTGTCATAATGTTTTAGTAGCAACTTCTGCACTTGCAACTCCCTCCCGCATTGTGGTAAATTTAAAATTGCACCATGGGCAGTCCTCCTGCCCGACTTTCCTCGCACATTCTTAAAATGCACGAAAATGCTTCGCGCTTTCTCGCCGCGCTGATTAATTTCGACTTTCCCATTGCCGCCACAATAAATAAGCAAAATAAAGCTGTAATCGCACACGTTCGTCGGGCACTTTCAAGTGAACAAAGGAGGCGACCCGTTACGCAGAAATGAATACTTTTCTTTTTAGTTTCGGTTTTGCATTACGACGTCTATATAAAATTACAAACGGCGTACTTGAAACACACACACACACACACACACACACACACACACACACACACACACACACACACACACACACACACACAAAAAGCCTTGACTTGAGACGAGTTGCAGTCAAGTTCAAGAGGTTATCACTGAGGGTTATAAGAGCTGACGAAGAAATGCAGTTTGGATGAAGCAAAATTTATATGCTTATCGGCTATATGCTGACTAGATTAAATAGCAAAAGCTATTTCTGCTACTCGAAATGAAACCAAAAGTACTTTCTACACTATTCGATTCACAGATAGTTCCTAAGCGTCTTTCGTTTATCACTCTGGGCTGGTAAGGGCTTATTGTTTCTTGTTCTATTTGCCGCTTTCGGTGCGCATAATTCTACCTTGGCCCTTACAACCGGCGGCGCACGACCGCAAGACTTGGGCGATACAGCACGCCACGGGGCGGCTACTAATGCTAAACGAAAGCGTCTAAAAGCATACAAACTCGAATTTCTTATATATTAATATCAACGAAAGTAATTTCAATAAAAAATAAATAAAAATGCTAAACCATTCTAAACGAAAGCGGCTTTAGTATGTTACGGCGGGATATTTGGACTAACAATTCACTAACTATTGATCCTAATTTATTTTTTAACCTGTATTTTCCATCCCCGTATTCACCGACGTTCCATAAATCGAGATCAATATCTATTGAACCCATAAGTATTCGTTGTTATAGTAATAATAAATACATTATCTAGGGAATGTAGTTATTTTAGATTCTCTCTATTGGCAACACTGAATATTTAAACAAAAGGTGTCATCAAAGCTCCAATCGCAAGCGCCATTCAAGGTGTTTGACATTTGTTTTGGCATATTCTGTCACAATGACGTTGTCAATTTATTCATTCAATAGCTTATGGGACCTATAAAGTTTATAGGATGTTGGTGAATGCGGGCACCACTCTTTTATCATTTCTTAATTACTTTTATATTTGCTGTTTTTCTTGTATCGTAATCTTCAACTGTTGCTAGTTCTCTTTTTTTTTCGATTTCCTTTTGATACGAATATCTTAGTACTTTTTTGCTATTTTTTTTAAATTTCTTCCGGCTTCTTTTCTTTAGTGATTTCTATTTCATATTCTCTGACCCTTTTTTGCTCATTGGTTTTGAGTTTTTCTTATTTTATTGGCTATTGTGGTAGTAAGTCACATTACCACAATAGTTCATAAAATAAGAAAAACTCAAACCAATGAGCAAAATAGGGTGAGAGAACACGATATAGAAATCACTAAAGAAGAGAACCCTATTGGTATTTCGCATACCCCGGTTACACTATATATAAATGTTAAATGTATCTAAAAAATCGAACATGACACTCTAAATGATTTCACCAGTTCATCCACTATAATTTAAAATAGGTTACAATTGATTTTATTTATAATTGCAAGTGTGCTCGTGCATTTCGAATTCATAGCGCACGAAACATCGCACGAATGCTATAATAAGTAAAAGCTGCCTACGTGAAAAAAGGTAATAAAATTTCAAACGCGAACGACGGGCCACGAATATTACTTAGGTGCTACCTGTTGCACTCGATGGTTATCTGCTTATAATTAACACCGAATATCATTAAGCAGAAAAGGAATGCGCGATTATAACACGCTGTATTAATTAATGGGTTACGGTATGCAAAATTAAAGTGTTTTTATTTTCACTTTTACTAACTGGAATGGTTCATATTCTATTCATAGATTTTTGTAAATGTGGCAGGTAATAGATATTATATTTTATCAGTGCTGTAGTGGTAAAAGTTGCAAACTATACCCGTTCACTATTTCAAACGGCTTGAACTATGTATTACATTATTATCCGTTACTTTCTGTGATTCAATTAATTTTATTTATTAATTTAAGCCTAATTCGTAAAAGGATGTGAAAAACAATGTAGTACATAGTTCAAGCCGTTTGAAATAGTGAACAGGTATAGTTTGGTTGCTAGGGTCCACCAGCCTACCCCACCTTTGCTCGCATAGTTTTTTTCAATGGATACAGATGTTTTATATTGTTTAAACTATTCCAAGAAGAGTGTTATCCTATGGAACAACTATGCGAAGAAAGGTGGGGTGGGCGGGCGGCACCCACCAACCAAACTATACCCGTCCACTATTTCAAACGACTTGAACTATGCATTACATTATTTTTCACATGTATTTTTTTAATTAGTCTTCAATTAATAAATGACATTAATTTAATTATAGAAAATTATGGATAAATAGTGTAGTGCATAGTTCAAGCCATTTGAAATAGTAGACGGGTATAGTTTGATTAGTGGGGGACGCCCACCCACCCCACCTTTCTTCGCATAGTTTTTCCATAGGATAACACTCTTCTTGGAATAGTTTAAACAATATAAAACATCTATATCCAATGAAAAAACTATGCGAACAAAGGTGGGGTGGGCGGACGGCCCCTAACAACCTGACAATGCCCGTCCACTATTTCAAATGACTTGAACTGTGCATTACATTATTTTTCATATATATCTTTTTAGTTAGTCTTAAATTAATAAATGACATTAATTTAACCGTAGAAAGTAACGGATAATAATGTAGTGCATAGTTCAAGCCGTTTTAAATAGTGTACGGGTATAGTTTGGTTGGTAGGGACCACCCACGGTCCGTATACTCTATAGTCTACGAACCGTGGGGAACACCCGCCCACCCCACCTTCGCTTGCATAGTTTTTCCAGTGGATACAAACGTTTTATATTGTTTAAACCATTCCAGAAAGAGTGTTATCCTATGGAGAAACTATGCGAGCGAAGGTGGGGTGGGCGGGTGGCCCCTACCAACCAAACTATATCCGTTCACTATTTCAAACGGCTTGAACTATGCATTACATTATTATCCGTTACTTTCTATGATTCAATTAATTTTATTTATTAATTTAAGCCTAATTCATAAAAGGATGCAAGAAACAATGTAGTGCATAGTTCAAGTTGTTTGAAATAGTGAACGGGCATAGTTTGGGTCGTAAAAAATAAATTATTTTATCTCACATTGTTTATCTATGTTATTATTAAACTATTTAATGAATTTGATATTTTTAAATTTTTTATATAAACTAAAACTAAAAATTTTCGCAAATATCATAATTTTAGAATAATATTTTTTTTACCTATTTTCTATATTTTAATCTAAATCACCCGTCATCTTTCATCTAAAATTTCAAATAGTTCTCTCATCTTTTTGATTTATATACAATATATCTGGTTTCGTCTCTTTGCAATTAGATTGTTATTGTCTAACAGTCAAATTATAGTCAAAAATCATCGATAATTGTTTGAATAAAAAAATCTCTGCTCCCGATTTTAAAGAAATCCAGACCAAAACCCCCTTGCTCGCGAGAGCAGTGTAATTATTTTCGGTGCAGCCTCCTCCTCCTCCTAGCGCGTTCCACCTGCCGTTACGTCCACAAAAAATCGACATTCCTCAAGCAACAGGCTGCCTGCGGGCGTCTCGCAGGTGCACGCGCGGTCCCCCGTTTTTATTTTGTACGACTCGTCCAACCAAAGCCTGTCAAATTAAAGTCAAGGCTGACTTCACAATGCGTATTTCACGAGCGCGCTATCAATTTATATGGACTCGTCAGCAAATGGCAAAATAAATACCGAGTCAATGAGACTCGTGCACTGTAATTTATTTAAGTTATAGATTACAATACTTAAAATTGTTTTAGACAAGACAATTTCTTGACTCAAAAGTTAGTCAAGATGCGAGATAATCTGTTGTCTGTATTGTATAAGTTATTTTTTTTAGAATTTAAATTCTAGCAATATACGAGTATACGTGAGTCACCAATTGCCCCATATTATCACCACCACAAACCATTTAATTCCCAGGCACATACACAAATGCGTCGTCATGCATTTACAGCTAATTTGGCCTCCCAATAACAATTTACGTAAAAAAATCAATTCAACAAAAAAAACGTCCATTTATTTAACGTACTGATTAACACGCAGCTATCGGCGCACTAGGTCAAGTTCCCAATGTTTCGGAGGAAATTGAAGAACACATAAGATACATATATTGCAATTGCTCAAACAGTAATTGGAGAAGCAACAAAATGAAACCAGAAATATTGTTTCTGTTTGTTCTTTAATATCTACAAACTGCTCTGCGGCAAAAACAAGTCATTTTTTAACTGATGTTGATAGCTTCAAGTAAAGCGTTAGAATCAGATTTAACAAAATTCCTCACCTCAGGTCAAAATAAAAGGGTTATGCCCGTATTCACCAACATTCCATAAATTTTATAGGTCTCATACGCTATTGAATGGATAAATTGACAACGTCACTGTGACAGAATATGCTGAAAAATGTCAAACACCTTGAATAGTGCTTGTGATTGGAGCTTTGATGACACTTTTGTTTAATTATTCAGTGTTTCCAGTAGAGAGAATCTAAAATAACTACATTCCCTAGATAATGTATTTATTATTGCTGTAACAATGAATAGCTATTGATATATTTATGGAATGTTGGCGAATACGGGGGTATATCCATTAGACTTAATTCATAGATAATAAATAATCTATAGTTAGTTGAGTCTTAAATGTAAGACTCTAACCCCTGTATTCACCGACGTTCCATAAATCTATCATTAGCTATTGAACCCATAAGTATTCGTTGTTATAGCAACAATAAATACATTACACAACAACGAATACTTGGGTTCAATAGCTATTGATAGATTTATGGAACGTCGGTGAATACGGGGCTTAGAGTCTTACATTAAAGACTTATCTAACTATAGATTATTTATTATCTATGAATTAAGTCTAATACAGCAATAATAAATACATTATCTAGGGAATGTAGTTACTTTAAATTCTTTCTATTGGAAACACTGAAAAATTAAACAAAATATGTCATTAAAGCTCCATCACAAGAGCTATTCAAGGTGTTTGAGATTTGTTTTGACAATTTATGTCACAATGACATTTTCAATTTATGCATTCAATAGCTTTATAGGTCCCTATAAAGTTATGGGATGTTAGTGAATACGGGCAATAGTCTTTTGAGTTGGCGAGTGATTGATTGCTAGGGTGTTACGGTGTTGCTCATATCTTGAAAGATACTGTTCAATCGAAACATATCCTTTTTCTTAATTGGCAGGTTGTTGTTTTATCCTTTTTTGTGGGCCTTCCATAGTGAATACTTCGTGTTCTGTGTAGGATTTAGTTCTTGAAGATGGTTTTGTATATCCTGTTTTTTCTTCAAGAGTAGGTGTTTTAGATTTCTGATTGGCAAAATGAAATTATAAATTATAAGAAATATAAAAATATGATAATTAACTGCCACAAAAAAATTGCCGATACAGAACAATAAAGCTACTAAATTTTTAAATTTCCCACCAATTGACTAAACTGACAAAAAGCATGCTGTATAATCAACCAAATTCTTATTTTTGGTTGACATTTTTGACAAATTGTTTGATGTTTTAGTTTAGGTGTCAATTGGTCTGTCTAAAAAAAAGTCAAAAATCAAAATTACATGTTAAAATTCTGGTAATTAGTTATGTACGAACGCAGAAAATCATCCTATGGGTATGTTTTGTATTTTCATATATAATTTAAATTTAGTTCTAGAAAGCAAAACGAATAAAACCATTTAAAAGAGTATGGAATAGGTTTGAATAAATATAAAACTAAGGTCATGGTAATAGGAGAAAATCAAGAGAAAATAAATATAGAAATAGAGAGAGAAATTATAGATCAAGTGGAGTTGAAATAAGTCTGTATTAGTACATCCTAATAAGGCATAATTAGAATTAGAAGATTGAAAATTGATTTTGTGCTTATTAAAATGTATAACCCTGTTCAAATATTATTTTAAGATGTGTCAGTGAATTAATCCCTGATTAAACCACCTCACGTTCTGTATTAATTAACACAAGTGGCTTGCAAGAAGCGTTTCGTAAAAATCGTCGCTATCAGTGTTAGTTGCTGACTGGCATAATCAGGCCCGTTTAAGCGAGTCAATTGAGCCGGACGTTTTGCAAGCGTAATTGGTAGAAACTCGCCGCACTGAAGACAATGCCTTCAATTGTTCTAAACTGTGTTTTGGCTTCTTTGTTTTCAGATCGGGCGTGGGTCGTCGTCGGCATCGTCGCAGACAGGGCAGCATGGTGTACGACTGCGGGGCCTGCATGGCCAAGTATGTCTTGTGTCTGCTGAATTTTGTATTTTTTGTAAGTATTTACTATAATTTTATACATACATTTTATTACTAACATAAATTAGTATATTCATGGATTGGTTCAATATAAAAATGTGGTGCAATGGTACAATATAAGATACTTTTTCGTTCTTATAATTTGAGCGAAATTTAACTTTTCAAAAATATTTCAAGTTAATTTTCGCTCAAATTATAAGAATAATTTTCTGCCCAATCCAATTATCAAGGCAATAATAGTAATATATATATATATATATATATATATATATATATATATATATATATATATATATATATATATTTAATGTATAAAAATGGCTACCCTTGATTTCCTATATAAGATAAAAAATATCTGGTGCCCACAACTTTCCGAATTACATGACCTATTTAATTTTCAACTTTTCGGTTTTGTTGAATTTTTGACATATTGACATTTATGACTTTTTTAAAACTTTTTTGACATTATTTACTTTATTTGACTTTATTTTGATATTGTCGACTTTTTTTAGACATTTTTAAAATTTTTGGCATTGTTTGACTTTTTTGACATTTTTTTTTGAGAAATTTTTGACACTCACATTTTGACATTTTGACTATAACTTTTTAACTTTTTGGCATTCTGACATTTTAACATTATAACATTCTGATATTTTAATATATTGGCATTCTGACATATTTTCATTTTGGAATTTTGACATGTTTAGATTTAGGCACTTTCATTTTTCAAATTTTCACATGAAAATATAATGTAATTATTAATGTATATTTTCATTACTTTACTACATTTAACATGCGACTATTTTCGCATATTTCCACAAGTTTGAAAATGTTTTTGGTAAAACAATACCTTCCTTTGCATCAGTGATGTATTCGGAAAGTAATAAATATAGATAGATAGATGATTTTTTATTTCATAGGAAAATGGCTACCCTTAATTCGCTATACAAGATAATATAAAGATAGATATATATATATATATATATATATATATATATATATATATATATATATATATATATATATATATATATATATATATATATATATATATATATATATATATATATATATATATATATATATATATATATATATATATAGATAATATAAACATAGATATATATATATATATATTTCTTTACTTTATAGGAAAAAAATAACAGCAAAATTATAAATGTAAATATAATATATAAAGTATATAATTGCAATACAAAGTAGTAGCTGGTCCCCATTAGTAAGATTTTCGATTTACAGTCAAGGTTTTATTAAAAAAATCGAGCTACTTGAACGCTGTGGATTAGAGCCATAAGAAAAGTCTGGTCATAAAATAATCTTAGTAATACAAACATATCTGTTGTGGGCACCATACGACCTTCCAAATTACATGACCTATTACATTTTCAACTTTTCCTACTTTTAACATCTTTCTGATTTTTTTTAAATCGAAATTTTGACAATTTGTCATTTTGACATTTTCAAATTTTGACAAATGTTCCCAAATTTGTCCACATTTTCTCACATTTGTTCACATTTTGTCTCCGATTTGTCAACATTTTCTACTTTTTTTAAAAACATTTTAACGTTTTTTTTTAGAAAACTCGAAATTATGATAAGTTGACATTTTGACATTTTCTCATATTTCTTCACATGTTTCCAAATTTTTCTACATTTTCTCCCTTTTAATCACATTTTCCCAATTTTTCTCCCATTTGCCAACAGTTTCTACTTTTTTGACAACAACAATAATATGTAAAAAGTTAATCATAAATATAAATAAATAAAAAATATTAATAGTAGTAATAGTGGAATATTTCGAAGGTTATCAACCTTTTCAAGTCGAGAACTTGTGCTACCCTAGTTATTAGGGTACGCATTTATTTATCACTGTGTATATTTATTATGGACGCCCTTTCAACGTCTCCCCATCTCAATTTAAATTATTAAATCAATCGTCTGCTGTGTGTATAAATGTCGATTGTATCGAGGATTAATAAGAGTAATGACTCAGAGCTGTAATATATGAATAAATAATACTCCAGCTAGTTTCAGGTTAAATATAGGGGGCATGTAATTGAATTCCGGGGGATGGAAATGTCGAGTGTAAAATATTCAGTGTAATAGTTTCAATTTTTCATTTGGAGCCGCTGTAATTACTACAAATTGTGAGTTTAATCGAATTTTTATTTTATAATTATGGTTATTGTTTGATTGATACAGGGTGTTCTATAACTTGGTTACATATTATACAATTATACATACATACATACATACATACATATATACATACATACATACATACATACATACATACATACATATACAAGGAGTCAGGGTATTTTTCGCATAAAAAGGGCAGCACAAAATACATTGATTTATAAAAACTTTCGAGAATATAATGCATTAGCAACATACTTTAATATTTGTCCAAAAAAACAATATAATTCATAGTAATCACACTATACCCATTCACTATTTCTAATAACTTGAACTATGCACTACATGTTATTTTTGCAATTTTTTTAAAATAAAACAAGGATAAATTAATGAAACTATTTTAATCATAGAAAGTCTTTGATGACAGTGTGAGGCAGACTATAAGTCATTTTAAATAGTGAACGGGTATAGTTTGTACGTATGTATGTATGACAACTATATAATATTACATTAATTAACTAAATTAATTGAATCAAAGAAAGTTATGTATAATAATGCAGTGCAGAGTTCAAGTCATTAGAAATAGTGGACGGGCATAGTCTGGTTGGTAGGGGCCGCCCGCCCACCCCACCTTTGCTGGTATAGTTTTTTTCAATGGATACAGTCGATTTACATTGTTTAACCAAGTCAAAAAGAGTGTTATCCCTTGAAAAAAACTATGCGAACGAAGGTGGGGTGGGCGGGTGGCCCATACCAACCATACTATGCCCGTCCACGATTTCTAATGGCTTGAACTCTGCACTACACGTGATTTTTGCAATTTTTTTAAAATCAAACAAAGATAAATTAATGAAACTGTTTTAGTCATAGAAAGTCTTGGATGACAGTGTGAGGCAGGCTATAAGTCATTTTAAATAGTGAACGCGTATAGTTTGTTGATAGGGGACACCCGCCCACCCCACCTTGGTTCGCATAGTTTTTTTCAATGGATATAGTCGATTTGCATTGTTTAAACAATTCCAAACAGAGTTTTATCTCATGAAAAAACTATACGAATAAAGGTGGGGTGGGTGAATAAAATAAACTAAACTAAATGACTCAGAAAATTACGAATAACAATGTAGTGCATAGTTCAAGTCATTAGAAATTGTGGACGGGCATAGTCTGGTTGGTATGGGCCACCCGCCCACCCCACCTTCGTTCGCATAGTTTTTTTTCAAGGGATAACACTCTTTTTGGACTTGGTTAAACAATGTAAACCGACTGTATCCATTGAAAAAAACTATGCCAGGCAAGGTGGGGTGGGCGGGTGGCCCCTACCAACCAAACTATGCCCGTCCACGATTTCTAATGACTTGAACTCTGCACAACATTGTTATTCGTAATTTTCTATGAGTCATTTAGTTTAGTTTATTTTATTCACCCATCCCACCTTTTTTCGTATAGTTTTTTCATGAGCTAAAACTCTTTTTGGAATTGGTTAAACAATACGAATCGACTATATCCATTGAAAAAAACTATGCAAACGAAGGTGGGGTGGGCGGGTGGCCCATACCAATCAGACTATGCCCGTCCACGATTTCTAATGGCTTGAACTCTGCACTACATGTGATTTTTGCAATTTTTTTAAAATCAAACAAAGATAAATTAATGAAACTGTTTTAGTCATAGAAAGTCTTGGATGACAGTGTGAGGCAGGCTATAAGTCATTTTAAATAGTGAACAGGTATAGTTTGTTCATAGGGGACACCCGCCCACCCCACCTTGGTTCGCATAGTTTTTTTCAAGGGATAACACTCTTTTTGGACTTGGTTAAACAATGTAAACCGATTGTATCCATTGAAAAAAACTATGCGAACGAAGGTTGGGTGGGCGGGTGGCCCATACCAACCAGACTATGCCCGTCCACAATTTCTAATGGCTTGAACTCTGCACTACATGTGATTTTTGCATTTTTTTTAAATCAAACAAAGATAAATTAATGAAATTGTTTTAGTCATAGAAAGTCTTGGATGACAGGGTGAGGCAGGCTATAAGTCATTTTAAATAGTGAACGCGTATAGTTTGTTGATAGGGGCCACCCGCCCAACCCACCTTGGTTCGCATAGTTTTTTTCAATGGATATAGTCGATTTGCATTGTTTAAACAATTCCAAAAAGAGTTTTATCTCATGAAAAAACTATACGAAAAAAGGTGGGGTGGATGAATAAAATAAACTAAACTAAATGACTCATAGAAAATTACGAATAACAATGTAGTGCATAGTTCAAGTCATTAGAAATCGTGGACGGGCATAGTTAGGTTGGTATGGCCCCCCCCGCCCACCCCACCTTCGTTCGCATAGTTTTTTTCAAGGGATAACACTCTTTTTGGACTTGGTTAAACAATGTAAACCGACTGTATCCATTGAAAAAAACTATACCAGCAAAGGTGGGGTGGGCGGGCGGCCCCTACCTACCTACCCCCCACATGCATACATGTATACATGCATACATACATACATACATACACTTCTTGCCGTATACGGCTATATGAATGAAGAATCACCAAACATATCAAGGTTAATTAATAATTTCTCAAAAAAAGTAGAAAATGTTTATGTTTGGTATTAAGTCGACACTCAGTTACATTTTTATATATGAATAAATAGATTTCAAGTCTGCAGTCTGTAGTTATTGTATAGACAGTAAATTTTATAAATAAATATTATTATAGTTAAATTAAACAATCCTTAGAATATTTCATAAACAATCAAGCTTTGCAGCAAGCATTATCATCTTTATTAGTCTCAGTTAGCAGATACAAAAACTTCCTGTGTTTATTATAATATATACCCGATCGACTGACTAAATATACTATATACTATATAATAGCGCAGTGTGTTAAATCACAATTATTATGCGAAAAAAATTCGTAATTAATTTGAATTAACAGTAATTATGATGTAACAAGAAAACGCGAGTGACAATTTGGCCGCGGTTCCGACCGAAAAAGCAAGCCCGACGGCGTTGCTTAGAAAGCAGGAAGCAATTGAATTGTGGCAGTGCTTACATCATTTGCATGTGGCGCAATATGCTCAATGGGTGTCATGTCTGTGCATTGGATGCTCAAGCCTGCCTTTCTTTTATTGCCAGATTTATATATAAATTTAATGACGGCGTGATCATCAGCAATTAACACTGTAATTACGTTTAATTTACAATGTAACTTGTTCCGTGTCTGGTTTTTTTTTATGGGTTGATAAGATTAATAATTATTTAGTAAGTTATTACCGAGTTTGAAACTTCTACTCATCCAAACCTTACATTGTTAATATACATTTAATATATAACTAGACAAACCTTGCATATATTGACAAATATATGATAAGAAAATACATTTTATGCTTAAGCTCTGATTTCCTAGGAGAGCGGTTGCTTTAAAGCGTCCGCTTTTGACGTTATTTACACACCACAAAATCGTTTTTAAGTATATGTAATTAAATAACTCACAAGTTTTCATCGTAATTCATTGCGTTTTTGCAGTACGTTCATGTATGATATTATGACTACATTGTATTATATATGTGCTTAAAGCGGCAGCTTTTGACGTCATTTTTACGTCACAAAAATAAGTTTACGTGTATATAAACGAATATGGTTTTCCATAATGAGTAATAATAATAATAATAATATGTATTTATTTTCTATAGATATAGAATACAATTGATACACGTATATGGTGTATCAATTGTATTCTATATCTATAGAAAATAAATACATATTATTATTATTATTATTACTCATTATGGAAAACCATATTCGTTTATATACACGTAAACTTATTTTTGTGACGTAAAAATGACGTCAAAAGCTGCCGCTTTAAGCGACTGCTCTCCTAGGAAACCAGGCCTTTAGACATTACCCACTAGTTTTTAGTTCATTTTTGCCACCAGATAGAGCAACAACTAGTTTGAATTGCCCAAAGTTTGCCAAAATTCGCTCATTATTTTGTCAAAGATATAGTAATTTACTTTATTAGTGCATGAAGGCAAGTTTCCCGAATGAGCGAATGAGTTTCCAGCACGAGCCGAAGCACTAGTGCGGGAAGTAGTATTTCCCGCACCCAAATCAATGCGGGAAATGAGTTGTCTTAGGATATGAGTAAAATTATTCTACGTTGCAGCGAGCAACTGTTGTCCAAAAGTGATGTAAGCTCAAGTGTGGGCGCAAGGTGCGTTTGTTGTGTAATTCCGGAGTAGTTGCGAGCTCGAAAAGGAAACGTTGTGCAACGATAGAAAAAAAAACTAAATAAAAAATTGCAATATGTGCATATTAAATCAACCGCACGATAATAATTTCGATGATGCGCAACGGAAGCTCGCGCGCGCGCTGGGAAATTTTAATTACACATATCCAAAGGTCGCACCTTATTAGCGCGATTAGACGTATATACAGAGAGAGAGAGAGAGAGTGTTTATTTTTAATTTAAATAAAAGTAAAAATATAATTCCATACTGTACATATTGTGGGGTTTTTCACGCGTTATAAAATTACAGCTAAATATTAGTTATTTTATTTCTCTCCTCCATTGCTACTGCCCTAAATTTTTACTTTCCAAATACAGCACTGCTGTATAAGAAAAGTATAGACAAAAAAATCGAATTGTTAATTTTAACCTTTTTCTCCACGTTTCATTATTTTCTAGTCGAAATCAAATATCGTAAAAGTCAAATATTGTAAAATGTTGTCAAATATCGCAAAATATTGTCCAATATTGGTAAATGTTGTCAAATATCGTAAAATATTGTCCAATATTGGCAAATGTTGTCAAATATCGCAAAATATTGTCCAATATTGGCAAATGTTGTCAAATATCGTAAAATATTGTCCAATATTGGCAAATGTTGTCAAATATCGCAAAATATTGTCCAATATTAGCAAATGTTATCAAATATCGTAAAATATTGTCCAATATTGGCAAATGTTGTCAAATATCGCAAAATATTGTCCAATATTAGCAAATGTTATCAAATATCGTAAAATATTGTCAAATATCGTAAAATATTGTCCAATATTGGCAAATGTTGTCAAATATCGCAAAATATTGTCCAATATTGGCAAATGTTGTCAAATATCGTAAAATATTGTCCAATATTGGCAAATGTTGTCAAATATCGCAAAATATTGTCCAATATTGGCAAATGTTGTCAAATATCGCAAAATATTGTCCAATATTGGCAAATGTTGTCAAATATCGTAAAATATTGTCCAATATTGGCAAATGTTGTCAAATATCGCAAAATATTGTCCAATATTGGCAAATGTTGTCAAATATCGTAAAATATTGTCCAATATTGGCAAATGTTGTCAAATATCGTAAAATATTGTCGAATATTGGCAAATGTTGTCAAATATCGTAAAATATTGTCCAATATTGGCAAATGTTGTCAAATATCGTAAAATATTGTCCAATATTGGCAAATGTTGTCAAATATCGTAAAATATTGTCCAATATTGGCAAATGTTGTCAAATATCGCAAAATATTGTCCAATATTGGCAAATGTTGTCAAATATCGTAAAATATTGTCCAATATTGGCAAATGTTGTCAAATATCGCAAAATATTGTCCAATATTGGCAAATGTTGTCAAATATCGCAAAATATTGTCCAATATTGTCAAATATCGTCAAATATTGTCAAATATCTTAAAATATTATCCAATATTGTCAAATGTCGTAAAATATTGTCCAGTATTGTCAAATATTGTTAAATATTATTAAATATCGTAAAATATTGTAAAATATTGTCAAATATTGTAAAATATCGTCAAATATAGTCAAATATTTTAAAATATTGTCTAATATCGTAAAATATTGTCAATTATAGTTAAATATCGTCAAATATTGTCAAAAATGTCAAATATGTCAAAATTTCAAAAAATTTCAAAAGTATCAATGTAATTCGGAAAGTTCACACCAGATATTTTTAAATTATGTGGCAAGAAGTAACTGTTCCAATATTTTAAAACATTTATAATCATAATCGTTTATTGGTGTTATCACTGTTACAGTTTACACAAGTCAATACAATATGAGAACAAAATACACATTTACACAATAAAAATTCGTATAAACAAGAAAAATATAGATACATGTATAATAAAATTATTTAAATTGAAATAAATGTAGTTAAAGGATGTATAAACAACTCCACTTTTTCTACAATACAGTGGTGCATACAAATCTCATTTGCAACTACCGCCAATTATCAGTCGTTGAGAGCGTTGTAGAACTCTCCGGCATTCCCTCGTTACGATAATAGCCCTAATTTTCTCGTCGCGTTAAAAAATCCCCCCACGGCACGGAGTTCACCGTTCGCGGTCCAGATTGTTTCCGCCCGGATGCACCCACCGCCGCCGCCCAGCCTGGGGGGACCCAACCGCGAAAATGATACACACACATACGTACACATGACGACGACTACCGCGAAATTAATATGCATCACTATAAAAAAAACGCTATGAAATTGAAACTGAAAGCGTGAACTCATAAATATGTTATTAGTTAAGTGTGAGTGAGTTTCTAAGGGGAAAAACTTATTAAATTCGCTCAGATTAGAAATCTGGTAATAACTAACACTTGGTTCAAACTACCAAAAAGAAGGCTATACACCTGACATCCCCAAAGGCATAGATTAGATAATATAGTACGAAACCAGATAGACTATATTCTAATTAACAAAAAATATAGGAACGCCATTCGCATAGTCAAAACATACCCATACATACCCATTTCTGGTTTCGACATTTTATTTGGAATTTTTTTCAGTTTGATTTGTAGGGTGGTGATAAGGGGGTTGTGATGCGACCCGACATCTGCTCCCATGTCGGGTCGCATCACAACCGAATAAATAAATTATCTAGTGCATGTAGTTACTTTAGATTCGCTCTATTGGAAACACTGACAATTTAAAGAAAATGTGTCATCATAGCTCCAATCAGAAGCGCTGTCCAAGGTGTTGACATTTATTTTGTCCATTTCTGTCATAGTGACATTTTAAATTTATACATTCAATAGTTTATGGGGCCTATAAAGTTTATGGGATGTGAATACGGGGACAAATGTATTTGTTTATAAATACGCGATTGTTAATCGTGATTTTTGTTACAGCTTGTCGGTTCAATTGTGATGGGTGTCGGAATATGGGTAGCTGTGGAAAAGGAGTCCTTTATCAGCTTGCTGAAGGTTGTTCCCAAGGAGTATGTTTCTGTAAGTGGAATATTTTTATCTACTCATATTATAGTGTAGCTGTGCCGGGCATGATAGTCCAGTGCTAAATTTTCGAAAATCTACTTTTTCGTGTTTCTCATTTCTTTTTTCATGAACAATTGATGGAAATTTATCATTACTCAGCTCAAATTATAAGTAATTTTATTGACTACAATATGCATTAACTTTGGCTCGCTAAAGGTCTTTCTTCCACATAAAGGCGCTTTCGTTTAGCATGGTTTAGCATTGTTAGTCGCCCCTGTGGCGTGCAGATCGCTCAGGTCTTACGGTCGTGCGCCGCCGGTTGTAAAGGTCGTTTTAGACAATTTCTTGACTCAAAAGTTAGTCAAGATGCGAGACAATCTAAATTGTCTCGTATCATACAGCAAATTATTAGAAATATTATATAATTATATTATAATAATAATATTATAATAATAATATTATAATAATAATATTATAATAATAATTATAATATATTTTAAAATATAACGCGTTATATTTGTCAAGAACAAATTGTATATGAATTCATTTCTTGAACAACTTTTGAGCTAAGAAATTGTCTTGTCTAAAACGACCTTAAGGGCCGAGATAGAATTGTGTACATCGACAAATAAAACAAGAGACAATAAGCCCGTACCAGCCCACAGTGATAAACGAAAACAGCTAAAAAAAGCTCAATACGTGAAGTTGTATTCAGTTTCAGATTATTACTGCGGATAAATCACAGATTTTACACAAGTCCTAAAATATTGTACATTTGTACATAGAGATAGAATAAAATTGAACAGAGTATGCGACAAATACATCAAACAATCATAATGAAAATAAAAATTCATGTATACAAATAAGATCAAATAAAATAATAAATAAATACAATAAAGGAGATGAATAAAACTACTATGTATTTTTTACCACTTGTTTAATTGTTTAAAACAACTAGTTTCGCCTAAACTCTAGGCATTATCAAGTTTTTTTCCGATGAATGAAGGTACAAATGAAATAAATACAATTTAAATTAGAATTTAAAATGTAATATAACTAGATGTTACAGGCAAATTAAGAATCTTGCATGAAAAGCACGAATAAAGCAAGAACTTAATCTCTTAATACCTTCCTTCCTTTCTCAATGACCTCAGTATGAGCAAATAAGCCACAACAATAACACTTAATTAGAGACCGGTGTGTGATAGCCTGCGCATCCTTCCTGCACTGTCTATTTATGTTGTTCATGCGTTCTCTATTTATACGTTGCCATCTAAATTTGCCGCTTTGTCCTCTTCGCCTTTACGTCGCACCATCCTGCGTGCCACGGCCCGTGTGATTTGTGCAGCGTATCTGATAAATAATGTTGGAATAATAAATAAAAGCCGAAAATTGCTACAGCAGGGATTATTATTAGTAGCATAATCAGATTAATAAAAATAATTACCTAGCTCACCCCCCGTATTCACCAACGTTCCATAAATCCATCAATAGCTATTGAACCCATATTCGTTTTTATAGCAACAATAAATACACCATCTAGGGAATGTAGTTACTTTAGATTCTCTCGATTGGAAACACTGAATAATTAAACAAAAGGTGTCATCAAAGCTCTAATCATAAGCGTTATTTAAGGTGTTTGACATTTGTTTTGACAATGTCTGTCACAATGACGCTGTCAATTTATTTAGCTGTTGGGACTTATAAAGGTTATGGGATGTTGGTGAATACGGACATCAGGGCCCTAATAAGGCACCTTACACGGTAAATAATACTGTCAATCCTAGTACTGTCAGTATTTGCTTGAATCCTCCTTCAATTTGTATCAAGTAATTAATTATCCAGATAAACATCAATATTCTCTTCATTCCATCATTACTAGACCTTACACGATCAGTAATACTGTCAATATCTTAGAATAATGAAAATATTAAATATATTATCGTACAGTAATGCTGTCATTATTCTAAAATATTGACAATATTACTGTCAATATTTTAGAATAATGATAATATGTTTAAAATTTTCGTTATTCTAAAATATTGACAGTATTTCTGATCGGGTAAGGTATAATAATGATTGAATGAATAGAATATTGATGTTTATCCGGATAATTAATTACTTGATACAAATTGAAGGAGGATTCAAGCAAATACTGACAGTACTAGGATTGACAGTATTATTGACCGTGTAAGGCGCCTTTATGATTAGAGACGCCTTATTTCTTATTGTATTCGTTATTTGTTATTCTATGCACCTTTAATCTAACATTATAATCGAAAGTTTTTTAATTCCTCGTATGAATCTACTGTCACGGTGCTATTTTTAACATACTGCTGCACGGGGTTAATTGGCAAAACTACGTTCGTTTAACCTTTTCTAATAATATTATAAACGTCTGCCAAGGATGTTTGGTTGATCTGAATAATTGACTTCTCCAAGAAAAAAGAGACGTGGCGCTATTGTAATCGATAATTATGCGATAATATTTTCTTCACTACTAGCCTAAAAATCCATCATTATTAACTTATTTGTGAGGCGAGAAATTGTTATTCAGCACCACCACTAGTTTAGCGGCCAATACTGCATTAATTATAGACCCAGGTCAATAATTAATGTCTGTTGATTATAGCCGTTTGAGATTTGAACTCAAGATCTTCAGCGCAGAACTGCAGCACTACGCTGCCCCATTTTTTTTGCGATATTAGTTGCCTAATATTTGATGTAGCATCGGTCGTATATTTGGTAGTATTTGGTGTAAAATTAGTTGTCTAGAATTTGGTGTAACATTAGTTGTCTAGTATTTGGTGTAAAATTAGTTGTCTAGTATTTGGTGTAAAATTAGTTGTCTAGTATTTGGTGTAAAATTAGTTGTCTAGTATTTGGTGTAAAATTAGTTGTCTAGTATTTGGTGTAAAATTAGTTGTCTAGTATTTGGTGTAAAATTAGTTGTCTAGAATTTGGTGTAACATTAGTTGTCTAGTATTTGGTGTAAAATTAGTTGTCTACTATTTGGTGTAAAATTAGTTGTCTAGTATTTTGTGTAAAATTAGTTGTCTAGTATTAGGTGTAACATTAGTTGTCTAGTATATTGTGTATATTGTTTTTTTGTGTAGATATACTATTAATTTTAATTTTACTTTTCATATAATTATGATTATGTTCTGCATGTATGGACAAATTAAAAAAAAATGGCAAGTTCAAAACAAGTTTGGCAACACCTAATCATATAGTCACGGGTATAGTTACCTGGCCTTTATATAACCAATCCTATTTGCATTTCTTCGGTCTTGTTTGTTTTTATACGAACTTTCAATTTCTTTTAATTATGAATGCAAAGTCGTTTGAAATAGTGGACGGGCGTAGTTAGGTTGGTGGGGGCCGCCCAACCACCCCACCTTCGCTCGCATAGTTTTTTCAATAGATACAGACGTTTTATATTGTTTGAACTATTCCAAGAAGAGTGTTATCCTATGGAAAAACTATGCGAGAGAAGGTGGGGTGGGCGGGCGGCCCCCACCAACCAAACTATGCCCGTCCACTATTTCAAACGACTTGAACTATGCATTACATTATTATTCACGTATATCTTTTTAATTAGTCTTAAATTAACAAATGACATTAATTTAATCATAGAAAATAACGGATAATAGTGTAGTGCATAGTTCAAGTCGTTCGAAATAGTGGATGGGCATAGTTTGGTTGGTAGGGGCCGCCCGCCCACCCCTCCTTCGCTCGCATAGTTTTTTCAATAGATACAGACGTTTTATATTGTTTAAACTATTCCAAGAAGAGTGTTATCCTATGGAAAAACTATGCAAGAGAAGGTGGGGTGGGTGGGCGGCCCCCACCAACCAAACTACGCCCGTCCACTATTTCAAACGACTTGAACTATGCACTACACTTTTATCCGTTAGTTTCTATGATTAAATTAATGTCATTTGTTAATTTAAGACTAATTAAAAAGATATACGTGAATAATAATGTAATGCATAGTTCAAGTCGTTTGAAATAGTGGACGGGCATAGTTTGATTGGTGGGGGCCGCCCGCCCACCCCACCTTTTCTCGCATAGTTTTTCCATAGGATAACACTCTTCTTGGAATAGTTTAAACAATATAAAACGTCTGTATCTATTGAAAATACTATGCGACCGAAGGTGGGGTGGGCGGGCGTCCCCCACCAACCAAACTATGCCCGTCCACTATTTCAAACGACTTGAACTATGCATTACATTATTATTCACGTATATCTTTTTAATTAGTCTTAAATTAATAAATGACATTAATTTAATCATAGAAAATAACGGATAATAGTGTAGTGCATAGTTCAAGTCGTTAGAAATAGTGGATGGGCATAGTTTGGTTGGTAGGGGCCACCCGCCCACCCCTCCTTCGCTCGCATAGTTTTTTCAATAGATACAGACGTTTTATATTGTTTAAACTATTCCAAGAAGAGTGTTATCCTATGGAAAAACTATGCGAGAAAAGGTGGGGTGGGCGGGCGGCCCCCACCAACCAAACTATGCCCGTCCACTATTTCAAACGACTTGAACTATGCATTACATTATTATTCACGTTTATCTTTTTAATTAGTCTTAAATTAACAAATGACATTAATTTAATCATAGAAAATAACGGATAATATTCTAGTGTATAGTTCAAGTCGTTTGAAATAGTGGACGGGCGTAGTTTGGTTGGTGGGGGCCGCCCGCCCACCCCACCTTCAATCGCATAGTTTTTTTCAATAGATACAGACGTTTTATATTGTTTAAACTATTCCAAGAAGAGTGTTATCCTATGGAAAAACTATGCAAGAGAAGGTGGGGTGGGTGGGCGGCCCCCACCAACCAAACTACGCCCGTCCACTATTTCAAACGACTTGAACTATGCACTACACTATTATCCGTTAGTTTCTATGATTAAATTAATGTCATTTATAATATAATATAATAATATAATGAAATAGTGGACGGGCATAGTTTGGTTGGTGGGGGCCGCCCGCCCACCCCACCTTTTCTCGCATAGTTTTTCCATAGGATAACACTCTTCTTGGAATAGTTTAAACAATATAAAACGTCTGTATCTATTGAAAATACTATGCGACCGAAGGTGGGGTGGGCGGGTGGCCCCCACCAACCAAACTATGCCCGTCCACTATTTCAAACGACTTGAACTATGCATTACATTCACGTATATCTTTTTAATTAGTCTTAAGTTAATAAATGACATTAATTTAATCATAGAAAATAACGGATAATAGTGTAGTGCATAGTTCAAGTCGTTTGAAATAGTGGACGGGCACAGTTTGGTTCCTAGTAACCAATGTTACACCAAATACTAGACTAATGTTACATCAAATACTAGACAACTAATTTTACACCAATGTGTATGTATGTCTGTCATATCTAGATTTCGATCTTATTAGATATCATCAGTGTAGCTCAGCTAGTGAGGATGAATTCACACAATATCTCGAGTGGTTATATACAAATATAATACAACTGACCGCTTTGTAGGAAAGTTAAACGCCATTTGGCGGCACTGTTAATTGATGTGGTGCCGCCAGATGGCGTTTATCTTTACTCCTAGGGGGTTAGTTGTATTATACTTCTATAATATTATCGATAGAACAATAAATTCAATAGTGCCCATCATTAATAATGTTATCATTCTTTCTTATTGGACAGTTTGACAACAAAAAATGTGAAAAAAAAACTGCTTGCATTATATGGAAAACTCTACGGGTAGTTTATATTCCCATTACACCGTACATTCTTCGTTTTGCTCGGTAATTACAAGCTTCCATATGCCATAACCTGCCGGGGCGGCTGAAAATGCATTAATGAATGTACAAAGCACCACCCCCGAGAGGGTGGGAGCGCGCCCTAGCCACGATAAGAGTTCAGTGAACTAGCGCGCGCGTTTCAGGTGCAACAATGATCCGATATATCAATAAATTATGCGCGCGTGCATTACAACTAGTCTCGGCGATACATTTTTCAACCACCACAGTAGGTCACTCGTGTGCAGAGCGTAACTGTAATTTCGTGTCGCTGGGATATCATGAAACGAGATCTAGATATTATTTGTATTGTTTCTATAGAGTCGTTTAGTGGCTTTGAAAATGCATCTAAAAAAAATTCTTGGTGCAAAAATTACTTCTATTTTTATAGGGCTATCAAAAAAAAAATGGTATCCTCACAAAAAAAACTGGTTTTCAACATCAACAACCATAACAAAAATACATACAAATACAAATACAAATACAAATACAAATACAAATACAAATACAAATACAAATACAAATACCAAATACAAAATACAAAATACAAAATACAAAATACAAAATACAAAATACAAAATACAAAATACAAAATACAAAATACAAAATACAAATACAAAATACAAATACAAATACAAATACAAATACAAATACAAATACAAATACAAATACAAATACAAATGCAAATACAAATACAAATACAAATACAAATACAAATACAAATACAAATACAAATATAAATATAAATACAAATACAAATACAAATAAATACAAATACAAATACAAATACAAATACAAATACAAATACAAATACAAATAGAAAATACAAATACAAATACAAATACAAATACAAATGCAAATACAAATACAAATACAAATACAAATACAAATACAAATACAAATACAAATACAAATACAAATACAAATATAAATACAAATACAAATAAATACAAATACAAATACAAATACAAATACAAATACAAATACAAATACAAATACAAATACAAATAGAAAATACAAATACAAATACAAATACAAATACAAATACAAATACAAAATACAAAATACAAATACAAATACAAATACAAATACAAATACAAATACAAATACAAATACAAATACAAATACAAATACAAATACAAATACAAATACAAATACAAATACAAATACAAATACAAATACAAATACAAATACAAAATACAAATACAAAATACAAAATACAAAATACAAAATACAAATACAAAGAAAAGTAACACTCGTAAAAGTAACACACGCAAAAATTACAAATGTATCAGTTGCGACGGTTTTTTTTAACCATAAATACAGCTAGTATTTACCTTAACTTCACAGAAAACCATGTTTTTTTTACCACAAGTGGTAAAAAACATAGTAGTTTTATTCATCTCCTTTATTGGAAACAATTCCATTTGTTTGGGTATATTTTATTAACTTCATCTAGAAATGTATCGAAAAGTTCACCTTTTACTTGAGACAACTGTAAAAGGTGAACTTTTCGATACATTTCTAGATGAAGTTGATAAAATATACCCAAACAAATGGAATTGTTTTCAATAAAGGAGATGAATAAAACTACTATGTTTTTTATCAGTTGTGATAAAAAAACATAGTAGTGAAACTAGTGAAAAAAAAACCATGTCATGTATAAAATTTAATATCTTTGTAATCTACTTTTAGTACGAATTAAACCAGTTACATTCGCAATGATATAACCCAATGTAATCGAATTTAGCAAGCGAATTTATTCGCGCTCGCATTTCAGGCGTTTTTATTGCTACGAGTTTTCAAATGCAGAAAGCAGACGCGCTCGCGTAATGCCTCATAACGCACACGCGTTTATATAACAAATTCCTTAATTCCACTTTATTGCGATTTAATGGGTTAAAACGTACGCAGATGATCGTTGCCGTTCCAAGGAATTCACTTTTACACTTGGCAAGGTAAACGACTCGACGCAGGTTCCTTGTTATCTGCGTTTGCTCATACGTTGACACCCGGCTAATTGAGGACAGTGCTAATCGCATGCCGGTGTTAAATTTCTGTTATCAGTTAACTGTACAACAAAAATGGTTTAATTCATATGCATTTATATAGAAATTGAAATTTTTACGGTAGTTACATCACAGGGAAAATAAATCGTTTGAAAATGATAATAATAACGGTATGCTGTTGTTGGTTATATTATTGTGGCCTTGTGGTGGGAATTTTATATATTATAATACATAGTTGAGATTTGTCATGAAATTAAATACAAATTTATTAATATAAAATGTAATTTATAGATAGATAGATAGATGTATTTATTTCCAAGGAGTAATTATAAAATAGTATACATTTTCAAATTTAAATATAACAATTTTTAAATTTATTTATTAAGTAAAATAGGGGATTCTCCATTAATACATGTACATACAATATATATATATATACATTGTATGTACATGTATTAATGGGGAATCCCCTATGTTACTTAATAAATAAATTTAAAAATTGTTATATTTAAATTTGAAAATGTATACTATTTTATAATTAATCCTTGGAAATAAATACATCTATCTATCTATCTATCTATAAATTACATTTTATATATATTTTATATATATATATATATATATATATATATATATATATATATATATATATATATATTAAATATCTAGTCGATATAGTACCCTCGCTTTACGGACGGGCTGCCCGGATTCGATTCGATTTAAGCCAAAACAAAAAAAAATATAAACTCTGGGACGATTATTGTTCTAATGCCAAACTATTAAATTGTAATTGAAAAGGAAATAAAGACACTTATTATATATATATTATTATTATTTTCTAAAGTAGCAAGTCTCACATACACTAATACACGGCACACACGAATGTCGATAGCCAGTTACAAATATAGTAACTACTACTACTATATAATTACCCTTTTTTCTGATTCAATAACTTGTCTATTTCAGGAGTTCACTCAACCAGCAGTAATCCAACAAGCGTCATACATTCTCATCGCCGCAGGAGGATTTATGTTCATCGTAAGCTTTTTAGGATACTGTGGAGCTCTGAGGGAATCTACATGCCTGCTCACGACTGTAAACACATTCAAACTGCAAACCCCCAGACATTTAAGTTTAATATTGTATTTATTGTTTCAGTACGGAATTTGTCTGCTAATAATTCTGATCTTGGAAATCACCGCAGGCGGTCTCTCAATTGCATACAAGGCAAAGGTGAGTTTTACTCCATTTTTATATTCTTTCCCTTCTACTTATTATTCTCCTCCCCCCCCCCCCCCCCTTTCTACTTATTATTCTCTATCTTCTACTTATTATTCTCCCCTCTTCCACATATTATTCTCCCCCGTTCACTTATTATTCTCTCCTGAATAATAAGTGAAGGGGGGAGGATAATAAGTGGAAGGGAGTAGAATAATAATAATAGAGAATAATAAGTGGCAGAGTGAAGCCACTTATTATTCTCTCCTGAGCCGAAACTGTAGAGTGGGTCACCTGTGTCACGGTGAGCTTTCACGGTCAGGATCAAGGTCGCCGGAGGCATTTTCTTTAACTCCTTCACTGTTGAAGGTCACCCATAGAATATGTGCGTGCACACGTGGCCAGAGATCGCCTTAATTAATTTTGAAGTGTGTTCCTTGCGGTTCACTCCTTTCCCAGCCTACGGCAGCCACTTTAGCGCGTTCCTATACTTTTCAGAACTCTTAAGATATCTTTCATTCTTGTATTTCACCTTTCTTCAACTTCTTCAGACAACTGGTACTTTCCTCCTGGCTCCTGACTGCTTGGCCACAAACCCTTCCACTTATTATTCTCCCCCTTTCTACTTATTATTCTCCCCCTTCCACTTATTATTCTCCCCCTTCCATTTATTATTCTCCCCCTTCCACTTATTATTCTCTCCCCTTCTACGTATTATTATCCCCTCTTCACTTATTATTCTCCCCCCTTCCACTTATTATTTTTCCCCTTCTACGTATTATTCTCCCCCTTACACTTATTATTCTCCCCCCTTACACTTATTATTCTCCCCCCTTTACACATATTATTCTCCCCCTTACACATATTAGTCTCCCCCATTCCACAAGTAAATCTGTTTGTTTTATAGACTGATGAAGAGACCCGGGGTTTTCTGAAAACATCACTCACCAAATATTACGCTGCTGGCAACAAGACAGACGTTGTTACAGTCATGTGGAATCGGTTACAAACCGATCTGAAGTGCTGCGGCGTGGACGACTACAGGGATTTCGAAGGCACCCCCTGGAGGCGGGAGACCAACAAGCAAATTCCTGAATCGTGTTGTGTGCCTGAGGAGCACAGCTCCAGGCCCATTTCGCCCACATGCACGAATTCACCCAACGAAGCTAATTCGTACTATAAAAAGGTAGATATTATATTGGCGATTCAAACCGGCTGATACTCCATCTGGTGGCAGGAGATGAACTACATTTAGTAGGGAACTTGTATGCATAACATTTGTTTTTTTCATCGTATACATGACTATAGAGCGAGAGTTATACTATTTATACCTTAAAAATACATTAACAATAGCGCATTATTGTAGAAGTGACTGAAATCATATGATTTTAATGCAATCAGCTGATCAAACAATAACAAAGATCAGATTACCTACTACTTTAAAGAAAACCGTTAACGTTTGAATCGCGAATTAATAAACCACAAAATTACGTGTGTGAAAAGTAAAGCGTAGGGTGGTCATACTGAAATGATCCTAAAATGGGAGGAATAAATATTTCAAAAATTGTTTTTATCTTATAAAAATAATAAGAAACATAACATAAAATATTCTTGTAGTTTATTTTATGTTATGTTTCTGAAAACGAGTGTTTTTTTTTTCAAAAAAATCTACAGTCCTCAATTAGAGAAGCTGTACACTTTGTGTTATATAGCTATCAGTTCTTTTCGTGACATTAGAGGAGTGTACTCGGTCATTATTTACCCATAACTTCTTAGAAAACATCTGAAAAAGGTAATTCGCAAAAATTTCATCCAAAATGGGGTCTGAACTATCGCCCCCTATTACCCAGTACGAGACCCCTCAAACCACTGTGCTACTGAGCTGGGTATTTATTTATATTATTGTCGTATATTGTTTTTAACGTACGATTTACCTTTCAGGTATCGCGCGAACCGATTAATTTATACAACTCATTTTTTTATATCTATCTCTATAATTTGTTAATTAATCTAGAAAAAAAATCAACAAATATCCCAGCATTCATTTGTTTGTGTTACAACTGTTAGAACTTTCATGTTAATCTGACAGCTGTAAATAGAAAATTGGTATATGAACAGAGCTGAATTTGTTTTAATACAAAAAAAAATCAGCTCTGTTCATATACAAAATTTCTATTTATAGCTGTCAGATTAACCTGAAAGTTGTAACAGTTGTAACTCAAACAAATGAATGCTGGGATATTTGTTGATTTTTTTGTAGATTAATTAACAAATTATAAAGATATATATAAAAAATGAGTTGTATAGATTAATCGGTTCGCGCGATATAAATTTTTGAGTGTTCTGAAATTTTGGCGGGCGGCCATTTTGCCGATCCGGAACATCTAGGGCTCAGTAAAAAAAATCATAACTCTTTAATTATCAATACTAGAATTCAGAAATTTCAAACATAAATTCTCAATACATTCTTAAATATATAAAAAAATATTCAACACAATTTATATACAAATTTTCTATTTACAGCTGTCAGATTAACATGAAAGTTCTAACGGTTGTAACTCCAAAAAAATATATCTAGAATATTTGTTGATTTTTTTATAGATTCATTAACAAATTAAGAAGATAGACATAAAAAAAATGAGTTGTATAAATTCATCGGTTCGCGCGATATGAATTTTTGAGTGTTCTAAACTTTTGGCGAGCGGCCATTTTGGCGATCCGGAACATCTAGGGCACAGTAAAAAAATCATAACATTTTAATTATCAACACTAGAATTCACAAATTTCAAAAATAATTTCACAATACATTCTTATTATTATTATTTTTATGAGATAAAAACAATCACGGATGTAAAGGAGGGTTATAGCATCGTAAAATTGTCTTCACGTTTTCTTTTTCACATATATTTTTTTAATCAACCTTTAATTAAACCCGTGCGAACAAAGGTGGGGTGGGCGGGTAGTCTCTACCAACCAAACTATGCCCGTCCACTATTTCAAACAACTTGAACTATGCACTATCTTGTTTCTCAATTCTTTTATGAATCAGACGTAAATTAATAAATGAAATTAATTGAATTATAGAAAGTAATGGATAACAATGTAGTGTAGAGTTCAAGTCATTTGAAATAGTGAACGGGCATAGTTTGGTTGGTAAGGACCACCCGCCCACCCCACCTTCGCTTGCATAGTTTTTATCATTGGATATAGATGTTTTATATTGTTTAAACTATTCCAAGAAGAGTGTTATCCTATGGAAAAACTATGCTAACAAAGGAGGGGTGGGCGGGTGGCCCCTATCAACCAAACTATGCCCGTCCACTATTTCAAGCGACTTGAACTATGCATTACATTATTTTTCACATATTTCTTTTTAATTAGTCTTAAATTAATAAATGACATGAATTTAATCAAAGAAAATGACGGATAATAGTGTAGTGCATAGTTCAAGTCGTTTGAAATAGTGGACGGGTATAGTGAGCTTGGTAGGGGCCGCCCGCCCACCCCACCTTTGTTTGCATAGTTTTTCCATAGGATAACACTCTCCTTGGAATGGTTTTAACAATATAAAACATTTGTATCCATTGAAAAAACTATACGAGCGAAGGTGGGTTGGGCGGGTGGCCCCTACCAACCTCACTATACCCGTCCACTATTTCAAACGACTTGAACTATGCATTACATTATTTTTCACATATATCTTTTTAATTAGTTTTAAATTAATAAATGACATTAGTTTAATCATAGAAAATAATGGATAATAATGTAGTGCATAGTTCAAGTCTTTTTAAATAGTGGACGGGCATAGTTTGGTTGGTAGGGGCCACCCGCCCACCCCACCTACGTTCGCATAGTTTTTTCAATGGATACAAATGTTTTATATTGTTAAAACCATTCCAAGGAGAGTGTTATCCTATGGAAAAACTATGCGAACATAGGTGGGGTGGGCGGGCGGCCCCTACCAACCTCACTATACCCATCCACTATTTCAAACGACTTGAACTATACATTACATTATTTTTCACATATATTTTTTTTAATTAGTCTTAAATTAATAAATGACATTAATTTAATCATAGAAAATAACGGATAATAGTGTAGTGCATAGTTCAAGTCGTTGGAAATAGTGGACGGGTATAGTTTGGTTGGTAGGGGTCGCCCGCCCACCCCAATATCAATTATTTAACAATGTATACGTGATTAGTATTGTATATTATTAGTGAAAAACACGGTAATATATTTAAAATTATGTTTATTTTATATTTCTATATGTTTCTAGGGTTGTTACTCGGCTTTAATCGAATGGATCCACTCGAATCTCAACATATTAATAATCTCAGCAGTCGGCCTGAGCGTGCTGGAGCTGGTCTGCATTTTCCTCGCGTTCTGTCTCAGCAAAACCATAACTGGCTACATGAAATACTGAGCGGTTTTAAAAATGCGCAGAAATGTGCAACAATATTCGCAAGTTATAGCCTGATATATAACTTGCCTGGCAATATTGCTGGACAATTCGCCACATCCGGGAGCTGTAAATTTCATATCAATCTAGTCGCGACATATAGCAAGAAAAAAACACAACGCAAATCATTAGTAGTAGTACAAGAATCGAATACTAGAATTATATAAATACCGTAAAAAAATATTATAGTTATTGTTAGAATAAACGACTGTTTTTATATATTACCGCGTTGAATTTTTTCGCATTTTATTGATACATTCTCTGTATATATATATACTTGTTACTTTAGTTGATTCCACAATTTGTATGTGCCTTCTTTCAAATTGACAATATATGAGTGTCTTTCAAACAAATTCGATTGCACTGACTTTACTAGGACCACATTTTGGGCATTTTCTATTAGTATAAGGTGCCAAAAATAATACACTTTTTTCGTACACCAGCTCAAAAATGCCCGCACAGTATTATCAATTTATCGTAGAAATTATTAAATATGTGGATTCTTGTTTAATAAACGTTTTGTATTAACATGTTTTTCCTGTAACCTTCTTATGTGTTAAAATTTTTTGAAAATTCTATGTTACAAATTTACTAGAATTAAATATCTTCTATTTTATTTTGTGCTCGCTCCATACATATCGTCGCCTAAGCAACACCACTACATATCTCAAAAGGAAATGAGGTAATTAATATCCATTTTTCCTGTTGTATATAAACAGGAACATTACGCTTTAATATATAAAAATGGCGGTTTGTTAAAATAATTTGAGAAAAGAAGTAAGTAAGAGATGTAATGGTTGTGACATCTACATCGTAATTCATTTTCAATGATGAAAAGTAGTTTTACTCATCTTCATTGAATTTTCAGCTATGTTTTTTTTATTCTAGACTGTTAACAATCTCTAATACTAATTATATGTACAAAGTAGTACATGACGTTTTATATTGTTTCAACCATTCCAGAAAGAGTGTAATCCTATGAAAAAAGCTATGCAAGTAAAGGTGGGGTGGGCGGGCGTTTCCTACCAAACAAACTATGCACATTCAATATCTCAAGTGACTTGAACTCTACTCTTTTATTGTGAGTATAAAATGGTGTATTTCCAAATTACACCATTTAATACTCACAAAGTACATGTAATTTTAATGGTGCATAATAGCGTATGCAATTTTAATGCTTTAAAGTTCAATAGTTATTTTTAAGTACAATAATATCTAAGACTCATCCTGAAGCCGCCTCTGCCTTTTCAATTTACTATCAATCCGGCCCTGTTGCGTAGCTGTCAAAACAAATGTCAGCTGTCAAATAATTGTTTTCGTTTTGGTGAGAAAAAAAATGTAACTTTTAAGAATAACAACAAACAAAACAATAAAAAAAACAACATTTTTTGTTGATATACAATGGAAACAGACCCGTTGAAAGACTCCTTACGGGAGTACGAAGAACAGGTGAGACGCATTTTTTAATAATTAGTTGTTGAGGTTATGTTTACATACAAAATTTATATATCCCCATATTCAGCGACGTTCCATAAAAGTATCAATAGCTTTTAAACCCATAAGTTTTCGTTGTTATAGCAACAATAAATACATTATCTAGGAAATGTAGTTACTTTAGATTCTCTCTATTGGAAACACTGAGTAATTAAACAAAAGGTGACTGAAAGTTCCAGTTGCAAGCTCTATTCAAGGTGTTTGACATTTGTTCTGGCATATTCTGTCACAATGATGTTGTGTTAATTTATCCATTCAATAGCTTATGGGACCTATACAGTTTATGGGATGTTGGTGAATATGTGCATTACCCCTGTATTCACCAACGTTCCATAAAACTATCAATAGCTTTTGAATCCATAAGTATTCATTATTAGCAACAATAAATACATTATCTAAGAAATTCAAGATGTTTGACATTTGTTTTGGCATATTCTGTCACACTGACATTGTGTTAATTTATCCATTCAATAGCTTATGGGACCTATAAAGTTTATGGGATGTTGGTGAATACGGGCATTAGAGAGTTAAATTTATTGAACTGCACCAAAATTAAAATAATTCAATGAGTGTTACTTAAGTAACTTTATATTTAAATATTGCTGTTAATGTAGAATACAAAACTTGTATTTTTCACCTTCTGGCACTTGCACCCAGTCTCATAGACCCGGAGCATATATGTGCTCTGGGTCTATGAGACTACATGTGAGTACAGGAAGGTTAATGTCCTAAAAAAGAAATTTAAACATGACAAAGAGTGAGTAATTTGAAAATGCAGTTTTTCCTACTACCACCAACTCATTGTCATGTTTAATTAGTAGATATTTGTCCATACCATTTGTTTTTTCATTATATTAATGTGTAGAACACTGAGGCTTGACTGCCACCACCTTAGAATGAATGAAAACTTATACTAGTTTATGTAAATTCACTTTTTTTAAAGAGTTCATACATAACTTGATACTTTTAGTTAAAACAAATTCAACTGAATTTATCAACTGTGGACAACAGTGAGGATCGTAATAATTTACTATCCCTAGAATCAGATATAAAACAACTAATAGAGTTGACAAAAGAAAGTCTACCATCATCCAGCACACCAGTAGATGATGAATATGCTCTTTTCATGTCGGAAATGGTTAAAGAAGGTGCTGTTGAAGCCCCACCAGACCAAATCAATCTAAAAGAAATTGAAGGAAGTAAATGCAGGGCCCCACATAAACACTCATGGGGTGATGTTGTTTACCACAATGCTTTAATATGCACAGTGTTACCAGATCATTTACAAGATGTTTTAGTGAAGGTGTTGTTTATAAACCCAACACATCAAGAAATGCTGCCTTGTCCATACTATTTAGAGTCAGAGTGCAAGTTTACTGAAGAGAAATGTAGGTTTTCACATGGCGAGATTGTGCAGTTTGCAGCACTTGAGGACTATATTGAGCCAAACTATGATAAGCTATGTGTGGGGGGTTTTGTGCTTGCTAAAAATGCTAATAAATTGTGGCAGAGAGCAACAGTCCGACAATTAACAGGTGAGAAATGTGTGGTTCAATTTGATTCAAATAAAAAAGAGGTGGAGGTGGATTTGAGTGATGTCTTACCATGTGGAGGGGATGATAATGGCAGCAGTGATTTGAGTGGGGATGATACTGATGATGATAACGTGCAGGAGGATATTATTAATATGAGTTTGATGATTACACCTGCGAGTGAGAAGATTGGTGACTGGGAGAAATTTACAAAGGTAATCAAAAATGTTTTCTATATTATATAAAGTGTTGAAAAATAACAACACAGTAAGAATTTGTGACTTGTATTAACTACACCAAAAGATAAAAGGCAAATAGATAATATATAATTAACGTTTTAACTATCAATTGTTTAAAACCAACAAAATCCATCCAAAAAGTTTATCGTCAGTTACAAATAATTCAACAGAAACTAATAAATGTGAATTGTTATTAAGGATGTTTTATAAATGAATTTTAATGTATTTTCTTCTCTTGTAGGGTGTTGGCTCAAAACTAATGGCAAAAATGGGGTATGTAATTGGCACAGGACTTGGAAAGAGATGTGATGGCAGAGTAGATCCTGTGACAGCAGTTATTTTACCTCCTGGCAAATCATTAGGTATGAATATTATGCTAATAATTTTAAACGTTTAATAATATATGATATTAGACTTGTTCAACAATGTTCATGTTACATTTTGTTTCAAGAATAACAAATCTAGCATTTGTCAAAGCTAATAGATCCCCTTGTATATTATATATTATTACACAATATTACAATATGTTTAATATAGAGGTTGTATTTATTTCTAAATGACACTTTAGAAATCCTTTATATTCTGAAATTGTATCCCAATGACAAATGGTATAGACTGCCTGGGCTGGGATTTGATCCCAGGCCATCTGTTTGTTAAGTGGGGGTGCTAACTACCCCACTACATCACCAGGTTTAAATACAGTAATTAGCATGCCCACTTAACGAACAGGTGGCGTGGGATCGAATCCCAGCCCTATATAGTCTGTACGATTTGTCATTGGAATGCAATTTCAGAAAATAAAAGATTCCTAAAGTTTCATTTAAAAATCTCTTATTTCTCCTGAAGTAGCAAGTCACACTTACATATACAAAAACGACAGAAGGACCCCCGAAGGTCGTTAGCCAGTTACAATGTGTAACAAATACAGTAGAGTAACTACATATATTTAATTTTTTTTAGATCACTGTATGCAGCTCAGAGAAAAATCGGGTGGAGACGCAAACCTTTTCAGCGTGGAGCGCAAGATGAAGCGGCAACAGAAAAAACAGGAGCGCATCAGCGAAAAAGCGTACGAGCGTGAAAGCAAAAAGGTAAACGTATTCGATTTCATAAATGATACTCTAACATTACGAAAAGCGCCGAGCGCAAAAAGTGAGCACCGCACACAAATCAAAACAGAAACCTGCAGAAGTTTGAATGTGGAAAGTCTGAAGGTTGACGAGGGCATTAAGGAAACAGAGAAAGACCTATGGCGAATAAGAGAGAGTTTGCAGCGTCACCAAGACGCTAATTCAGCGGTACATAAGCAATTGAAGCGTAAATTGGGCGAGCGACAGGCGGAATTGGAGGCGCTACAAGGACGGGCAAGGAATATCAAAAACGAGCAATCGATGCGGAGCGACAAGAAAAAATTGACCATATTTTAATTGTTATATTAAACTAATTTTAATAAAATATATACAAAATAACGTTAGCTAAGTACTTAGTAATCAAATAACAAAATATGATCAATTGTTTCAGGTCATATTATCTTTTTCAATAAGTTATTTAGAAATGATCATGTAGTAAATTATTTATTTGTATTCCATGGAACTCGAATGCTCATGCAAAAAAGAAAACTCTTGCTGACGGCTGTCCAATAATATCTGCATGAATATTAAATAATATTTCAGACTGAAAATTAAAGTAGTGTAAGTCACATTTGAATTGTTTTAAAAATGAGAAGATTTTGCGTTTTATATTTATGTAAATCGGCATACGCAGATACATTTCTATTTATAAATAAATTGATTATAAGTCGCACGTCGATTTACATTAATACCAAACGCAAAATCTCCTTTACAAAACAATTCAAATGTGACTTACACTACTTTCATTCTCACTGTCTGAAATAATATTTAATATTCATGCAGACATCATTTACAAACAAAATGTAAATGTGGTGGCGGTTTTAAGTTTACAAATCACGATTAGAGTTGTTACAGTAGTTCGAATATCATGACTGTAATCACAGAGCATTATAAGGAATGACTGTAATCGTTTGAATAGCAAGTTTAAATAACTTGACTACAGTAGTTCCAATAACCAAACAGCGGTAGATCGGATTGCTACGCAATAGTAGTTTGAATAGCATGTGATTAGGAGTTCGAATAACATAAGAGCGGTAGTTTGAATTGCTTGAAAGAAGTAGTTCAAATTGTTAAACAGAGGTAGTTCAAATGAATAAAAGGCGGATACAATTGTATGTGTACATTCACACCGGATCCATGTAGTTGTATATCTTCACATTGTTGCTGTAGTTCAACTGAATATTAATTAAGAACTACTACTAGAAAAACGTTTAAAAATACTGAAATCGTCTGATATACAAACGTACGAATCCGGCGTGAATCGATTGCATCGGTTGTCAAGTTATAGAACAGAATGCTTCGTTATGACATGGCGGAAAGAATTATAATTTAATTAATTAATTTAACTGATTATAAAATATTTAAATAAACAATTTTTTTTCACTACAATTAGTGATTTTATTCTGTTAACAAGTTATATATATATATATATATATATATATATATATATATATATATATATATTCATTGTATTACTTATGTTATTTATTTGAACCATTTAATTTAATAACTCCAATAAACATTTTATAATCATTTTTCTGTCTCCTATCAACCTCGAATAAAATTTTAAACGTGTTATATATTAAAGCATCCAATCCAATAGCCGGACTTGATATTCTGTACAATAGAATTAATTTATATATTTTTTATTTTCGTACATTACAGCTCAAGGACCTCATCTCTGATCTTGGTCCAGCATTCCTGTAATTCCTCACACTAACTCCGCGCCTTGTCAGTAAACTTGAACATTGTCTTTCCTGTGTTTTAAAATAGGGCGAGCAATGATTCAGGTAAATTGAAAGACGGAATTCTGCAAGAAGGAACAATTGATTTAATATGTTATATATTATAAAACCTAACAACATATAAAGTATATTAAAATATAGTCAAGTTTCTTAAATTTTGGACGATTTCGCTTGAAATTCGCTAACACTTTCGCATCTCGGGTTGAAATATTTACAACATTTTCACTTTCTGATCAAAATTTCACGAAATTTCGGCCAAATTTAAGAAAAATTTAAGATTTATGGTCACCCTACTCCCCCCTTCTTACCATAAATCTTAAAAATCCTTAAATTTTTGACCGATTTTAAGTCTCCGCAGAACGTCAAAACGTTGGAATATGAAGTGAAAATCCCAAGAATTTCACGCTTTTTGGTCGAAAATTGAAGATTTCTGAGCACTTTACAACCAGAAGGGGGGAGTCTTTGGATCATGAAATTTAAAAAAATCGTCAAATCTAGTCGAAAATGTTTGTAAAGTCTCCGCAGAACGTCAAAACGTTGGATTATGAGGTAAAAATCCCAAGAATTTCACGCTTTTTGGTCGAAAATTGAAGATTTCCGAGCACTTTACAACCAGAAGGGGGGAGTCTTTGGATCATGAAATTTTAAAAAATCGTCAAATCCGGTTGAAAATACTTGTAAAGTCTCCGCAGAACGTCAAAACGTTGGAATATGAAGTAAAAATCCCAAGAATTTCACGCTTTTTGGTCGAAAATTGAAGATTTCTGAGCACTTTACAACCAGAAGGGGGGAGTCTTTGGATCATGAAATTTAAAAAAATCGTCAAATCTAGTCGAAAATGTTTGTAAAGTCTCCGCAGAACGTCAAAACGTTGGATTATGAGGTAAAAATCCCAAGAATTTCACGCTTTTTGGTCGAAAATTGAAGATTTCTGAGCACATTACAACCAGAAGGGGGGAGTCTTTGGATCATGAAATTTTAAAAAATCGTCAAATCCGGTTGAAAATACTTGTAAAGTCTCCCCAGAACGTCAAAACGTTGGAATATGAAGTGAAAATCCCAAGAATTTCACGCTTTTTGGTCGAAAATTGAAGATTTTTGAGCACTTTACAACCAGAAGGGAGTCTTTGGATCATGAAATTTTAAAAAATCGTCAAATCTAGTCGAAAATGTTTGTAAAGTCTCCCCAGAAAGTCAAAACGTTGGAATATGAAGTGAAAATCCCAAGAATTTCACGCTTTTTGGTCGAAAATTGAAGATTTCTGAGCACTTTACAACCAGAAGGGGGGAGTCTTTGGATCATGAAATTTAAAAAAATCGTCAAATCTAGTCGAAAATGTTTGTAAAGTCTCCGCAGAACGTCAAAACGTTGGATTATGAGGTAAAAATCCCAAGAATTTCACGCTTTTTGGTCGAAAATTGAAGATTTCCGAGCACTTTACAACCAGAAGGGGGGAGTCTTTGGATCATGAAATTTAAAAAAATCGTCAAATCTAGTCGAAAATGCTTGTAAAGTCACCGCAGAACGTCAAAACGTTGGATTATGAGGTAAAAATCCCAAGAATTTCACGCTTTTTGGTCGAAAATTGAAGATTTCCGAGCACTTTACAACCAGAAGGGGGGAGTCTTTGGATCATGAAATTTAAAAAAATCGTCAAATCTAGTCGAAAATGCTTGTAAAGTCACCGCAGAACGTCAAAACGTTGGATTATGAGGTAAAAATCCCAAGAATTTCACGCTTTTTGGTCGAAAATTGAAGATTTCTGAGCACATTACAACCAGAAGGGGGGAGTCTTTGGATCATGAAATTTTAAAAAATCGTCAAATCCGGTTGAAAATACTTGTAAAGTCTCCCCAGAACGTCAAAACGTTGGAATATGAAGTGAAAATCCCAAGAATTTCACGCTTTTTGGTCGAAAATTGAAGATTTCTGAGCACTTTACAACCAGAAGGGGGGAGTCTTTGATCATGAAATTTTAAAAAATCGTCAAATCTAGTCGAAAATGCTTGTAAAGTCTCCGCAGAACGTCAAAACGTTGGAATATGAGGTAAAAATCCCAAGAATTTCACGCTTTTTGGTCGAAAATTGAAGATTTCTGAGCACTTTACAACCAGAAGGGGGGAGTCTTTGATCATGAAATTTTAAAAAATCGTCAAATCTAGTCGAAAATGCTTGTAAAGTCTCCGCAGAACGTCAAAACGTTGGAATATGAAGTGAAAATCCCAAGAATTTCACGCTTTTTGGTCGAAAATTGAAGATTTTTGAGCACTTTACAACCAGAAGGGGGGAGTCTTTGGATCATGAAATTTTAAAAAATCGTCAAATCTAGTCGAAAATGCTTGTAAAGTCTCCGCAGAACGTCAAAACGTTGGAATATGAGGTAAAAATCCCAAGAATTTCACGCTTTTTGGTCGAAAATTGAAGATTTCTGAGCACTTTACAACCAGAAGGGGGGAGTCTTTGATCATGAAATTTTAAAAAATCGTCAAATCTAGTCGAAAATGCTTGTAAAGTCTCCGCAGAACGTCAAAACGTTGGAATATGAAGTGAAAATCCCAAGAATTTCACGCTTTTTGGTCGAAAATTGAAGATTTTTGAGCACTTTACAACCAGAAGGGGGGAGTCTTTGGATCATGAAATTTTAAAAAATCGTCAAATCTAGTCGAAAATGCTTGTAAAGTCTCCGCAGAACGTCAAAACGTTGGAATATGAAGTGAAAATCCCAAGAATTTCACGCTTTTTGGTCGAAAATTGAAGATTTCCGAGCACTTTACAACCAGAAGGGGGGAGTCTTTGGATCATGAAATTTTAAAAAATCGTCAAATCTAGTCGAAAATGCTTGTAAAGTCTCCGCAGAACGTCAAAACGTTGGAATATGAAGTGAAAATCCCAAGAATTTCACGCTTTTTGGTCGAAAATTGAAGATTTCCGAGCACTTTACAACCAGAAGGGGGGAGTCTTTGGATCATGAAATTTAAAAAAATCGTCAAATCTAGTCGAAAATGTTTGTAAAGTCTCCGCAGAACGTCAAAACGTTGGATTATGAGGTAAAAATCCCAAGAATTTCACGCTTTTTGGTCGAAAATTGAAGATTTCCGAGCACTTTACAACCAGAAGGGGGGAGTCTTTGGATCATGAAATTTAAAAAAATCGTCAAATCTAGTCGAAAATGCTTGTAAAGTCACCGCAGAACGTCAAAACGTTGGATTATGAGGTAAAAATCCCAAGAATTTCACGCTTTTTGGTCGAAAATTGAAGATTTCTGAGCACATTACAACCAGAAGGGGGGAGTCTTTGGATCATGAAATTTTAAAAAATCGTCAAATCCGGTTGAAAATACTTGTAAAGTCTCCCCAGAACGTCAAAACGTTGGAATATGAAGTGAAAATCCCAAGAATTTCACGCTTTTTGGTCGAAAATTGAAGATTTCTGAGCACTTTACAACCAGAAGGGGGGAGTCTTTGATCATGAAATTTTAAAAAATCGTCAAATCTAGTCGAAAATGCTTGTAAAGTCTCCGCAGAACGTCAAAACGTTGGAATATGAGGTAAAAATCCCAAGAATTTCACGCTTTTTGGTCGAAAATTGAAGATTTCTGAGCACTTTACAACCAGAAGGGGGGAGTCTTTGATCATGAAATTTTAAAAAATCGTCAAATCTAGTCGAAAATGCTTGTAAAGTCTCCGCAGAACGTCAAAACGTTGGAATATGAAGTGAAAATCCCAAGAATTTCACGCTTTTTGGTCGAAAATTGAAGATTTTTGAGCACTTTACAACCAGAAGGGGGGAGTCTTTGGATCATGAAATTTTAAAAAATCGTCAAATCTAGTCGAAAATGCTTGTAAAGTCTCCGCAGAACGTCAAAACGTTGGAATATGAAGTGAAAATCCCAAGAATTTCACGCTTTTTGGTCGAAAATTGAAGATTTCCGAGCACTTTACAACCAGAAGAGGGGAGTCTTTGGATCATGAAATTTTAAAAAATCGTCAAATCCGGTTGAAAATACTTGTAAAGTCTCCGCAGAACGTCAAAACGTTGGAATATGAAGTGAATATCCCAAGAATTTCACGCTTTTTGGTCGAAAATTGAAGATTTCCGAGCACTTTACAACCAGAAGGGGGGAGTCTTTGGATCATGAAATTTTAAAAAATCGTCAAATCTAGTCGAAAATGCTTGTAAAGTCTCCGCAGAACGTCAAAACGTTGGAATATGAAGTGAAAATCCCAAGAATTTCACGCTTTTTGGTCGAAAATTGAAGATTTCCGAGCACTTTACAACCAGAAGGGGGGAGTCTTTGGATCATGAAATTTTAAAAAATCGTCAAATCTAGTCGAAAATGCTTGTAAAGTCTCCGCAGAACGTCAAAACGTTGGAATATGAAGTGAAAATCCCAAGAATTTCACGCTTTTTGGTCGAAAATTGAAGATTTCTGAGCACATTACAACCAGAAGGGGGGAGTCTTTGGATCATGAAATTTTAAAAAATCGACCGATTTGCGTGAAATTCGCCAACACTTTCGCATCTCGGGTTGAAATATTTACAACATTTTCACTTTCTTGTCGAAATTTCACGGAATTTCGGCCAAATTTAAGAAAAATTTAAGATTTATGGTCACCCTACTCCCCCCTTCTTACCATAAATCTTAAAAATTCTTAAATTTTGGACCGATTTGAGTGAAATTCCTTATCATTTTCGCGTCCTCGCGTATCCTGGTCGAACAGCTTCGTTGATTTCGGTCTGTCAATACACTTGAATCATTGCTCGCCTAGTTAAAGTACACAGAAGAGACAAAGTTCAAGCGTGCTCACATGACTCGAGATGTGTTGAGATATATTGGGTTCCATACAGTTTTTTAACCACAGAATTAACTTCACTAAAATAGAGAATTTCAAGATATATTACCCCATGTACAACCCCTATAATACGAACATTATGAAATTTCTGTTTTCTCGGTAGCGTCGTTATTTCAAATACTAGCGGGATGGTTTATACATCAAAATGAAGAGCATTTCAGGGCCTACAAATTGAGGGTTAGGCACTTTTCTCTAGCTCTTACCGTTTTCATGCTAGAACAGCCAGCAAGTATGAAAATGATGAAATTTCACGTCTTTTTCGCGTTTAAACTCGGTAGCGTCTTTATTTCAGATACTAGAGGGATGGTTTATATATCAAAATGAAGAGTATTTCGGGGCCTTCAAATTGAGGCTTAAGCACTTTTCTCTAGCTCTTACCGTTTTCACGCTAGAACAGCCAGCAAGTATGAAAATGATGAAATTTCACGTCTTCTTCGCGTTCAAACTCGGTAGCGTCTTTATTTCAAATACTAGAGGGATGGTTTATATATCAAAATGAAGAGTATTTCAGGGCCTACAAATTGAGGCTTAGGCACTTTTCTCTAGCTCTTACCGTTTTCATGCTAGAGCAGCCAGCAAGTATGAAAATAATGAAATTTCACGTCTTTTTCGCGTTTAAACTCGGTAGCGTCTTTATTTCAAATACTAGAGGGATGGTTTATATATCAAAATGAAGAGTATTTCAGGGCCTACAAATTGAGGCTTAGGCACTTTTCTCTAGCTCTTACCGTTTTCATGCTAGAACAGCCAGCAAGTATGAAAATGATGAAATTTCACGTCTTCTTCGCGTTTAAACTCGGTAGCGTTTTTATTTCAAAAACTAGAGGGATGGTTTATATATGAAAATGAAGAGTATTTCAGGGCCTACAAATTGAGGCTTAGGCACTTTTCTCTAGCTCTTACCGTTTTCATGCTAGAGCAGCCAGCAAGTATGAAAATGATGAAATTTCACGTCTTCTTCGCGTTTAAACTCGGTAGCGTTTTTATTTCAAAAACTAGAGGGATGGTTTATATATCAAAATGAAGAGTATTTCAGGGCCTACAAATTGAGGCTTAGGCACTTTTCTCTAGCTCTTACCGTTTTCATGCTAGAACAGCCAGCAAGTATGAAAATGATGAAATTTCACGTCTTTTTCGCGTTTAAACTCGGTAGCGTCTTTATTTCAAATACTAGAGGGATGGTTTATATATCAAAATGAAGAGTATTTCGGGGCCTTCAAATTGAGGCGTAGGCACTTTTCTCTAGCTCTTACCGTTTTCACGCTAGAACAGCCAGCAAGTATGAAAATGATGAAATTTCACGTCTTCTTCGCGTTTAAACTCGGTAGCGTTTTCATTTCAAACACTAGAGGGATGTTTTATATATGAAAATGAAGAGTATTTCAGGGCCTACAAATTGAGGCTTAGGCACTTTTCTCTAGCTCTTACCGTTTTCACACTAGAACAGCCAGCAAGTATGAAAATGATTAAATTTCACGTCTTTTTCGCGTTTAAACTCGGTAGCGTCTTTATTTCAAATACTAGAGGGATGGTTTATATATCAAAATGAAGAGTATTTCAGGGCCTACAAATTGACGCTTAGGCACTTTTCTCTAGCTCTTACCGTTTTCATGCTAGAACAGCCAGCAAGTATGAAAATGATGAAATTTCACGTCTTTTTCGCGTTTAAACTCGGTAACGTCTTTATTTCAAATACTAGAGGGATGGTTTATATATCAAAATGAAGAGTATTTCGGGGCCTTCAAATTGAGGCTTAGGCACTTTTCTCTAGCTCTTACAGTTTTCACGCTAGAACAGCCAGCAAGTATGAAAATGATGAAATTTCACGTCTTCTTCGCGTTTAAACTCGGTAGCGTTTTTATTTCAAAAACTAGAGGGATGGTTTATATATGAAAATGAAGAGTATTTCAGGGCCTACAAATTGAGGCTTAGGCACTTTTCTCTAGCTCTTACCGTTTTCATGCTAGAACAGCCAGCAAGTATGAAAATGATGAAATTTCACGTCTTTTTCGCGTTTAAACTCGGTAGCGTCTTTATTTCAAATACTACAGGGATGGTTTATATATCAAAATGAAGAGTATTTCGGGGCCTTCAAATTGAGGCTTAGGCACTTTTCTCTAGCTCTTACAGTTTTCACGCTAGAACAGCCAGCAAGTATGAAAATGATGAAATTTCACGTCTTTTTCGCGTTTAAACTCGGTAGCGTCTTTATTTCAAATACTAGAGGGATGGTTTATATATCAAAATGAAGAGTATTTCAGGGCCTACAAATTGAGGCTTAGGCACTTTTCTCTAGCTCTTACCGTTTTCATGCTAGAACAGCCAGCAAGTATGAAAATGATGAAATTTCACGTCTTTTTCGCGTTTAAACTCGGTAGCGTCTTTATTTCAAATACTAGAGGGATGGTTTATATATCAAAATGAAGAGTATTTCGGGGCCTTCAAATTGAGGCTTAGGCACTTTTCTCTAGCTCTTACAGTTTTCACGCTAGAACAGCCAGCAAGTATGAAAATGATGAAATTTCACGTCTTCTTCGCGTTTAAACTCGGTAGCGTTTTTATTTCAAAAACTAGAGGGATGGTTTATATATGAAAATGAAGAGTATTTCAGGGCCTACAAATTGAGGCTTAGGCACTTTTCTCTAGCTCTTACCGTTTTCATGCTAGAACAGCCAGCAAGTATGAAAATGATGAAATTTCACGTCTTTTTCGCGTTTAAACTCGGTAGCGTCTTTATTTCAAATACTAGAGGGATGGTTTATATATCAAAATGAAGAGTATTTCGGGGCCTTCAAATTGAGGCTTAGGCACTTTTCTCTAGCTCTTACAGTTTTCACGCTAGAACAGCCAGCAAGTATGAAAATGATGAAATTTCACGTCTTCTTCGCGTTTAAACTCGGTAGCGTTTTTATTTCAAAAACTAGAGGGATGGTTTATATATGAAAATGAAGAGTATTTCAGGGCCTACAAATTGAGGCTTAGGCACTTTTCTCTAGCTCTTACCGTTTTCATGCTAGAACAGCCAGCAAGTATGAAAATGATGAAATTTCACGTCTTTTTCGCGTTTAAACTCGGTAGCGTCTTTATTTCAAATACTAGAGGGATGGTTTATATATCAAAATGAAGAGTATTTCGGGGCCTTCAAATTGAGGCTTAGGCACTTTTCTCTAGCTCTTACCGTTTTCACGCTAGAACAGCCAGCAAGTATGAAAATGATGAAATTTCACGTCTTCTTCGCGTTTAAACTCGGTAGCGTTTATATTTCAAACACTAGAGGGATGGTTTATATATCAAAATGAAGAGTATTTCAGGGCCTACAAATTGAGGCTTAGGCACTTTTCTCTAGCTCTTACCGTTTTCATGCTAGAACAGCCAGCAAGTATGAAAATGATGAAATTTCACGTCTTTTTCGCGTTTAAACTCGGTAGCGTCTTTATTTCAAATACTAGAGGGATGGTTTATATATCAAAATGAAGAGTATTTCAGGGCCTACAAATTGAGGCTTAGGCACTTTTCTCTAGCTCTTACCGTTTTCACGCTAGAACAGCCAGCAAGTATGAAAATGATGAAATTTCACGTCTTTTTCGCGTTTAAACTCGGTAGCGTCTTTATTTCAAACACTAGAGGGATGGTTTATATATGAAAATGAAGAGTATTTCAGGGCCTACAAATTGAGGCTTAGGCACTTTTCTCTAGCTCTTACCGTTTTCACGCTAGAACAGCCAGCAAGTATGAAAATGATGAAATTTCACGTCTTTTTCGCGTTTAAACTCGGTAGCGTCTTTATTTCAAATACTAGAGGGATGGTTTATATATCAAAATGAAGAGTATTTCGGGGCCTTCAAATTGAGGCTTAGGCACTTTTCTCTAGCTCTTACCGTTTTCACGCTAGAACAGCCAGCAAGTATGAAAATGATGAAATTTCACGTCTTTTTCGCGTTTAAACTCGGTAGCGTCTTTATTTCAAACACTAGAGGGATGGTTTATATATGAAAATGAAGAGTATTTCAGGGCCTACAAATTGAGGCTTAGGCACTTTTCTCTAGCTCTTACCGTTTTCACGCTAGAACAGCCAGCAAGTATGAAAATGATGAAATTTCACGTCTTTTTCGCGTTCAAACTCGGTAGCGTTTTTATTTCAAATACTAGCGCGATGGTATATAGATCAAAATGAAGAGCATTTCGGGGCCTACAAATTGAGGCTTAGGCACTTTTCTCTAGCTCTTACCGTTTTCACACTAGAACAGCCAGCAAGTATGAAAATGATGAAATTTCACGTCTTTTTCGCGTTTAAACTCGGTAGCGTCTTTATTTCAAATACTAGAGGGATGGTTTATATATCAAAATGAAGAGTATTTCGGGGCCTTCAAATTGAGGCTTAGGCACTTTTCTCTAGCTCTTACCGTTTTCACGCTAGAACAGCCAGCAAGTATGAAAATGATGAAATTTCACGTCTTTTTCGCGTTTAAACTCGGTAGCGTCTTTATTTCAAATACTAGAGGGATGGTTTATATATCAAAATGAAGAGTATTTCAGGGCCTACAAATTGAGGCTTAGGCACTTTTCTCTAGCTCTTACCGTTTTCACGCTAGAACAGCCAGCAAGTATGAAAATGATGAAATTTCACGTCTTTTTCGCGTTCAAACTCGGTAGCGTTTTTATTTCAAATACTAGCGCGATGGTATATAGATCAAAATGAAGAGCATTTCGGGGCCTACAAATTGAGGCTTAGGCACTTTTCTCTAGCTCTTACCGTTTTCACACTAGAACAGCCAGCAAGTATGAAAATGATGAAATTTCACGTCTTTTTCGCGTTTAAACTCGGTAGCGTCTTTATTTCAAATACTAGAGGGATGGTTTATATATGAAAATGAAGAGTATTTCAGGGCCTTCAAATTGAGGCTTAGGCACTTTTCTCTAGCTCTTACCGTTTTCACTTTCACGCTAGAACAGCCAGCAAGTATGAAAATGATGAAATTTCACGTCTTCTTCGCGTTTAAACTCGGTAGCGTTTTTATTTCAAAAACTAGAGGGATGGTTTATATATCAAAATGAAGAGTATTTCAGGGCCTACAAATTGAGGCTGTGGCACTTTTCTCTAGCTCTTACCATTTTCACGCTAGAACAGCCAGCAAGTATGAAGATGATGAAATTTCACGTCTTTTTCGCGTTTAAACTCGGTAGCGTCTTTATTTCAAATACTAGAGGGATGGTTTATATATCAAAATGAAGAGTATTTCGGGGCCTTCAAATTGAGGCTTAGGCACTTTTCTCTAGCTCTTACCGTTTTCACGCTAGAACAGCCAGCAAGTATGAAAATGATGAAATTTCACGTCTTTTTCGCGTTTAAACTCGGTAGCGTTTTTATTTCAAACACTAGAGGGATGGTTTATATATGAAAATGAAGAGTATTTCAGGGCCTACAAATTGAGGCTGTGGCACTTTTCTCTAGCTCTTACCATTTTCACGCTAGAACAGCCAGCAAGTATGAAGATGATGAAATTTCACGTCTTTTTCGCGTTTAAACTCGGTAGCGTCTTTATTTCAAATACTAGAGGGATGGTTTATATATGAAAATGAAGAGTATTTCAGGGCCTACAAATTGAGGCTTAGGCACTTTTCTCTAGCTCTTACCGTTTTCACGCTAGAACAGCCAGCAAGTATGAAAATGATGAAATTTCACGTCTTTTTCGCGTTTAAACTCGGTAGCGTCTTTATTTCAAATACTTTTCACTAGCTCTTACCGTTTTCATGCTAGAACGGCCAGCAAGTATGAAAATGATGAAATTTCACGTCTTTTTCGCGTTTAAACTCGGTAGCGTCTTTATTTCAAATACTAGAGGGATGGTTTATATATCAAAATGAAGAGTATTTCGGGACCTTCAAATTGAGGCTTAGGCACTTTTCTCTAGCTCTTACCGTTTTCACGCTAGAACAGCCAGCAAGTATGAAAATGATGAAATTTCACGTCTTTTTCGCGTTTAAACTCGGTAGCGTTTTTATTTCAAACACTAGAGGGATGGTTTATATATGAAAATGAAGAGTATTTCAGGGCCTACAAATTGAGGCTGAGGCACTTTTCTCTAGCTCTTACCATTTTCACGCTAGAACAGCCAGCAAGTATGAAGATGATGAAATTTCACGTCTTTTTCGCGTTTAAACTCGGTAGCGTCTTTATTTCAAATACTAGAGGGATGGTTTATATATGAAAATGAAGAGTATTTCAGGGCCTACAAATTGAGGCTTAGGCACTTTTCTCTAGCTCTTACCGTTTTCATGCTAGAACAGCCAGCAAGTATGAAAATGATGAAATTTCACGTCTTTTTCGCGTTTAAACTCGGTAGCGTCTTTATTTCAAATACTAGAGGGATGGTTTATATATCAAAATGAAGAGTATTTCGGGGCCTTCAAATTGAGGCTTAGGCACTTTTCTCTAGCTCTTACCGTTTTCACGCTAGAACAGCCAGCAAGTATGAAAATGATGAAATTTCACGTCTTTTTCGCGTTTAAACTCGGTAGCGTCTTTATTTCAAATACTAGAGGGATGGTTTATATATCAAAATGAAGAGTATTTCAGGGCCTACAAATTGAGGCTTAGGCACTTTTCTCTAGCTCTTACCGTTTTCACGCTAGAACAGCCAGCAAGTATGAAAATGATGAAATTTCACGTCTTTTTCGCGTTTAAACTCGGTAGCGTCTTTATTTCAAATACTAGAGGGATGGTTTATATATCAAAATGAAGAGTATTTCGGGACCTTCAAATTGAGGCTTAGGCACTTTTCTCTAGCTCTTACCGTTTTCACGCTAGAACAGCCAGCAAGTATGAAAATGATGAAATTTCACGTCTTTTTCGCGTTTAAACTCGGTAGCGTTCTTATTTCAAATACTAGAGGGATGGTTTATATATCAAAATGAAGAGTATTTCATGGCCTACCAATTGAGGCTGAGGCACTTTTCTATAGCTCTTACCGTTTTCACGCTAGAACAGCCAGCAAATATGAAAATGATGAAATTTCACGTCTTTTTCGCGTTTAAACTCGGTAGCGTTTTTGTTTCAACAACTAGAGGGATGGTTTATATATCAAAATGAAGAGCATTTCAGGGCCTACAAATTGAGGCTTAGGCACTTTTCTCTAGCTCTTACCGTTTTCATGCTAGAACAGCCAGCAAGTATGAAAATGATGAAATTTCACGTCTTTTTCGCGTTCAAACTCGGTAGCGTTTTTATTTCAAATACTAGCGCGATGGTATATAGATCAAAATGAAGAGCATTTCGGGGCCTACAAATTGAGGCTTAGGCACTTTTCTCTAGCTCTTACCGTTTTCACACTAGAACAGCCAGCAAATATGAAAATGATGAAATTTCACGTCTTTTTCGCGTTTAAACTCGGTAGCGTTTTTATTTCAAATACTAGAGGGATGGTTTATATATCAAAATGAAGAGTATTTCGGGGCCTTCAAATTGAGGCTTAGGCACTTTTCTCTAGCTCTTACCGTTTTCACGCTAGAACAGCCAGCAAGTATGAAAATGATGAAATTTCACGTCTTTTTCGCGTTTAAACTCGGTAGCGTCTTTATTTCAAATACTAGAGGGATGGTTTATATATGAAAATGAAGAGCATTTCAGGGCCTACAAATTGAGGCTTAGGCACTTTTCTCTAGCTCTTACCGTTTTCACGCTAGAACAGCCAGCAAGTATGAAAATGATGAAATTTCACGTCTTTTTCGCGTTTAAACTCGGTAGCGTCTTTATTTCAAATACTAGAGGGATGGTTTATATATGAAAATGAAGAGTATTTCAGGGCCTACAAATTGAGGCTTAGGCACTTTTCTCTAGCTCTTACCGTTTTCATGCTAGAACAGCCAGCAAGTATGAAAATGATGAAATTTCACGTCTTTTTCGCGTTTAAACTCAGTAGCGTCTTTATTTCAAATACTAGAGGGATGGTTTATATATCAAAATGAAGAGTATTTCGGGGCCTTCAAATTGAGGCTTAGGCACTTTTCTCTAGCTCTTACCGTTTTCACGCTAGAACAGCCAGCAAGTATGAAAATGATGAAATTTCACGTCTTTTTCGCGTTTAAACTCGGTAGCGTCTTTATTTCAAATACTAGAGGGATGGTTTATATATCAAAATGAAGAGTATTTCAGGGCCTACAAATTGAGGCTTAGGCACTTTTCTCTAGCTCTTACCGTTTTCATGCTAGAACAGCCAGCAAGTATGAAAATGACGAAATTTCACGTCTTTTTCGCGTTTAAACTCGGTAGCGTCTTTATTTCAAATACTAGAGGGATGGTTTATATATCAAAATGAAGAGTATTTCAGGGCCTACAAATTGAGGCTGAGGCACTTTTCTCTAGCTCTTACCGTTTTCATGCTAGAACAGCCAGCAAGTATGAAAATGATGAAATTTCACGTCTTTTTCGCGTTTAAACTCAGTAGCGTCTTTATTTCAAATACTAGAGGGATGGTTTATATATCAAAATGAAGAGTATTTCGGGGCCTTCAAATTGAGGCTTAGGCACTTTTCTCTAGCTCTTACCGTTTTCACGCTAGAACAGCCAGCAAGTATGAAAATGATGAAATTTCACGTCTTTTTCGCGTTTAAACTCGGTAGCGTCTTTATTTCAAATACTAGAGGGATGGTTTATATATCAAAATGAAGAGTATTTCAGGGCCTACAAATTGAGGCTTAGGCACTTTTCTCTAGCTCTTACCGTTTTCATGCTAGAACAGCCAGCAAGTATGAAAATGACGAAATTTCACGTCTTTTTCGCGTTTAAACTCGGTAGCGTTTTTATTTCAAACACTAGAGGGATGGTTTATATATGAAAATGAAGAGTATTTCAGGGCCTACAAATTGAGGCTGAGGCACTTTTCTCTAGCTCTTACCATTTTCACGCTAGAACAGCCAGCAAGTATGAAAATGATGAAATTTCACGTCTTTTTCGCGTTTAAACTCGGTAGCGTCTTTATTTCAAATACTAGAGGGATGGTTTATATATCAAAATGAAGAGTATTTCAGGGCCTACAAATTGAGGCTTAGGCACTTTTCTCTAGCTCTTACCGTTTTCATGCTAGAACAGCCAGCAAGTATGAAAATGATGAAATTTCACGTCTTTTTCGCGTTTAAACTCGGTAGCGTCTTTATTTCAAATACTAGAGGGATGGTTTATATATCAAAATGAAGAGTATTTCAGGGCCTACAAATTGAGGCTTAGGCACTTTTCTCTAGCTCTTACCGTTTTCATGCTAGAACAGCCAGCAAGTATGAAAATGATGAAATTTCACGTCTTTTTCGCGTTTAAACTCGGTAGCGTCTTTATTTCAAATACTAGAGGGATGGTTTATATATCAAAATGAAGAGTATTTCAGGGCCTACAAATTGAGGCTTAGGCACTTTTCTCTAGCTCTTACCGTTTTCACACTAGAACAGCCAGCAAGTATGAAAATGATGAAATTTCACGTCTTTTTCGCGTTTAAACTCGGTAGCGTCTTTATTTCAAATACTAGAGGGATGGTTTATATATCAAAATGAAGAGTATTTCAGGGCCTACAAATTGAGGCTTAGGCACTTTTCTCTAGCTCTTACCGTTTTCATGCTAGAACAGCCAGCAAGTATGAAAATGATGAAATTTCACGTCTTTTTCGCGTTCAAACTCGGTAGCGTTTTTATTTCAAATACTAGCGCGATGGTATATAGATCAAAATGAAGAGCATTTCGGGGCCTACAAATTGAGGCTTAGGCACTTTTCTCTAGCTCTTACCGTTTTCACACTAGAACAGCCAGCAAGTATGAAAATGATGAAATTTCACGTCTTTTTCGCGTTCAAACTCGGTAGCGTTTTTATTTCAAATACTAGCGCGATGGTATATAGATCAAAATGAAGAGCATTTCGGGGCCTACAAATTGAGGCTTAGGCACTTTTCTCTAGCTCTTACCGTTTTCACACTAGAACAGCCAGCAAGTATGAAAATGATGAAATTTCACGTCTTTTTCGCGTTTAAACTCGGTAGCGTCTTTATTTCAAATACTAGAGGGATGGTTTATATATCAAAATGAAGAGTATTTCAGGGCCTACAAATTGAGGCTTAGGCACTTTTCTCTAGCTCTTACCGTTTTCACGCTAGAACAGCCAGCATGTATGAAAATGATGAAATTTCACGTCTTTTTCGCGTTTAAACTCGGTAGCGTCTTTATTTCAAATACTAGAGGGATGGTTTATATATCAAAATGAAGAGTATTTCGGGGCCTTCAAATTGAGGCTTAGGCACTTTTCTCTAGCTCTTACCGTTTTCACACTAGAACAGCCAGCAAGTATGAAAATGATGAAATTTCACGTCTTTTTCGCGTTCAAACTCGGTAGCGTTTTTATTTCAAATACTAGCGCGATGGTATATAGATCAAAATGAAGAGCATTTCGGGGCCTACAAATTGAGGCTTAGGCACTTTTCTCTAGCTCTTACCGTTTTCACACTAGAACAGCCAGCAAGTATGAAAATGATGAAATTTCACGTCTTTTTCGCGTTTAAACTCGGTAGCGTTCTTATTTCAAATACTAGAGGGATGGTTTATATATCAAAATGAAGAGTATTTCATGGCCTACAAATTGAGGCTGAGGCACTTTTCTATAGCTCTTACCGTTTTCACGCTAGAACAGCCAGCAAATATGAAAATGATGAAATTTCACGTCTTTTTCGCGTTTAAACTCGGTAGCGTTTTTGTTTCAAACACTAGAGGGATGGTTTATATATGAAAATGAAGAGTATTTCAGGGCCTACAAATTGAGGCTGAGGCACTTTTCTCTAGCTCTTACCGTTTTCATGCTAGAACAGCCAGCAAGTATGAAAATGATGAAATTTCACGTCTTTTTCGCGTTTAAACTCGGTAGCGTTTTTATTTCAAATACTAGAGGGATGGTTTATATATCAAAATGAAGAGTATTTCAGGGCCTACAAATTGAGGCTTAGGCACTTTTCTCTAGCTCTTACCGTTTTCATGCTAGAACAGCCAGCAAGTATGAAAATGATGAAATTTCACGTCATTTTCGCGTTTAAACTCGGTAGCGTTTTTATTTCAAACACTAGAGGGATGGTTTATATATGAAAATGAAGAGTATTTCAGGGCCTACAAATTGAGGCTTAGGCACTTTTCTCTAGCTCTTACCGTTTTCATGCTAGAACAGCCAGCAAGTATGAAAATGATGAAATTTCACGTCATTTTCGCGTTTAAACTCGGTAGCGTTTTTATTTCAAACACTAGAGGGATGGTTTATATATGAAAATGAAGAGTATTTCAGGGCCTACAAATTGAGGCTTAGGCACTTTTCTCTAGCTCTTACCGTTTTCATGCTAGAACAGCCAGCAAGTATGAAAATGATGAAATTTCACGTCTTTTTCGCGTTTAAACTCGGTAGCGTCTTTATTTCAAATACTAGAGGGATGGTTTATATATCAAAATGAAGAGTATTTCAGGGCCTACAAATTGAGGCTTAGGCACTTTTCTCTAGCTCTTACCGTTTTCATGCTAGAACAGCCAGCAAATATGAAAATGATGAAATTTCACGTCTTTTTCGCGTTTAAACTCGGTAGCGTTTTTATTTCAAATACTAGAGGGATGGTTTATATATCAAAATGAAGAGCATTTCGGGGCCTACAAATTGAGGTTTAGGCACTTTTCTCTATCTCTTACCGTTTTGGCGCTAGAACAGCCAGCAAATATGAAAATGATGAAATTTCACGTCTTTTTCGCGTTTAAACTCGGTAGCGTTCTTATTTCAAATACTAGAGGGATGGTTTATATATCAAAATGAAGAGTATTTCATGGCCTACAAATTGAGGCTGAGGCACTTTTCTATAGCTCTTACCGTTTTCTCGCTAGAACAGCCAGCAAATATGAAAATGATGAAATTTCACGTCTTTTTCGCGTTTAAACTCGGTAGCGTTTTTGTTTCAACAACTAGAGGGATGGTTTATATATCAAAATGAAGAGCATTTCAGGGCCTACAAATTGAGGCTTAGGCACTTTTCTCTAGCTCTTACCGTTTTCATGCTAGAACAGCCAGCAAGTATGAAAATGATGAAATTTCACGTCTTTTTCGCGTTCAAACTCGGTAGCGTTTTTATTTCAAATACTAGCGCGATGGTATATAGATCAAAATGAAGAGCATTTCGGGGCCTACAAATTGAGGCTTAGGCACTTTTCTCTAGCTCTTACCGTTTTCACACTAGAACAGCCAGCAAATATGAAAATGATGAAATTTCACGTCTTTTTCGCGTTTAAACTCGGTAGCGTTTTTATTTCAAATACTAGAGGGATGGTTTATATATCAAAATGAAGAGTATTTCGGGGCCTTCAAATTGAGGCTTAGGCACTTTTCTCTAGCTCTTACCGTTTTCACGCTAGAACAGCCAGCAAGTATGAAAATGATGAAATTTCACGTCTTTTTCGCGTTTAAACTCGGTAGCGTCTTTATTTCAAATACTAGAGGGATGGTTTATATATGAAAATGAAGAGCATTTCAGGGCCTACAAATTGAGGCTTAGGCACTTTTCTCTAGCTCTTACCGTTTTCACGCTAGAACAGCCAGCAAGTATGAAAATGATGAAATTTCACGTCTTTTTCGCGTTTAAACTCGGTAGCGTCTTTATTTCAAATACTAGAGGGATGGTTTATATATGAAAATGAAGAGTATTTCAGGGCCTACAAATTGAGGCTTAGGCACTTTTCTCTAGCTCTTACCGTTTTCATGCTAGAACAGCCAGCAAGTATGAAAATGATGAAATTTCACGTCTTTTTCGCGTTTAAACTCAGTAGCGTCTTTATTTCAAATACTAGAGGGATGGTTTATATATCAAAATGAAGAGTATTTCGGGGCCTTCAAATTGAGGCTTAGGCACTTTTCTCTAGCTCTTACCGTTTTCACGCTAGAACAGCCAGCAAGTATGAAAATGATGAAATTTCACGTCTTTTTCGCGTTTAAACTCGGTAGCGTTTTTATTTCAAACACTAGAGGGATGGTTTATATATGAAAATGAAGAGTATTTCAGGGCCTACAAATTGAGGCTGAGGCACTTTTCTCTAGCTCTTACCATTTTCACGCTAGAACAGCCAGCAAGTATGAAAATGATGAAATTTCACGTCTTTTTGGCGTTCAAACTCGGTAGCGTTTTTATTTCAAATACTAGCGCGATGGTATATAGATCAAAATGAAGAGCATTTCGGGGCCTACAAATTGAGGCTTAGGCACTTTTCTCTAGCTCTTACCGTTTTCACACTAGAACAGCCAGCAAGTATGAAAATGATGAAATTTCACGTCTTTTTCGCGTTTAAACTCGGTAGCGTCTTTATTTCAAATACTAGAGGGATGGTTTATATATCAAAATGAAGAGTATTTCGGGGCCTTCAAATTGAGGCTTAGGCACTTTTCTCTAGCTCTTACCGTTTTCACGCTAGAACAGCCAGCAAGTATGAAAATGATGAAATTTCACGTCTTTTTCGCGTTCAAACTCGGTAGCGTTTTTATTTCAAATACTAGCGCGATGGTATATAGATCAAAATGAAGAGCATTTCGGGGCCTACAAATTGAGGCTTAGGCACTTTTCTCTAGCTCTTACCGTTTTCACACTAGAACAGCCAGCAAGTATGAAAATGATGAAATTTCACGTCTTTTTCGCGTTTAAACTCAGTAGCGTCTTTATTTCAAATACTAGAGGGATGGTTTATATATCAAAATGAAGAGTATTTCGGGGCCTTCAAATTGAGGCTTAGGCACTTTTCTCTAGCTCTTACCGTTTTCACGCTAGAACAGCCAGCAAGTATGAAAATGATGAAATTTCACGTCTTTTTCGCGTTTAAACTCGGTAGCGTTTTTATTTCAAACACTAGAGGGATGGTTTATATATGAAAATGAAGAGTATTTCAGGGCCTACAAATTGAGGCTGAGGCACTTTTCTCTAGCTCTTACCATTTTCACGCTAGAACAGCCAGCAAGTATGAAAATGATGAAATTTCACGTCTTTTTGGCGTTCAAACTCGGTAGCGTTTTTATTTCAAATACTAGCGCGATGGTATATAGATCAAAATGAAGAGCATTTCGGGGCCTACAAATTGAGGCTTAGGCACTTTTCTCTAGCTCTTACCGTTTTCACACTAGAACAGCCAGCAAGTATGAAAATGATGAAATTTCACGTCTTTTTCGCGTTTAAACTCGGTAGCGTCTTTATTTCAAATACTAGAGGGATGGTTTATATATCAAAATGAAGAGTATTTCAGGGCCTACAAATTGAGGTTTAGGCACTTTTCTCTAGCTCTTACCGTTTTCATGCTAGAACAGCCAGCAAGTATGAAAATGATGAAATTTCACGTCTTTTTCGCGTTCAAACTCGGTAGCGTTTTTATTTCAAATACTAGCGCGATGGTATATAGATCAAAATGAAGAGCATTTCGGGGCCTACAAATTGAGGCTTAGGCACTTTTCTCTAGCTCTTACCGTTTTCACACTAGAACAGCCAGCAAGTATGAAAATGATGAAATTTCACGTCTTTTTCGCGTTTAAACTCAGTAGCGTCTTTATTTCAAATACTAGAGGGATGGTTTATATATCAAAATGAAGAGTATTTCGGGGCCTTCAAATTGAGGCTTAGGCACTTTTCTCTAGCTCTTACCGTTTTCACGCTAGAACAGCCAGCAAGTATGAAAATGATGAAATTTCACGTCTTTTTCGCGTTTAAACTCGGTAGCGTTTTTATTTCAAACACTAGAGGGATGGTTTATATATGAAAATGAAGAGTATTTCAGGGCCTACAAATTGAGGCTGAGGCACTTTTCTCTAGCTCTTACCATTTTCACGCTAGAACAGCCAGCAAGTATGAAAATGATGAAATTTCACGTCTTTTTGGCGTTCAAACTCGGTAGCGTTTTTATTTCAAATACTAGCGCGATGGTATATAGATCAAAATGAAGAGCATTTCGGGGCCTACAAATTGAGGCTTAGGCACTTTTCTCTAGCTCTTACCGTTTTCACACTAGAACAGCCAGCAAGTATGAAAATGATGAAATTTCACGTCTTTTTCGCGTTTAAACTCGGTAGCGTCTTTATTTCAAATACTAGAGGGATGGTTTATATATCAAAATGAAGAGTATTTCAGGGCCTACAAATTGAGGTTTAGGCACTTTTCTCTAGCTCTTACCGTTTTCATGCTAGAACAGCCAGCAAGTATGAAAATGATGAAATTTCACGTCTTTTTCGCGTTCAAACTCGGTAGCGTTTTTATTTCAAATACTAGCGCGATGGTATATAGATCAAAATGAAGAGCATTTCGGGGCCTACAAATTGAGGCTTAGGCACTTTTCTCTAGCTCTTACCGTTTTCACACTAGAACAGCCAGCAAGTATGAAAATGATGAAATTTCACGTCTTTTTGGCGTTCAAACTCGGTAGCGTTTTTATTTCAAATACTAGCGCGATGGTATATAGATCAAAATGAAGAGCATTTCGGGGCCTACAAATTGAGGCTTAGGCACTTTTCTCTAGCTCTTACCGTTTTCACACTAGAACAGCCAGCAAGTATGAAAATGATGAAATTTCACATCTTTTTCGCGTTTAAACTCGGTAGCGTCTTTATTTCAAATACTAGAGGGATGGTTTATATATCAAAATGAAGAGTATTTCAGGGCCTACAAATTGAGGTTTAGGCACTTTTCTCTAGCTCTTACCGTTTTCATGCTAGAACAGCCAGCAAGTATGAAAATGATGAAATTTCACGTCTTTTTCGCGTTCAAACTCGGTAGCGTTTTTATTTCAAATACTAGCGCGATGGTATATAGATCAAAATGAAGAGCATTTCGGGGCCTACAAATTGAGGCTTAGGCACTTTTCTCTAGCTCTTACCGTTTTCACACTAGAACAGCCAGCAAGTATGAAAATGATGAAATTTCACATCTTTTTCGCGTTTAAACTCGGTAGCGTCTTTATTTCAAATACTAGAGGGATGGTTTATATATCAAAATGAAGAGTATTTCAGGGCCTACAAATTGAGGCTTAGGCACTTTTCTCTAGCTCTTACCGTTTTCACGCTAGAACAGCCAGCAAGTATGAAAATGATGAAATTTCACGTCTTTTTCGCGTTTAAACTCGGTAGCGTCTTTATTTCAAATACTAGAGGGATGGTTTATATATCAAAATGAAGAGTATTTCGGGGCCTTCAAATTGAGGCTTAGGCACTTTTCTCTAGCTCTTACCGTTTTCACACTAGAACAGCCAGCAAGTATGAAAATGATGAAATTTCACGTCTTTTTCGCGTTCAAACTCGGTAGCGTTTTTATTTCAAATACTAGCGCGATGGTATATAGATCAAAATGAAGAGCATTTCGGGGCCTACAAATTGAGGCTTAGGCACTTTTCTCTAGCTCTTACCGTTTTCACACTAGAACAGCCAGCAAGTATGAAAATGATGAAATTTCACGTCTTTTTCGCGTTTAAACTCGGTAGCGTTCTTATTTCAAATACTAGAGGGATGGTTTATATATCAAAATGAAGAGTATTTCATGGCCTACAAATTGAGGCTGAGGCACTTTTCTATAGCTCTTACCGTTTTCACGCTAGAACAGCCAGCAAGTATGAAAATGATGAAATTTCACGTCTTTTTCGCGTTTAAACTCGGTAGCGTCTTTATTTCAAATACTAGAGGGATGGTTTATATATCAAAATGAAGAGTATTTCGGGGCCTTCAAATTGAGGCTTAGGCACTTTTCTCTAGCTCTTACCGTTTTCACACTAGAACAGCCAGCAAGTATGAAAATGATGAAATTTCACGTCTTTTTCGCGTTCAAACTCGGTAGCGTTTTTATTTCAAATACTAGCGCGATGGTATATAGATCAAAATGAAGAGCATTTCGGGGCCTACAAATTGAGGCTTAGGCACTTTTCTCTAGCTCTTACCGTTTTCACACTAGAACAGCCAGCAAGTATGAAAATGATGAAATTTCACGTCTTTTTCGCGTTCAAACTCGGTAGCGTTTTTATTTCAAATACTAGCGCGATGGTATATAGATCAAAATGAAGAGCATTTCGGGGCCTACAAATTGAGGCTTAGGCACTTTTCTCTAGCTCTTACCGTTTTCACACTAGAACAGCCAGCAAGTATGAAAATGATGAAATTTCACGTCTTTTTCGCGTTTAAACTCGGTAGCGTCTTTATTTCAAATACTAGAGGGATGGTTTATATATCAAAATGAAGAGTATTTCAGGGCCTACAAATTGAGGCTTAGGCACTTTTCTCTAGCTCTTACCGTTTTCACGCTAGAACAGCCAGCAAATATGAAAATGATGAAATTTCACGTCTTTTTCGCGTTTAAACTCGGTAGCGTTTTTGTTTCAACAACTAGAGGGATGGTTTATATATCAAAATGAAGAGCATTTCAGGGCCTACAAATTGAGGCTTAGGCACTTTTCTCTAGCTCTTACCGTTTTCACACTAGAACAGCCAGCAAGTATGAAAATGATGAAATTTCACGTCTTTTTCGCGTTTAAACTCGGTAGCGTCTTTATTTCAAATACTAGAGGGATGGTTTATATATCAAAATGAAGAGTATTTCAGGGCCTACAAATTGAGGCTTAGGCACTTTTCTCTAGCTCTTACCGTTTTCACGCTAGAACAGCCAGCAAGTATGAAAATGATGAAATTTCACGTCTTCTTCGCGTTTAAACTCGGTAGCGTTTTTATTTCAAACACTAGAGGGATGGTTTATATATGAAAATGAAGAGTATTTCGGGGCCTACAAATTGAGGCTGAGGCACTTTTCTCTAGCTCTTACCGTTTTCACACTAGAACAGCCAGCAAGTATGAAAATGATGAAATTTCACGTCTTTTTCGCGTTTAAACTCGGTAGCGTCTTTATTTCAAATACTAGAGGGATGGTTTATATATCAAAATGAAGAGTATTTCAGGGCCTACAAATTGAGGCTTAGGCACTTTTCTCTAGCTCTTACCGTTTTCATGCTAGAACAGCCAGCAAGTATGAAAATGATGAAATTTCACGTCTTCTTCGCGTTTAAACTCGGTAGCGTTTTTATTTCAAACACTAGAGGGATGGTTTATATATGAAAATGAAGAGTATTTCGGGGCCTACAAATTGAGGCTGAGGCACTTTTCTCTAGCTCTTACCGTTTTCACACTAGAACAGCCAGCAAGTATGAAAATGATGAAATTTCACGTCTTTTTCGCGTTTAAACTCGGTAGCGTCTTTATTTCAAATACTAGAGGGATGGTTTATATATCAAAATGAAGAGCATTTCGGGGCCTACAAATTGAGGCTTAGGCACTTTTCTCTAGCTCTTACCGTTTTCACACTAGAACAGCCAGCAAGTATGAAAATGATGAAATTTCACGTCTTTTTGGCGTTCAAACTCGGTAGCGTTTTTATTTCAAATACTAGCGCGATGGTATATAGATCAAAATGAAGAGCATTTCGGGGCCTACAAATTGAGGCTTAGGCACTTTTCTCTAGCTCAAATAAATGCAATTAACATACTGCTTGATGCGTAAGAGCATGCACGTTTCTTAATCGGTAGTATTAAATCAACTAACCTTAACGAAATATCTGCACGTATTCCTGTATTCATCATCAAAGCACTAATTCACGCACTACAGTTAATTGATCACTTAAAACAATTAGTGTTTGCACAAACCCACACATGTATTGACAATCAATCACAATTTCCCGACCGAAATACCTAGCGAGATGACAGCGCGTGATGCTGTTAGACCGATCACTGACTCACGCGTTTGCTTCGAGCGAGAGTTTATTTATGGAACTTGTTTATGATTCATTTATTATTCAAATAAACATGTTTATCGTATTATTATTTAGTTAGTATCACTAATATAAGTGATTCAAATTGAGCTTGCTATTATTATTGTTAGAATTGGACTGTTGCAAAAAGACGTGAAATTTCATTATTTTCTTATTTGCTGGCTGTTGTAGCGCGAAAACGGTAATAGCTAGAGAAAAGTGTCTAAGCCTCAATTTGTAGGCCCCGAAATACTCTACATTTTGATATATGAATCATCTCTCTAGCATTTTTAGTAAAATTGCTAGCCAGTTTAAACCGAGAAAAGTCGTGAAATTTCATCATTTTCATATTTGCTGAGAGCTGTAGCGTCAAAACGGTAAGAGCTACAGAAAAGTGCTTCAGTCTCAATTTGTAGGCCCCGAAATAATCTACATTTTGATATATAAACCATCTCTCTAGCATTTGTAATAAAAATGCTACCGAGTATAAACCGAGAAAAGTCGTGAAATTTCATCATTTTCATATTTTCTGACCGTTGTAGCGCCAAAACGGTAAGAGCTAGAGAAAAGTGCTTAAGCCTCAGTTTGTAGGCCTTGAAATACTCTACATTTTGATATATTAACCATCTCTCTAGCATTTGTAATAAAAATGCTACCGAGTTTAAACCGAGAAAAGTCGTGAAATTTCAGCATTTTCATATTTTCTGACCGTTGTAACACCAAAACGGTAAGAGCTAGAAAAAAGTGTCTAATCCTTAATTTGTAGGCCCTGAAATACTCTACATTTTGATATATAAACCATTTCTCTTAGTAGTTGAAATAACGACGCTACCGAGTTTAATCGGGGGAAAACATAAAATTTCATCATTTTCACATTTACCGACCGCATTTTACTCGTGTAAACCAGGCTTTAAGTAGCCACTGTATAGACGTGACGTGTGACATGACGTGTAAAATAACCTAAACACACAATTAAACAACATCGGGGGCTCACGGTTTTTTTGGGTTTAGTAGTTTTATTATTTGTGCGCGCCGATCAGTGCCAGGATGGTGTTGATGACAATGATAGCACGCGTGGCCGATGGCCTGCCGCTGGCCGCCACAATGCAAGAGGATGAACAGGTAAAATAAGATTAACTCATCCTATTAACTATTGCCTAATAATTACTGTTGCTGTTTGTAGTCAGGGAAGTCAGTGCTGGACTACCAGAATCAGGCTAAGATGCTGTTCCGTAAACTTGGCCCACAAAGTCCTGTCCGATGCACTATAGAAACAGGACCATATTTATTTCAGTAAGCTATGCAATTATAAAACAATAATATATATATATACATATATATATATATATATATATATATATATATATATATATATATAATCATGGCTGTATTTGATAAGCTTTCATTTATCTCTTGGAGCTGTTCTGGGCTGTCTTAGAACAACCCAGAACAGCTCTGAAATGATAAACAAAAGTAGCTTTGTTGGTCCTGTATATTTATATATTTTTCTAGTTATTTAATAGAGCATGACATCTGTTATTTGGTTCTGTGTGAACGGAACTACTCAAAAAGGCTGGCGTATTCATATTTGGATGATATTGCACAAGAATTCCACAGGCAATATGGGAAACGAGTGAACACAGTGACTCGACCTTACACATTCATAGAGTTTGATAACTATATACAGAAAGCAAAGAAGATTTTTACTGACTCAAGATCACGGCGCAACTTGAGTAACATCAACAATCAGTTGCAGGATGTGCAGAGGATTATGGTGCAGAATATTGATGATGTGTTGCAACGGGGGACTGTTTTATCAGGTAACTAAAATACATACAACTATCCTACTATCACATTGTTTTTGTTTCCAGTTGATGAACAAAGCTGTCAGTAATAAAAATATTATATATCTAAAATGATATGTTGGTTGGCTTCAAAAAGTTGTCCTCGTTTTCATAATATAGGGATTATTTTCTATGACACAAAATTTATAATACAATAAATTGATTATATATTCTTTCCTTACAGAGTTGGATACAAAAACACAAAATCTATCAATGCTGACACAAAAATACAAGAAGGATGCCACATATCTAAACACCAAGTCAATGTATGTGAAGGCTGCAGCAGGCTGTATTGTTGTAATGGTCTTTGTTTTATACTTCTGGGTGCTTTAAGGTGATTGCTCTTGTTATATTTTGGTGATAAGGACATTTAATTATTAAGGGACAATCACGGGTTCATTTTATATTCCCCCCATACTAGTTGGCCCCCCCAAAAAAAAAATTGAAACCTGAAAAGTGTTTGAGCAAATGTAAATTGTAAGTACGAAACAACTGTGTTTTTGTGTATATTAGAACAATTGAGAAATAAAGGATATTTATATATTTGCTGTGTCAAATAAATTATAATAATTTTAGGTTGAGGTATGATGAATCATTTTTATTGTACTGGAATTATGTTTCTACTGCTTTTGCTATGGAAAATAAACTAAATGAAAGTATTGAGTGTTATTTTGTTCCCTTTAAATGATGTTTTTTGGACATACATTTTTGATTTTGATGCTAATGATGATTCCACATGAACATTTTTAAACACTTTCTAGTCTTGAAGATGGCCCATTGGAGATTTTATGCTATCTCTTACTTCCAGTATTGTTAATAAAAATGGCACCAAAATTAATTGTAAATTTCCCATATTTTGTGAGAAACAAGCAAAATTTGAAAAATTTACAATAGTTTTCCTCATGCTGGTATTCACCAACATCCCATAAAATTTATAGGTGCTAAGATATTGAATGGATACATTTAAAATGTCATTGTGACAGAATATGCCAAAACAAATGTCAAATAGTGATTGCAATTGGAGCTTTGATGACACCTTTTGTTTTAATCATTCAGTGTTTCCAATAGAGAGAATCTAAAGTAACTAAATTCCCTAGATAATCTATTTATTGTTGCTATAACAACAAATACTTATGGGTTCAATAGCTATTGACACATTTATGGAATGTTATTGAATATGGGGGTCAGTGCCATTTATATTAATAATGCTCGAAAGATGGTTCATATGGCAAAAATGTAGAATATTTCTTTTTCTTGTCGTGCTTTTTCGCTTTTCTAGAATTGCAAAAAGATATATCAACTGCATATAAATATTTAATAAAAATATAAATTATATCATACACATTTCTCGCTTAAAATTATGTTTATAAAATATAACAATGTAATTTACATAGAGAATTAAAGAACCTTCCTCTTTACGCGCATTTTTTTTCACCCCACAAACTCACGTCGTTGATAACGTTGTAGTTATGTAGTAGTAGTAAAAAATATTTACCGCCCCTCTTGAAAAAATAAATTAAGACCCATTTTGTTTGTACTTTAACCACCACAGATTATAGTGTTATATTATTATCGGTATATTTTTTCGTCCGATGGATACGCCGCTATGAAATAGGGTTGTGAGTTGTTTTGGTAGTAGGGCATTCGTCCGATTGTAGAGTAAGCGGGCCGTGAGGCTTGTGGGGGCGGCATTTTATGGGGTAGAGTCGCTGCGTATCCAGCAGCATAGGGTGGCACAGCATACATAGGTGGCGCGCCTTTTACGCTGCAAGTAGCGCAACTGGGGGGTGGGCCCATGATAGGGGCTAACTGAGTACTGCCCATTCGAAGACGTATGATACAAATGATTATGATGAGGATGATTATGAACGCTACGACTCCACCTACGATTCCTATAATTAAAGTATCGTCATTTGTTACGGTTGATTGTGATGTGAGGGTTGGTTTAGGTTTAACTTTTTCCGTGGTGGCTATGGACCAAATAATTTCAGGTTCAGTTGTTTTTGGGATCAAACGAGTTGTTTTTGATGCAGCTAATGTGGTTAGTGGTGTTGTTGAGGTTATTTTACGTGGATCGCATGTTAACTCATCATCCCCTACTTCCACCAGTAGTTTATTTACTAAATGTTCAGGTGCTGTACATCGTACTGCGTTCATGTGTGATGGCAACCATCTACGAAGAGCTCTTGCGCTACAGTCACAAATAATTGGATTCGTTTGTAGTCCTGCGATTTTTAAATCACCTCTACGATCATCCAATGTGACTAATAATTGTGGATTTAGTGTGGACAATTGTGAACCTGTTACATCAAGATTTAAATGACTAGAACGTGGTACAGGGAAGAACAACGCGGGTGGTAATGATGTTAATGATGTGTTCATTAAACGGATCATAACATTAGCTCCTTTAAGTCCAGAAAGGGTTCCGGATGAAATACTACGTAGACGACTTCCATGCAAGCCTAGTTCTTTCAATCGCGGATGTAATACCGATTGCAATTGTTCGCTCCCAATAGCAGCGTCTTTTGTTTCAATATTAAGGTATTCAAGGGATAATAAATGTTGCAACATACCTGGTATATCTAAATAACCCAGTTTGGGGTAATTATAGGCATCTAGTAGTGATAAATTTGGAACTGATTTGAATGCGTTTTTTTCAATACGCGCGCAATTTGGTAGATCGTTTAGACTGAAAAACCGTAACGACTTTAAACCCTCGAAATCACTCTCACTGATCCCACTAATAGGATTGGATGAAATATTAAGCGCCTGCAAATTGCGAAGTATAGTCCAAATATTCGGAAAACGCGTAAGCTCCGTTATAGCGTTATTAGAAATATCCAAATGCTCTAAAAGCGTTGTCCTCTCAAAAACCTTTGATGACAACTCGGATATGCTATTAAAACTCAAATTGAGGCGATTTAAAAATGGAGTCTCTAATTGCGCGACCGTTTTAATCCCCGTACCGGCCAAATTCAACTCACGAACTGTTTTAGGCTCTCCTAAAATATTAGCCACAGCCTCATCCGATAACGGGTTGAACGACAAATCGAGCTTTTTGATATTAACCATAATACTATCATCCGCCGGTATATCCTTCAATTGGTTATGCGATAAATCAACGGATGATACGAAAAAGTATTGACGCTGTAACGCCTTCAACGGAGCCACCTCAAAATGATTCCGTGCCAAATTAATATTCTCCAACATCTGCAACCGAGCCCTCTCAAAAATAGTCTCAGGCAAATCCGCCAACAAATTCCCCTCCAAATCCAACATCTCAATCCGAACCAGTCCCTCAAAAGTCCGTTCCCCAAGCCGCTCCAACCGATTGTTCTTCAAATCCAGCACCTGCAACTGCGTCGAATTATGAAACGCCATCTCACTAATACTCTCAATCAAATTATCCCCCAACAACAACGTCCGTAATCGCGGCAAACGTGCGAAATCCAACTCCTCTACACTCTTCAACGCGTTGCCCGATAAATCAACAAACTCCAAAAACTGTAGTGTCGCAATCAGTTCAGCCGGAAAGAAATTAAACTTATTCCCACTCGCTACAATCCGCTTGAGCCGTGGATGTATCCGAAAAGACGACGGAAACAAGTAACTCAACTGATTGCTAGATATATCCAACAACTCCAAACTGGTCCCAGTGTTAAACAATTCCCCTTTAAATGAAGTCAACTGGTTTCCCTGTAGATACAACTCACGTAAATTCATTACATTCACAAAAGCCCCCTGTCGGATGTTACTAATCCCGTTGTTGCTTAAATCAACACGGGTTAAATTGCGTAGGTTGACCAATACGCCATCGGGTATTTCGCTTAAGTCGTTGTCGTTCAAATAAATTTCTTGTATGGCGCCACTTTTAGCGAACAAGTCCGGGCTTAGTTGTTTCAAGTTGATGCGAGACAAGTCGACCCGTCGCAGGTCGCCCAATTTATGTAGAATCACACCTGGGATGGCACTCAAATGCGCGTTGCGGCTCAAATTGAGCGACTGTAGGGCTGGCATTAGGTTGAATGCGTTGCGTGCCAGCTCGGTTAGCTGGTTGTCGCTTAAATCCAAGGAAATTAATTTCGTTAGTGCTAGCAGGGGGCCGGTTAGAGTGGTTATACGGTTTTGGGATGCTCGCAGTGTGAGTAGAGTGTTTTCCAAGCCGGTGAATGTGTCTGAGTTTAATGTTGTCAGTAAGTTGCGCGTTAGGTCCAAGTTTTGTAGTTGTTGGAAGTACTGGAAGGTGGCCGATGGGAGTTCACGGATTACGTTCTTTGAGAGTACTAGTGTTGTTACTTTTTCGGCGATTGAGCGTAGAATGTCGTCTGATAGGGCTGCGACGCGGTTGTAGTCTAATTGGAGGTGGGTTAGGCGTGGAAGGCGGCCCAGTGCGGACGCTGGTATTAGTAGGATGTTGTTGTCTTTCAAACTGAGGTACTCTAAGTTGTCTAGTCCTTCGAACGCATCATCTTCGATCTACGGAAATTTTATAGTTAAAAATTAAATCAATTGAAACATATATAAGTGTGAATCCACCTCTTAGCAATCTACATATCTAGATTTCGATCTTATTAAATCTCATAAGTGTAGTAGCTCAGCTAGTGAGGATACAAATATAATATAACTAAAGCCTTGGTTTCCTAGGAAGCGGTGTCGACAAAAGCGGTCGTATTTCACGTCATTTTGACGTCACAAATGTTATTTATGTATATTTAAATACATCTGGTAAGCCAGAGAGTGGTATACTTCAAAGTATTGAGAAAATGTCATGAATTACACTGGAAACTGGTGAGTTATTCAAATTACATGTACTTAAAACGTATCTTAATATGCAAATGACGTCAAAAACGGTCGTATTTATAGACACCGCTTGCTAGGAAACCAGGACTTAACTCCACCCCCCAGGAAAGTTAAACGCCATCTGGCGGCACCATGTCAATTAGCAATGCACACCCATATGGTATATTGAGTCAATTGACTTTCTTTTGCATACCACAGCAAACATTATTCGCCTATTCTGCTACCCCTCGTGTTACTTTGCACTCCATGAGCTCTGTATTAGTCCGGGATTGACATAAATGGATGTAGTTTGAGTTATTTCAAGATTACGCCATCAAAATGTACACAATATACTTACAGTTCTTAAGGAATTCACCCCTATATCCAATCTCCTTAGCTGTTTGAGCCCCAGAAATGTTCCAGGCACGATGTTTGCAATATTATTTCGACTTAAATCAAGATGGTAGAGGCTGGTTAGAGCCACCAAATCATTATTATCCAAACTCTAGAAAATAAAAACAATACATTATTTATGTAACATGTATTTAAGCCCTTTAAATACTAATTATTTAAGAAAAAATGATATAACAACCCTCTAGGGGGAAAATTAAACGACATCTGGCGGCACCACATCAATTAGCAATTCACACCCTATGGTAACATGCTCATGCCATCTCGATCACCGGGTAGTGTCCTCTATGCAATAATATTACTAATTATTTTTTTTGTCCGCGCTTCTTTAAATTCCTCTGGCATTTATTGCCTAGATATAGCATTGTATTTTGCAAATTTTTGCTAATTTTGACTTACATTATGTAATGTGTCTATATTAGTCATGTGACTAATATAGTAGACGACTATTTTTCTATTTTTGGAAAATGTCTGTGTGTCTGTGCGTGTGTACGTCTGTCTGTGAACAAAATTTCGAAAAACCGCCCCAACGGAAATTTGGAAATCGACTAAGAAAGCGAACTGGGTGATCCCGTGAACAAAATCAACGAATTCTCACCAAGTGGGGAAGGCGGATCGAGAAATCGCTTCACCTAATTAATGGACGCCCCCTAATACGTGGCATAAGATAGTTTCGAATCCAATCAACCAACAAAGTTTGACTGCCGTTTCCTCAAATCGTAATTTTTCAACTTGTGCAGTGCTCCACAGATATTATAGGAATGAACTCTTACCTGTATTAAATTCGACGATAAATTCAAATACCGCAGGCCTACAAACGCTTTCAGAGCGACCGTAGGGAACTCGTTGATGAAATTCTCAGACAAATCCAACTGCTGTAGATTATCGGCTCCTTGGAAAACGTCGCTGTTAAACTTGGTGAGTTTATTATGACCGAGTTTAAGACTTTTGAGCTTCTCAAGTCGTCCAAACGCGCCGCCTTCGATGCTTGCAATTAGGTTGTGACTTATGTCTATGATGTCCAAGCTTTCTTGGGCTTGGAATGCTCCAGATTTTATTATACCTAGAATATTCATATAGAATATTTGAAATAAACTATAAAACTAAATATATAATTAATGTAATATACAGTGTGGTGTGAGATAGTTTGATCTCCATCATTGTTATGAATCAATGTTAATCAAAATAAAATGTTCAGAACGCTTCTAGTAACCATTTTAGTGAAAAACTCTTCTCATAACTAACGTGTCAGAATGTGGTAAAACGTGTCAGAATGTGTTAAAAGCGTTAAAATGTCTTAACATGTGTAAAACGTGTCATAATTTGTAAAAACATGTCAACATATTTCACATTTTTACACATTTAGACACGTTTTGATACATTTCGACACATTTAGACATATTATGGCAGTCGAAATGTATCAAAACGTGTCTAAAGGTCGTTTTAGACAAGACAATTTCTTAGCATAAAAGTTGTTCAAGAACTGAATTCATATATCCTCCTCCCGTACAATTTGTTATTGATAAATAGAACGCGTTATATTTTTCCATCCAATTCAATATTCTAATAATTTGCTGTATGATACGAGATAATTTAGATTGTCTCGCATCTTGACTAACTTTTAAGTCAAGAAATTGTCTTGTCTAAAACGACCTTAAATGTGTGAAAATGTGAAATATGTAATTCGCATATTTTTAGTTATTTTTTATTTTGAGTTTTGAATTATTTTTTATATTATATTTTTATTTATATTTTATAAAAATTGGTTGATAACGAAGATGGTGCATATACTTCTTCCGCAGCATTTGTATAAATGTTTAAATAATATAAGACGCCAAGGACAATATAAATCTAATTATCATATAGTTAATTAATTAAAAACAAACTTACTAATTCTGTTATCTTTGATGGATAATATTTTCAAGCTCTTGGGGCCATTTAAGGAAGCTCCAGGCACGGAGATGAGGCTGTTTCGATCCAAAAATAATTCCTGCAATATAACAAAGTTAATTTAACATAAACAACCTGTACTACCTGTACGTAACATGTACCTTGTTTCTTATACATAAACGACTTAAAATAGTTTATGAAACATTTACAAAAAATCATTGGCGGCGAGAATAATTTTGAATTCTACCTACTTGAAGATTCTCACAGCCTTCCAGTATGCCCTCCTCGATGGACTTGATGCCATTGCCGCTGATATCCAGCAGTTGGAGATGCTTGAGGCCATGGAACTCGCTGCTGGAGAAAATCGGGTTGAGCGTGTCGCCCAGCAGGTTGTCGGAGAGGCGCAACTCGATGAGCGACTCCTGCAGGCCGCTCAGGAGTCGGTCGGTCAGTCGGCGCAGCGAGTTCCCGGAGAAGTCCAGACTGCGAATGGGCAAGCCGGATTGAGCAAAAGCCTAAGAACAAGCAACAAAATACACATTATCTTTTGAAGCCAATTAAAGCTGCACATAGTTTTTTAAATAATTTCAACCCTCTAATAGTGTATTAGAGTGATATCATCTCGCTTTACACCCCTCACCAATGCACCCAACTGATCCCCAGCTTGTGCCTCCTCTAAAATCTGATGGAACATTTCCACACCAGTAACAGTGCTCTTTAGCGTTTTACTATACCCAACAAACTCACAATCAGAGCCCTTCTTAAGAACCCCACGTTCTAATCTACCTGTTACAACAGTACCATCATAGCGTGTTTCCATCCAATGGCTATTATACCATTGGTTTGAAAACATGCTTTAGCTGTAAGCCATGGATTAGCTGGCCTCAATTTAACTAGACCTGAGAACGAAGCACAGGGCAGAAGACTCGAGTTGGGCGTGGCGTCATCAAGATTATATTCGCAAAAAAATTTACAACTAACCCCCTAGGAGGAAAGTTAAACGCCATCTGGCGGCACCACATCAATTAGCAATGCACACTTATATATGTTTTATATTTCATACTTTCCGCTTACGGAGAGTCAGTTTTCAACTGGCGTTTGCTGTCCCCTCCTTACTTCTTGAGTTTTCTACCCAAATCTTCCAACTTTAATTTGATATTCCATTAAGACTTGAAGATATATATATTATCAATTGCCTTTTACCTTTCGGTGTAGGCTTGAAGATAAAAAGAAGATAATAATAAAATTTGTGACTTACTTGTGTCGGTAGTGCTTGATATCCTGCATGTCTTTGCTTGAAGGTGACTATAGGGGCGCCGTAGGGTAACGTGGGGAAATCGCCTGCGAAAACGACGCGATCACAGTCCACGCTAATAGCTGGATTTCCTTCCAGTGCTGCCTCCACAGGGCCTAAAGCGCACCGGCAGGGTAGCCGTAGTTCGCGGGATATTTCCGCGCATGGCCGGTACGAGTTTGATAATACTAATGATGGCAAGATGAAGACCAGTACACCACTGACGATTACGCACAAGGAGTTCATCTGAAAATCCAAAAATATATTTACTATATAGCATTCATATTCCTACGATGGATAAATACTGTTCGAACTCTGATGACTACAATACAGAGACGAAAAAGACATATGACTAAACTAAGGTAACGTAACTAAAAGTACAACTGAACTGACAATCGAAGACAAAATTGAAAATATCTGGTGTGCAGGCACCACACGACTTTCGAATCATCAAAATGAAAATGAAACAAAAAGGCAAATTTGTCAAATATTGTCAAAAATGTCAATGTCCAAATGTCAAAAATGTCAAATGTCAAAAATGTCAAATATCAAATGTCAAAAATAACAAATATCCAAATATCAAAAATGTCAAATGTCCAAATGTCAAAAGTCCAAATGTCAAATGTCCAAAATGTCAAATTTCAAGCCCGACAAACTGGCAATTGGAAGTTTTCCACTAGCTCTTATCGTTTTCCCGGAAAATGCAAAAAACTGATCAAAAGACGTGATTTTGGTGGCAATTACCGGTTTTTCGGGCATAACTTTTTTATATTTGATGCTACAAAGATGATTCAAATTGCAAAGTTGTAGAGAATTTCAAGCCCGACAAACGGGCCATTGGAAGTTTTCCACTAGCTCTTATCGTTTTCCCGGAAATAACGAAAAACTGATCAAAAGACGTGATTTTGGTGGCAAATACCGTTTTTTCGGGCATAACTTTTTTATATTTAATGCTACAAAGATGATTCAAATTGCAAAGTTGTAGAGAATTTCAAGCCCGACAAACGGGCCATTGGAAGTTTTCCACTAGCTCTTATCGTTTTCTCGGAAAATCCAAAAAACTGATCAAAAGACGTGATATTGGTGCCAAATACCGGTTTTTCGGGCATAACTTTTTTATATTTGATGCTACAAAGATGATTCAAATTGCAAAGTTGTAGAGAATTTCAAGCCCGACAAACGGGCCATTGGAAGTTTTCCACTAGCTCTTATCGTTTTCCCGGAAATAATGAAAAACTGATCAAAATACGTGATTTTGGTGCCAAATACCGGTTTTTCGGGCATAACTTTTTTATATTTGATGCTACAAAGATGATTCAAATTGCAAAGTTGTAGAGAATTTCAAGCCCGACAAACGGGCCATTGGAAGTTTTCCACTAGCTCTTATCGTTTTCCCGAAAATAACGAAAAACTGATCAAAATACGTTATTTTGGTGTCATTTACCGGTTTTTCGGGCATAACTTTTTTATATTTGATGCTACAAAGATGATTCAAATTGCAAAGTTGTAGAGAATTTCAAGCCCGACAAACGGGCCATTGGAAGTTTTCCACTAGCTCTTATCGTATTCCCGGAATGCCAATTACCGGTTTTTCGGGCATAACTTTTTTATATTTGATGCTACAAAGATGATTCAAATTGCAAAGTTGTAGAGAATTTCAAGCCCGACAAACGGGCCATTGGAAGTTTTCCACTAGCTCTTATCGTTTTCCCGAAAATAACGAAAAACTGATCAAAATACGTTATTTTGGTGTCATTTACCGGTTTTTCGGGCATAACTTTTTTATATTTGACGCTACAAAGATGATTCAAATTGCAAAGTTGTAGAGAATTTCAAGCCCGACAAACGGGCCATTGGAAGTTTTCCACTAGCTCTTATCGTTTTCTCGGAAAATCAAAAAAACTGATCAAAAGACGTGATTTTGGTGTCATTTACCGGTTTTTCGGGCATAACTTTTTTATATTTGATGCTACAAAGATGATTCAAATTGCAAAGTTGTAGAGAATTTCAAGTCCGACAAACGGGCCATTGGAAGTTTTCCACTAGCTCTTATCGTTTTCCCGGAAATAACGAAAAACTGATCAAAAGACGTGATTTTGGTGGCAATTACCGGTTTTTCGGGCATAACTTTTTTATATTTGATGCTACAAAGATAATTCAAATTGCAAAGTTGTAGAGAATTTCAAGCCCGACAAACGGGCCATTGGAAGTTTTCCACTAGCTCTTATCGTTTTCCCGGAAAATGCAAAAAACTGATCAAAAGACGTGATTTTGGTGCCAAATACCGGTTTTTCGGGCATAACTTTTTTATATTTGATGCTACAAAGATGATTCAAATTGCAAAGTTGTAGAGAATTTCAAGCCCGACAAACGGGTCATTGGAAGTTTTCCACTAGCTATTATCGTTTTCCCGGAAAATGCAAAAAACTGATCAAAAGACGTGATTTTGATGCCAATTACCGGTTTTTCGGGCATAACTTTTTTATATTTGATGCTACAAAGATGATTCAAATTGCAAAGTTGTAGAGAATTTCAAGCCCGACAAACGGGCCATTGGAAGTTTTCCACTAGCTCTTATCGTTTTCCCGGAAAATGCAAAAAACTGATCAAAAGACGTGATTTTGGTGCCAATTACCGGTTTTTCGGGCATAACTTTTTTATATTTGATGCTACAAAGATGATTCAAATTGCAAAGTTGTAGAGAATTTCAAGCCCGACAAACGGGCCATTGGAAGTTTTCCACTAGCTCTTATCGTTTTCCCGGAAAATGCAAAAAACTGATCAAAAGACGTGATTTTGGTGCCAATTACCGGTTTTTCGGGCATAACTTTTTTATATTTGATGCTACAAAGATGATTCAAATTGCAAAGTTGTAGAGAATTTCAAGCCCGACAAACGGGCCATTGGAAGTTTTCCACTAGCTCTTATCGTTTTCCCGGAAAATGCAAAAAACTGATCAAAAGACGTGATTTTGGTGCCAATTACCGGTTTTTCGGGCATAACTTTTTTATATTTGATGCTACAAAGATGATTCAAATTGCAAAGTTGTAGAGAATTTCAAGCCCGACAAACGGGCCATTGGAAGTTTTCCACTAGCTCTTATCGTTTTCCCGGAAAATGCAAAAAACTGATCAAAAGACGTGATTTTGGTGCCAAATACCGGTTTTTCGGGCATAACTTTTTTATATTTGATGCTACAAAGATGATTCAAATTGCAAAGTTGTAGAGAATTTCAAGCCCGACAAACGGGTCATTGGAAGTTTTCCACTAGCTATTATCGTTTTCCCGGAAAATGCAAAAAACTGATCAAAAGACGTGATTTTGATGCCAATTACCGGTTTTTCGGGCATAACTTTTTTATATTTGATGCTACAAAGATGATTCAAATTGCAAAGTTGTAGAGAATTTCAAGCCCGACAAACGGGCCATTGGAAGTTTTCCACTAGCTCTTATCGTTTTCCCGGAAAATGCAAAAAACTGATCAAAAGACGTGATTTTGGTGCCAATTACCGGTTTTTCGGGCATAACTTTTTTATATTTGATGCTACAAAGATGATTCAAATTGCAAAGTTGTAGAGAATTTCAAGCCCGACAAACGGGCCATTGGAAGTTTTCCACTAGCTCTTATCGTTTTCCCGGAAAATCAAAAAAACTGATCAAAAGACGTGATTTTGGTGCCAATTACCGGTTTTTCGGGCATAACTTTTTTATATTTGATGCTACAAAGATGATTCAAATTGCAAAGTTGTAGAGAATTTCAAACCCGACAAACGGGCCATTGGAAGTTTTCCACTAGCTCTTATCGTTTTCCCGGAAAATGCAAAAAACTGATCAAAAGACGTGATTTTGGTGGCAATTACCGGTTTTTCGGCCATAACTTTTTTATATTTGATGCTACAAAGATGATTCAAATTGCAAAGTTGTAGAGAATTTCAAGCCCGACAAACGGGCCATTGGAAGTTTTCCACTAGCTCTTATCGTTTTCCCGGAAAATGCAAAAAACTGATCAAAAGACGTGATTTTGGTGGCAATTACCGGTTTTTCGGCCATAACTTTTTTATATTTGATGCTACAAAGATGATTCAAATTGCAAAGTTGTAGAGAATTTCAAGCCCGACAAACGGGTCATTGGAAGTTTTCCACTAGCTATTATCGTTTTCCCGGAAATAACGAAAAACTGATCAAAATACGTTATTTTGGTGTCATTTACCGGTTTTTCGGGCATAACTTTTTTATATTTGATGCTACAAAGATGATTCAAATTGCAAAGTTGTAGAGAATTTCAAGCCCGACAAACGGGTCATTGGAAGTTTTCCACTAGCTATTATCGTTTTCCCGGAAATAACGAAAAACTGATCAAAATACGTTATTTTGGTGTCATTTACCGGTTTTTCGGGCATAACTTTTTTATATTTGATGCTACAAAGATGATTCAAATTGCAAAGTTGTAGACAATTTCAAGCCCGACAAACGGGCCATTGGAAGTTTTCCACTAGCTCTTATCGTTTTCCCGGAAAATCAAAAAAACTGATCAAAAGACGTGATTTTGGTGCCAATTACCGGTTTTTCGGGCATAACTTTTTTATATTTGATGCTACAAAGATGATTCAAATTGCAAAGTTGTAGAGAATTTCAAGCCCGACAAACGGGCCATTGGAAGTTTTCCACTAGCTCTTATCGTTTTCCCGGAAAATCAAAAAAACTGATCAAAAGACGTGATTTTGGTGCCAATTACCGGTTTTTCGGGCATAACTTTTTTATATTTGATGCTACAAAGATGATTCAAATTGCAAAGTTGTAGAGAATTTCAAGCCCGACAAACGGGCCATTGGAAGTTTTCCACTAGCTCTTATCGTTTTCCCGGAAAATCAAAAAAAATGATCAAAAGACGTGATTTTGGTGCCAATTACCGGTTTTTCGGGCATAACTTTTTTATATTTGATGCTACAAAGATGATTCAAATTGCAAAGTTGTAGAGAATTTCAAGCCCGACAAACGGGCCATTGGAAGTTTTCCACTAGCTCTTATCGTTTTCCCGGAAATAACGAAGAACTGATCAAAAGACGTGATTTTGGTGCCAATTACCGGTTTTTCGGGCATAACTTTTTTATATTTGATGCTACAAAGATGATTCAAATTGCAAAGTTGTAGACAATTTCAAGCCCGACAAACGGGCCATTGGAAGTTTTCCACTAGCTCTTATCGTTTTCCCGGAAAATGCAAAAAACTGATCAAAAGACGTGATTTTGGTGGCAATTACCGGTTTTTCGGCCATAACTTTTTTATATTTGATGCTACAAAGATGATTCAAATTGCAAAGTTGTAGAGAATTTCAAGCCCGACAAACGGGCCATTGGAAGTTTTCCACTAGCTGTTATCGTTTTCCCGGAAATAACGAAAAACTGATCAAAAGACGTGATTTTGGTGCCAATTACCGGTTTTTCGGGCATAACTTTTTTATATTTGATGCTACAAAGATGATTCAAATTGCAAAGTTGTAGACAATTTCAAGCCCGACAAACGGGCCATTGGAAGTTTTCCACTAGCTCTTATCGTTTTCCAGGAAAATGCAAAAAACTGATCAAAAGACGTGATTTTGGTGCCAAATACCGGTTTTTCGGGCATAACTTTTTTATATTTGATGCTACATAGATGATTCAAATTGCAAAGTTGTAGAGAATTTCAAGCCCGACAAACGGGCCATTGGAAGTTTTCCACTAGCTGTTATCGTTTTCCCGGAAATAACGAAAAACTGATCAAAAGACGTGATTTTGGTGCCAAATACCGGTTTTTCGGGCATAACTTTTTTATATTTGATGCTACAAAGATGATTCAAATTGCAAAGTTGTAGAGAATTTCAAGCCCGACAAACGGGCCATTGGAAGTTTTCCACTAGCTCTTATCGTTTTCCCGGAAAATCCAAAAAACTGATCAAAAGAAGTGATTTTGGTGCCACATACCGGTTTTTCGGGCATAACTTTTTTATATTTGATGCTACAAAGATGATTCAAATTGCAAAGTTGTAGAGAATTTCAAGCCCGACAAACGGGCCATTGGAAGTTTTCCACTAGCTCTTATCGTTTTCCCGGAAAATGCAAAAAACTGATCAAAAGACGTGATTTTGGTGCCAATTACCGGTTTTTCGGGCATAACTTTTTTATATTTGATGCTACAAAGATGATTCAAATTGCAAAGTTGTAGAGAATTTCAAGCCCGACAAACGGGCCATTGGAAGTTTTCCACTAGCTCTTATCGTTTTCCCGGAAAATCAAAAAAACTGATCAAAAGACGTGATTTTGGTGCCAAATACCGGTTTTTCGGGCATAACTTTTTTATATTTGATGCTACAAAGATGATTCAAATTGCAAAGTTGTAGAGAATTTCAAGCCCGACAAACGGGCCATTGGAAGTTTTCCACTAGCTCTTATCGTTTTCCCGGAAAATCCAAAAAACTGATCAAAAGAAGTGATTTTGGTGCCACATACCGGTTTTTCGGGCATAACTTTTTTATATTTGATGCTACAAAGATGATTCAAATTGCAAAGTTGTAGAGAATTTCAAGCCCGACAAACGGGCCATTGGAAGTTTTCCACTAGCTCTTATCGTTTTCCCGGAAAATGCAAAAAACTGATCAAAAGACGTGATTTTGGTGCCAATTACCGGTTTTTCGGGCATAACTTTTTTATATTTGATGCTACAAAGATGATTCAAATTGCAAAGTTGTAGAGAATTTCAAGCCCGACAAACGGGCCATTGGAAGTTTTCCACTAGCTCTTATCGTTTTCCCGGATATAACGAAAAACTGATCAAAAGACGTGATTTTGGTGCCACATACCGGTTTTTCGGGCATAACTTTTTTATATTTGATGCTACAAAGATGATTCAAATTGCAAAGTTGTAGAGAATTTCAAGCCCGACAAACGGGCCATTGGAAGTTTTCCACTAGGTCTTATCGTTTTCCCGGAAAATCAAAAAAACTGATCAAAAGACGTGATTTTGGTGGCAATTACCGGTTTTTCGGGCATAACTTTTTTATATTTGATGCTACAAAGATGATTCAAATTGCAAAGTTGTAGAGAATTTCAAGCCCGACAAACGGGCCATTGGAAGTTTTCCACTAGGTCTTATCGTTTTCCCGGAAAATCAAAAAAACTGATCAAAAGACGTGATTTTGGTGGCAATTACCGGTTTTTCGGGCATAACTTTTTTATATTTGATGCTACAAAGATGATTCAAATTGCAAAGTTGTAGAGAATTTCAAGCCCGACAAACGGGCCATTGGAAGTTTTCCACTAGGTCTTATCGTTTTCCCGGAAAATCAAAAAAACTGATCAAAAGACGTGATTTTGGTGGCAATTACCGGTTTTTCGGGCATAACTTTTTTATATTTGATGCTACAAAGATGATTCAAATTGCAAAGTTTTAGAGAATTTCAAGCCCGACAAACGGGCCATTGGAAGTTTTCCACTAGCTCCTATCGTTTTCCCGGAAAATCAAAAAAACTGATCAAAAGACGTGATTTTGGTGCCAATTACCGGTTTTTCGGGCATAACTTTTTTATATTTGATGCTACAAAGATGATTCAAATTGCAAAGTTGTAGAGAATTTCAAGTCCGACAAACGGGCCATTACAACTGCAGTTAGACTAATTTTAGTAAAATTACTTTAGGAAATATATCGTCACATTTTGAAAATTCGTAAAAAATTCTGTTTAACAGTTAGAATTTTCTAAATATTTACAGTAATAAATTGTAATGTTTTTAACATATGTTCCAAGTTTCATCAAGTTTTATAAATTACAACTGCAGTTAGACTGATTTTAGTAAAATTACTTTTGGAAATATATCGTCACATTTTGAAAATTCGTCAAAAATTCTGTTTAACAGTTAGAATTTTCTAAATATTTACAGTAATAAATTGTAATGTTTTTAATATATGTTCTAGGTTACATCAAGTTTTATGAATTACCACTTGCATTCCCACAGGCTTTTTTTTATTTGATAACCGTTGACATAATATTTGTAAAAACGTAGGGGTTTTAATCTGAAAAGTCTGGAGTTTGAAGCGCTTTGTCTTTGGTTAGCGAGTTTACAGATGGCAACCCTAACTCTATATAATGTTTAAACATTGCTCTTTGCCATAAAACGGTCTGTTTGCTACGTGTTTATAATTAATTTAAATTCTCTACAAAATGATTGTCTACACACAAACGATTTGAAAGTTAAAACAATTAACACCTTACATTTCTCTCTCTATATATATATTATATTCAAATATAACACTCTGGTGCGGTTGTTGTTTTGCATTACTGCACCGCATATAAATTGTAAAAACAATGAACAAGGCTTTTTCTTAATTAATCCCTGGCTAATTGGGTTAATAATGTTGATTACACGGATTATAATAGGTGCTGGTTAGTAAGGAAAATCGTGATAAAACAGTTTTTCCTCACATACGTGTGCATGTATGTGTGTGTAAGGAACTGTAAATGCATCGCGATCCCACGCGCTATGCGGCCTTGAACCTCTCGCGAGAAACTGGCGCAAGAAGAACGAACGGTTCCTGCTGGTTGGAGTAGATCGGGGGCGGTTGATAGTGAACAAACCATTATTATGTGCGAAAGGGAATGAGCATCACACATTATTTTAATCTGATTGTGCTACAGAATAGAGTAGAATATGTGCTATAGACAGGACAATCTTAACCACAGGGCTAAATTAGCTATAGCTCATTATGCTACAATATTGACAGTATTACTATCATCATTACTCTATCAACTATCATCTATCAGTATTACTATCATCATTACTCTATCATCTATTAGTATTACTATCATCATTACTCTATAATCTATCAGTATTACGATCATCATTACTCTATCATCTATTAGTATTACTATCATCATTACTCTATCATCTATCAGTATTACTATAATCATGTAAAAGATACCTTACACGATCAATAATACTGTCAATATTTTAGAATAGTGACAGTATTACCAGTATTACTGTATGATAACATGTTTACTACAGTAATAGGTGTCATTATTCTAAAATATTGACAGTATTGCTAATCGTGTAAGGTGCCTAGAAAATATTATATGTATGGATATTTTTATTTTCTTATGAAGAGGGTCGCACCATTTTTAATATCTCACAGGCGCCGAATATCTAAGAACGTCCCTAGCAATAGAGCTGGTTGGCAAGGAACGTCTCCCCCCTTGCAAACCAACAGGCGTTTGTATCCAACGGCGTGCCGAGAAATTTCCCAGTATTCCGCAGCCCGCCATTTGCCACAGAGCTCTACATAAATAAATGTCACGCCCATGCGTAATATTTTACTTTCCACGCTCGTTACGTAATATACTATTTTCCCTACAATTATTCACCCTTGTAATTAAGAACGTTGATTTGATTATGATCGTATCGTTTTCAGGGGCAAGTGATAAAGTACTTTGTTATTTCTCTCAAATAACAACAATCAAGACTAGTTTTATTTTTATGCAAAATTGTATAAAATCCGCAAAAGTAATAACGAGTTATGGCATTATTATTATTATTATCATAATTTTATTTTCTTCTCATCAATTTATGCCTACCTCCTAAAATACAACCGCAGTCGGGCCTTTTTCGAACTGAATGATCGAAAAATATGTTATATTAATTATTATGATTTTTATATATATATATATATATATATATATATATATATATATATATAAATATATATATATATATAAACCAGTCCATCTATGTGGTCTGCGTTTCAAAATTGTTGTGATAACGGTGATTGAGATGAATTTAATTATCGGCCCGAGTTAATTCGGGGCGTCCGCGTTGTTATTACGCACGTGACGATCTCGCTCGGATTTAATAACAGTATTTTTTTTTCATTTCGTTAAACCGGTTCACTCACACTAATGCTCCGCATTAAATATACGAATTTCTAACGCGATTCATCATTTGGAGCGAGTAATCAGAAATTTCACATGAGGCCAATAAACATTAAAATAAAAATATAGGTGAAGGCTAGAGTAGTGGTGGCGGAACTATTAAGTATATATTTTCTTTAACTTCAGATGGATCGAAATTGTTCAGAAAACAGAAAAGTAGACTGTATACAATGACAACTAAAGTAAACATCTTCACAATAAAACAAATCACAGAAAAAATAACTATTATTTTATATCTACATTGCTTTTATTGCAAATAGTTCGTTGGGTATTACTATGGCTTTGACTTGGAGGATGAGATCAGGTGCCACCAGCACGATAATTATGGCAAGTTTCTAAACGGAATATTGCTTAAAAGAATATCAAGACTTGGCATATTGGTATTCATCAATATTTCGGAAGGAGGGAATTTTATTAACCTCATTTTTACCTCTTTAAACATGTTAGTATTACATGTAATGAATTATAATTGTTCTAGAAATAAATGAATAATTATAATAATTCTCTTTCTAACTTGGACTAACAAACCCGATAGGATAAATAAACGACTCTATCAACAATTGTCTCACAGGTGTTTTGACTGATTGGTTGAGAAATGTCAAAATTCCATGCACTAAATCTACATTGCTGTGAGTCACCGTGTATTTATCACCGTGGGAAAGCTACACTATCTTTTGTATCAATAGCTGGTTAACACATACCACCTATTTATTGCTTGAAAATGATACGAGCGCTCATGATTGGTTATTTGGCAGAAGTATTTATTTATCGGATAAAAAATTTGACAGTTATTTAATCAATTATTTGTTCCTCATAATCACAGTCATTTTTCAGCTGTAAAAGTGAAAGAGATTGTAGATCACTCGTTATAGCTAATAATGTGAATATGAAAAAAATCAATTTTATACAGATAGATTACTCTCTAGATAATAGCTAACTGTCTTATGATCAGATAGAACCTACAGGTACATTACGTTAATTAAAATCCTGACTTAAATTGTTATTGATAATAAAACTCTAGCTAACTTTCATGGGAAGACACGCTCTCTCGCCGGTTTTCCACTCGTACACACACACACACACAACATCCACACGAAAGTCCTTTCCCTTCGACACGACACCGCCGCCGCTTTGCAATAATCGTTTCGCGGACAGATACGATATATACGTTCACGCGTTTTGCTACGTGCTGCAGGTGAACGGTGCCACACGCGAGACCCATACAGCCACCGGTACATGACGAAATGCCTGCCCACTAAAGTAAATCACTCATGGGGGATTAATTAAACATGAAATTATGCAGAAATATTTCAACGAGCCACTTAATTGTGTGGGAAATCGACGATTTTTAATTGCAACTTTGTAGTGGTAAATCGTTTATGTTGTACGATCTCACGTCTATTTAGAAATTGATTTTGGATTGAATCATCATCATACATATATCAAGCATATTTTGTTATGTTTCAAAGAATTAAAGACAAGCGAATAGTTGTATATTTATAGGTTTAGGTAGGACCAAAAATTCCTAAAAAAACAAAAAAATATATATATATATATATATATATATATATATATATATATATATATATATGAGAGGCATTGAGGACAAAAGTGGATTAATTCTCAAATCAAAGAAGATTCAAAATCACTATGTCACATGTAGGACTAAAATTGAACTGAATACGATTCTAGCTCATGCCAATAGACGCAAAATCTCCTCTATTTCTAGGACCGTATCGTATCATACGTCCGATACGATACGGTCCCAGAAATAGAGGAAACTACATATCCTTTACCCTTATCATTATCCCTTGTAAAAACTATGCGAGTAAAGGTGGGGTGGGCGGGCGGCCCCCACCAAGCAAACTATGCCCGTCCACCATTTCAAACGACTTGAACTCTGCATTACATTATTTTTCACGTATATATTTCTTTATTAGTTTTAAATTAGTAAACGACATTAATACATTAATTTAATCATAGAAAATAACAGATAATAGTGTAGTGCATAGTTCAAGCCGTTTGAAATAGTGGACGGGCATAGTTTGGTTGGTGGGGGACGCCCACCCACCCCACGGGGGACGCCCACCCACCCCACCTTCGCTCGCATAGTTTTTTCATTGGATATAGATGTTTTATTTTGTTTAAACTATTTCAAGAAGAGTGTTATCCCATGGTAACACTATGCGAATAAAGGTGGGGTGGGCGGGTGGTCCCCACCAATCAAACTATGCCAGTCCACTATTTCAAACGGCTTGAACTATGCACTACACTATTATCTGTTATTTTCTATGATTAAATTAATGTCGTTTACTAATTTAAGACTAATTAATAAAATATATGTGAAATATAATGTAATGCATAGTTCAAGTCGTTTGAAATAGTGGACGGTCATAGTTTGGTTGGTGGGGGCCACCCGCCCACCCCACCTGTGCTCGCATAGTTTTTTCCATAGGATAACACTCTTTTTGGAATAGTTTAAACAATATTAAATATTTGTATCCATTGAAAAAACTATGCGAGCAAAGGTGGGGTGGGTGGGCGGCCCTTACCAACCAAACTATGCCCGTCCACTATTTCAAACGACTTGAACTATGCACTACATTATTATCCGTTATCTTCTATGATTAAATTAATGTCATTTATTAATTTAAGACTAATTTAAAAAATATATGTGAAAAATAATGTAATGCATAGTTCAAGTCGTTTGAAATAGTGGACGGGCATAGTTTGCTTGGTGGGGGCCGCCCGCCCACCCCACCTTTACTCGCATAGTTTTTACAAGGGATAACACTCTTCTTGAAATAGTTTAAACAATATAAAACATCTATATCCTATGAAAAAACTATGCGAGCGAAGGTGGGGTGGGTGGGCGGCCCCCACCAAGCAAACTATGCCCGTCCACCATTTCAAACGACTTGAACTCTGCATTACATTATTTTTCACGTATATATTTCTTTATTAGTTTTAAATTAGTAAACGACATTAATTTAATCATAGAAAATAACAAATAATAGTGTAGTGCATAGTTCAAGTTTTTTGAAATAGTGGACAGGCATAGTTTGCTTGGTGGGGGCCGACCACCCACCCCACCCTCGCTCGCATAGTTTTTTCATAGGATATAGATGTTTTATATTGTTTAAACTATTTCAAGAAGAGTGTTATCCCTTGTAAAAACTATGCGAGTAAAGGTGGGGTGGGCGGGCGTCCCCCATCAAGCAAACTATGCCCGTCCACCATTTCAAACGACTTGAACTCTGCATTACATTATTTTTCACGTATATATTTCTTTATTAGTTTTAAATTAGTAAACAACATTAATTTAATCATAGAAAATAACAGATAATAGTGTAGTGCATAGTTCAAGTCGTTTGAAATGGTGGACGGGCATAGTTTGCTTGGTGGGGGCCGCCCGCCCACCCCACCTTTACTCGCATAGTTTTTACAAGGGATAACACTCTTCTTGAAATAGTTTAAACAATATAAAACATCTATATCCTATGAAAAAACTATGCGAGCGAAGGTGGGGTGGGTGGGCGGCCCCCACCAAGCAAACTATGCCCGTCCACCATTTCAAACGACTTGAACTCTGCATTACATTATTTTTCACGTATATATTTCTTTATTAGTTTTAAATTAGTAAACAACATTAATTTAATCATAGAAAATAACAGATAATAGTGTAGTGCATAGTTCAAGCCGTTTGAAATAGTGGACGGGCATAGTTTGATTGGTGGGGACCACCCGCCCACCCCACCTTTATTCGCATAGTGTTTCCATAGGATAACACTCTTCTTGAAATAGTTTAAACAATATAAAACATCTATATCCTATGAAAAAACTATGCGAGCGAAGGTGGGGTGGGTGGGCGGCCCCCACCAAGCAAACTATGCCCGTCCACCATTTCAAACGACTTGAACTCTGCATTACATTATTTTTCACGTATATATTTCTTTATTAGTTTTAAATTAGTAAACGACATTAATTTAATCATAGAAAATAACAGATAATAGTGTAGTGCATAGTTCAAGCCGTTTGAAATAGTGGACTGGCATAGTTTGCTTGGTGGGGGCCGCCCACCCACCCCACCCTCGCTCGCATAGTTTTTTCATAGGATATAGATGTTTTATATTGTTTAAACTATTTCAAGAAGAGTGTTATCCCTTGTAAAAACTATGCGAGTAAAGGTGGGGTGGGCGGGCGTCCCCCACCAAGCAAACTATGCCCGTCCACTATTTCAAACGACTTGAACTCTACATTACATTATTTTTCACGTATATCTTTTTTTATTAGTTTTAAATTAGTAAACGACATTAATTTAATCATAGAAAATAACAGATAATAGTGTAGTGCATAGTTCAAGTCGTTTGAAATAGTGGACGGGCATAGTTTGGTTGGTGGGGGACGCCCACCCACCCCACGGGGCACGCCCACCCACCCCACCTTCGCTCGCATAGTTTTTTCATTGGATATAGATGTTTTATATTGTTTAAACTATTTCAAGAAGAGTGTTATCCTATGGAAACACTATGCGAATAAAGGTGGGGTGGGCGGGTGGTCCCCACCAATCAAACTATGCCCGTCCACTATTTCAAACGGCTTGAACTATGCACTACACTATTATCTGTTATTTTCTATGATTAAATTAATGTCGTTTACTAATTTAAAACTAATAAAAAAAATATATCTAAATTTATTTCAAATCTGGAAAGGGCAAACGGATTTGTAATACGTAAATAATTGACATAAATAATAATCTATTACGGTTAGAATTTTATATTTCTGATGGAATCAACCAGTTTGAAATTGATTAAACTCGATACAGTAGAGTGCGCATTGTCGACCTTTCCTGGTCCTCGGAAGACGCGGAAGGCCGGAGACCGGTTCGGCGCGAATTGCCCGCAGGGCCCTGCCGTTACGTACGGTACTCGCGTTAGGTACACCTCCCTATGTCTTTGCTTTGATCAATCGAACAACAATGTGTGAGTGTTTCACCTTGACGTGCCTTCGCGTCATTAACGAGACGGGCGGAATTTTTAGCGCGAAATTTATAGGTTGGCCCAAAAATAAACTATTTACTACTTTAATGCCCGTATTCACCAACATCCCATAAACTTTATAGGTCCCACAAGCTATTGAATGGATAAATTGACAACGTCATTATGATAGAATATACCAAAACAAATGTCAAACACCTTGAATAATAGCACTTCTGATTGGAGCTTTGATGACACATTTTGTATAATCATTCAGTGTTTGCAATAGAGAGAATCTAAAGTAACTACATTCACTAGATAGTATTAGTATTTATTGTTGCTATAACAACGAATACTTATGGATTCAATTGTTATTGATATATTTATGGAATGTCGGTGAATACGAAGGCTATAGAATTAAATTGAGTTCAAAAATCACATATTGATAAAACATTTTTTATCTATTATACATTTTAATGTACTAATTACAAAGTTGATGTTGAAATTAGTAGCATTTTTTCTTATAAAGAACGACTTGAATGTAACATATGTGGCAGTTGTGCGGGAACACACTATATACACACACAAAAGTTGCAAATCTAAATTGTTATATGTAGCAACAGACAAAATTATTTATAAATAATTTTAAAACCATCTAGGAAGTAATAAAACATAGAACATTTATTAGACAATCATCGGTTGACCTTTCTGCTGGATTCTATTAACATTCATTTTAAAACGCGAGGAATTGCTATTGAATGAATGTTTCTGAAAGATATAATAATAATTTCAACGTACAAGTATTTATAGTCGTCATAAGAATGCACGAAACCAATCAAATCGTCTTGCGTAATTACTAAACCGACTAATTAGCACACTCATGGGAATTCGATCGTTTAAAACCGCATTAGCGTGCAGACGGTTTCTAAAATATGCGATCAGTAACACACAAAAAGGCAATAATTTCCTATTAGTAAGCGAGCAATCGGATTTCCTCATGTGTGAGAACTTAATTTTTGTCGACGACTTTCCCAGGCACGATTTATTAATTTTTAGAGAGAGATGGAGTGGGAGATTCATAATCATCCTGTTCAGTCGAATTTCACTTTTATGGTTGTCTGCGATTTATTATTGAGGATGCCACCTGTTTGGTTTTGGATATGTAATTTGGGTGAAATCAAACATTTGTAGGGTGAGAAAAGTACATTCCCTATATAAAATTTATAATTTAATAAAATTGCATTAATATAAATATTTGACCCAGCTCAGTGGCCGAGTGGTTAGAAGCGTCGTCCGTCTCGTACTGAGCATTGGGGAGCCTGAGTTCGATCCCCAGCGGGGAACGAATTTTCGCGAATCACCTTTAACAGTTTTTCAGAGGTTTTCTGTGAAGTTAAGGTAAATACCGGGTGATTAAACTCCTCTGAGCTTCTCCCTTGACCGGCGGAAAAGATAAAGATAAAAAGTTTGTGAGAAATAATGTAGTGCATAGTTCAAGCCGTTTGAAATAGTGCACGGGCATAGTTTGGTTGGTAGGGGCCACCCGCCCACCCCACCTTTGCTCCCATAGTTTTTCCATAGGATAACACTCTGCTTGGAATAGTTTAAACATTATAAAACGTCTGTATCTATTGAAAAAAGTATGCTAGCGAAGGTGGGGTGGGCGGGCGGCCCCTACCAATCGAACTATGCCCGTCCATTATTTCAAATGACTTGAACTATGCATTACACTATTATCTATAACTTTTTATGAATCAATTAGTTTCATTTATTAATTTACGTTTGATTTCTAAAAAAAGGTGAGAAACAATGTAGTGCATAGTTCAAGCCGTTTGAAATAGTGGACGGGTATAGTTTGGTTGGTAGGGGCCACCCGCCCACCCCACCTTTGCTCCCATAGTTTTTCCATAGGATAACACTCTGCTTGGAATAGTTTAAACATTATAAAACGTCTGTATCTATTGAAAAAAGTATGCGAGCGAAGGTGGGGTGGGCGGGCGGTCCCTACCAATCGAACTATGCCCGTCCATTATTTCAAATGACTTGAACTATGCATTACACTATTATCTATAACTTTTTATGAATCAATTAGTTTCATTTATTAATTTACGTCTGATTTCTAAAAAAAATGTGAGAAACAATGTAGTGCATAGTTCAAGCCGATTGAAATAGTGCACGTGCATAGTTTGGTTGGTTTTTTTATAAAAAATTAATACAATTTTATTAAATTATAAATTTTATAAAAGGAATGTACTTTTCTCACCCTACAAATGTTTGACTTCACCCAAATTACATATCCAAAACCAAACAGACGGCATCCTCAATAATAAATTATCAGAATTAGTGAGCACAATGTTTGTAAATTGTTTGTCTTTTTTATATGATTTTATAAAATTGGCTTGAATGTATTTATAAATATTCAAATTTAGAGACTTTCAATGTTTGACAACCATAGCTCAAACTTGTTATAGAACATCTTGGCTTCCCGATGCGCACAATAATACCTCGTCCCTTATTACCGGTGCACGACAGTAACACTTGGAGCGATACAGCACGCTACGGGGCGATTAAACAAAAGCACCTTGAGTCACAATTACCGCTCATTATATATAGAAAACTACATAGGTCCCACCCCTAAACAGTAACAGTTTCTGTTTTTGTTACAATTCTGTAACCTGCTATAGATCTTCGTGCCGTATATTAGTGCTTGTGTGTGACTAGAAAATCTTCCCAGAGTTTTCTAAGTATATTGTATCTCAACGACAAATGGTACCGACTACCCCGGGCGTGATACCAATAGTTCTAAACAGTGCACTACATCGGCGTGTCTCCTAAATATATAATATCTTTCACGTGTTTTGTGCTATAAATTTTGTCATTGAGTCATATTAGTCCCTACAACATTGACCCCGTTGCACAAAACTAGCCGTCCCACTGTCTATAAACAATCACAGCCGATTCTCTCAAGCAAATATACATCGTTGGAATGGTGGCTCAGTTAGGATCATTAGAGGTGAGGTCAAAAGTGGGACTCGAAGGCCCCCGGCGGGCACGGGCACCGCTACGAATTCAAATTACGCAACTCGCGCGCGCGCATTTTTTCATCATCAAGCACATTCTCGTTATAATTTAGTTGACACAGAAATCGGAGGAAACGGGAAACGCCGTCGCTAGAGGCAGAATTTAATAAAATGTAACTGCAATTAATATGAAATTTTTAATGAATGAGAAATATTATGCGAGTTTTATTCATGTTCTTGGTCGTAAGTTATTTATTTTTTTACGTTAGTATCTCTACTTTAAAATATAAATAACTTACGACCAAGAACATGAATAAAACTCGCATAATATTTCTTATTCTCATTCATGAAATTTATATAACGGAAATTGGATAATAGAACAATCGTACTTATGTCACTGTTTATAAATATGGCTCACAAATTCAAGTAGACACGTATATTTCTGACCACACTATATAATTAAAATAGCTATCGCTAGGGATTGTATATATTGCACATACACAAACTTCTAACCCCTTAGCGGTAAGTAGTGGCAACTAAATTGGTCCGGAATATATATGTTCTACGAGGATATGCTAAAAATTAATAAAAAGTATAAATAAAACGATTTTTTACTTTGTTTTTTATCACACTTCAGTTACACTGCACACTTGCAACTAGTTTCGGCTAAGCTCTAGACATTTTCGAGCTCCTCCGATGACATGAAAATGGCTAGAGCTTAGCCGAAACTAGTTGGAAAGTGTAACTGAAGTGTGATAAAAAACAAAGTAAAAAATCGTTTTATTTATCCTTTAAAATGAATTATCACAAAGTAGACGCCTTAACAATCCAATATTTAATAAAAAGTAGTAAAGGTAGTAAAATTATACCAGAATTTGTTAAAGGAAATGGGGGGTATTTAGTATTAGAACTAAATGTTCGATGACGACCCATCGAACATTTAGTTCCCATGCCCAAATACCCCCATTTCCATTAACAAATTCTGGTTTAATTCTACATAGTATGAAATTTTTATAATACAAAAAAATCTAAAATTGCAACAGCAGGAATGTGTGATAATACAGCTTTTACAGAAGATAATGAAGGTATCTCATTTGAGTTTTTTTAAATTGAGTTTATAATACATCAGTGTACCAAAAAAAATCCTAAATTTACATAATAAGAAACCGTTTTCCTTAGCAGAAAAGACTGATAATATAAATTTGAAATTTAATAAGCCATATCCTTGAAGATAATGAAGATATATCACTATGGTCTTTAGAGTTTTTAAAATTGAGTTCTTAATACATTTCTTGACTAGTGTAATAAATAAAAACCGCGAATTACATAATGAGAAACAGTTTTCATTAGCAGCAAACAGTGATAATACAAATTTAAAATTAAACAAGCCATATCTTTAAAGATATTAAACATATCTCATTGCGGTCTTTATAATTGAGTTTTTCATACATATTTAAACAAGAATAACATACAAAATCCTACAATTGCTTTATGATGAATAGGTATTTTTGCAGAAATGTGTGATAATATAAATTTCAACTTTTATAAGTCATATCTTTGAAGATAATGAAGATAACTCATTGTAGTCTTTATAATTGGGGTTTTCATACATTTTTAGACAACAATAACCCACGAAAATCTTAAAATTGCATCATGATGAATAGGTATGCTTGCAGAAATGTGTGATAAAACAAATTTCAAATTCCACAAGCCATATCTTTAAAGATAATGAAGATATCTCATTGCGGTCTTTATAATTGAGTTTTTCATACATATTAAAACAAGAATAACATACAAAATCTTACAACTGCTTTATGATGAATAGGTATTTTTGCAGAACTATGTGATAATATAAATTTCAACTTTTACAAGTCATATCTTTGAAGATAATGAAGATAACTCATTGGAGTCTTTATAATTGGGATTTTCATACATTTTTAGACAAGAATAACACACACAAATCTTAAAATTGCATCATGATGAATAGGTATGCTTGCAGAAATGTGTGATAAAACAAATTTCAAATACCACAAGCCATATCTTTGAAGATAATGAAGATATTTTACTGCGGTCTTTATAATTGAGTTTTTCATACATATTTAAACAAGAATAACATACAAAATCTTACAATTGCTTTATGATGAATAGGTATTTTTGCAGGAATGTGTGATAATATAAATTTCAACTTTTACAAGTCATATCTTTGAAGATAATGAAGCTAACTCATTGGAGTCTTTATAATTGGGGTTTTCATACATTTTTAGACAAGAATAACAGACAAAAATCTTAAAATTGCATCATAATGAATAGGTATTTTTGCAGGAATACGTGAATAACAAATTTCGACTTTCACAAGTCATATCTTTAAAGATAATGAAGATATCTCATTGGAGTCTTTATAATTGAGTTTTGCATACATTTTTAGATAAGAATAACATACAAAATCTTAAAATTGCATCATGAGGAATAATTAAAATTAATATAAAAAAAAATTATGAATTAGTTAGCAACTTAACATATTTGAAAATCAGAAGTATAATATTTCATGATCAAGCTTAAAAGTGATCAGTTGATACGCGATATCTCAAAATTGCCACCACTTAACGGGTTTTAAATTGAAATGATGAGTGTCGGTCACGTCCGTCCGTAACCCATATCCCTGGGCCGCCGATGCGATTGAAGAGGCTGGTCAGTGCCGCGCCCGGTGGGCCCCCGCAGCAGCTTCACCGGCGGCGGCGGGTCACTCACCGCAGCATGGTGTGCGCGCGTTTTCTGAACGCTTTATTTATTCTGGCAGGTGCGTGAGCGTTGCGCAACGCCGAGATGATGCTTTTGTTAACTTTCCTTTCGTTTCGCGAAAATATATATACATATATGATGAAATTCCGCGCGATCGAGTCTTGAAACAAACACGTTACGAATTGGACGACATATTCTAATAAATTTATTCCGGTAAATACTCAAATATATTACCTAATATGTATAATGGGTTATAAAGGGTGTCCCAAAATTAACGCAAGATTTGAATTTACCGCCATTTGTGCTGTAAATTGTTGGCAAAACAATTTGGCAGTAGTTTAGGGTAAAGCCCTGGTTTCCTAGGAAGCTGTCGCTTGAAAGCGGCCGATTTTGACGTCATTTTTACGTCACAATAATTGTTTTACGTGTATACAAATGCCTATGGGTTACCATAAAGAGTTACACTTCAATGTAAAAAAGGCAACGAGTTACGATGAAAAATGGTGAGTTATTGAATTATATATATATATATATATATATATATATATATATATATATATATATGTATATATATATATATATAAATTTACGCACAAATTTATTTAAAACGAATGATTTTTGAGAAATATCTTTAATTCTGATTTAATATTCATTAACTAATTAATTCAGAAAATCGTGTGGTGCCCTCACCAGATATTACTTTTCTAGTACAGCACTGCTGTATAAGCAAGGAATTGTTTTCGCGAAAAACTACTCTTGACATTTCTCCACGTTTCACTTTTCAAGTCGAAATAGACTATTTTTGGAAAATGTCTGTGTGTGTGTGTGTGTGTGTGGATATGAATTTGTCTGTGAACAAAATTCCGGGAAAACGGCTGAATGGATCGCGACCACAATTGCAAATCAGGTTGGAAACCAAGTTGGGGCGATACCGTGAAAATTTAAGCAAAATCGGTCCACAAACAGAGATAATAACTTGATAAAACTGTTGCCACAAGCAACTTTCCCGCCAATGAATATATATATATATTATATATAATATTGTTAAATATGGCAAAATATTGTCAGATAAAATCAGTTATTGTCAGACATCGGAATTTTAAAATATTCAAAAAGTCAAAGATTTTAAAAATGTCGAAAATTTAAAAAATGTCAATTTTTTTTTAAATACCACACGATTTTCCGAACTACATAGACATTTTCGACATTTTGCCATTTTTTGACAAATTTGGTCATAATCTGTTGTGCCGTTTTCCCGGAATTTTGTTCATAGACAAACAGACATACATACATACAAGTAGACATCGCAAAAATCGGGTTTATTTCGATTATTTTAAGCATAAAATGTAACGAAATTTGAATATTTGTTTCTAAATTGTTCAAGACAACAATACCTTCCTTATAGTGTAGTTTTTCTCTCGAAAAGTTATAAGATATTTCCACAATCTTAGTTGTAAATATTGTCAAATATCGAAATATTGTAAAAAAAAAAACTTCTATCTTTATAGGGCTATCAGCCGTGAGGCTTTTCCGCCGGTCAAGGGAGAAGCTCAGAGGAGTTTAATCACCCGGTATTTACCTTAACTTCACAGAAAACCTCTGAAAAACTGTGAAAGATGATTCGCGAAAATTCATACCCCGCTGGGGATCGAACTCAGGCTCCCCAATGCTCAGTACGAGACGGACGACGCCTCTAACCACTCGGCCACTGAGCTGGGTATATTGTAAAATATTGTTAAAAATTTCAAAAATGCCGAAAATTTCAAAAATGTCAAATTAAAAAAAAACAAGTAGAAAAGCTAAAAGAGTCGAAAATGTTAAAAAAAAGTAAATAGGTCACGTAATTCGGAAAGTCATGTGGTGCCCACATCGGATATTTTTAAGAGCTTTTGCATTTTGTATTCGTTGAAACAATTATGTTCTTCAAATGTTTCAAATAATCTTCAAAAACAAATGATGGCTGAATCAGGAACGAATGACGAGGAGTATACAAAACAAGAGTACAAGGGAAAAACTACAGGGGAAGATCATCAAAACATGGGAGGATAGATAGTATACGAGAAGAAGCAGAAAGAAAAGATATACCATGGGAAGGAATAAAACAATTGACACAGGGCAGATAAAACATGAAAAGAGAAAATACAAATACAAATGATAAAAGAAAGATGAACGCCTACACCTTACGGTAGAAGGCATATGATTAAATACAATTAAATTTAAAAAAAAAAATGACAAACATAATTTGATATAAAATATGTTTGTAAATATAATAAATTGAATGTTTATATCTAGTTAGTTTGCACCATAAAACCTTTCAATACGGATTAGGAAATATGTAGAACACCATTTTTTTCAGCAATATCGGATTATAAACAATTTATCACAATTAGATGCATGGTGCGCCATTTGTGGGGTGCGGTCGCTCACTCCACACAAAAAAAAGAATACCTCACGACCTGCTAAAGCTCGCGCGGGTAACCTTTTCGATGAAGGCGCGTCTTACACTTTATTACGCCACGCTAAATCGAATTACTGCTCCTTGTGCAATCCTTTTCTCCTTCTAACACGCTCCCAAGCTCCCATCCTATCTATGGTATGTGTGAGAGCGGAAACTCGCAGCAACAATTACCAACGATTCTTGTATTATTTTAATGTGAAAAATAGATGTTGTTGCAATAAAAAAAGGTATCGAATGGCATTCAAGGTACACACACCGATTTAATAATCGAATTTGATTGAATTTTATAGTTTTGTATTCGTCCAAATAAAATATAAAATATAAAATATAAAATATAAAATATAAAATATAAAATATAAAATATAAAATATAAAATATAAAATATAAAATATAAAATATAAAATATAAAATATAAAATATAAAATATAAAATATATAAAATATATAAAATATAAAATATAAAATATAAAATATATAAAATATATAAAATATATAAAATATATAAAATATAAAATATAAAATATAAAATATAAAATATAAAATATAAAATATAAAATATAAAATATAAAATATAAAATATAAAATATAAAATATAAAATATAAAATATAAAATATAAAATATAAAATATAAAATATAAAATATATAAAATATATAAAATATAAAATATAAAATATAAAATATATAAAATATATAAAATATATAAAATATAAAATATAAAATATAAAATATAAAATATAAAATATAAAATATAAAATATAAAATATAAAATATAAAATATAAAATATAAAATATAAAATATAAAATATAAAATATAAAATATAAAATATAAAATATAAAATATAAAATATAAAATATAAAATATAAAATATAAAATATAAAATATAAAATATAAAATATAAAATATAAAATATAAAATATAAAATATAAAATATAAAATATAAAATATAAAATATAAAATATAAAATATAAAATATAAAATATAAAATATATAAAATATAAAATATAAAATATATAAAATATATAAAATATAAAATATATAAAATATAAAATATAAAATATAAAATATAAAATATAAAATATAAAATATAAAATATAAAATATAAAATATAAAATATAAAATATAAAATATAAAATATAAAATATAAAATATAAAATATAAAATATAAAATATAAAATATAAAATATAAAATATAAAATATAAAATATAAAATATAAAATATATAAAATATATAAAATATATAAAATATAAAATATATAAAATATATAAAATATATAAAATATATAAAATATAAAATATAAAATATAAAATATAAAATATAAAATATATAAAATATATAAAATATAAAATATAAAATATAAAATATAAAATATAAAATATAAAATATAAAATATAAAATATAAAATATAAAATATAAAATATAAAATATAAAATATAAAATATAAAATATAAAATATAAAATATAAAATATAAAATATAAAATATAAAATATAAAATATAAAATATAAAATATAAAATATAAAATATAAAATATAAAATATAAAATATAAAATATAAAATATAAAATATAAAAACACTCTGATACGGATATAGCAAATATGTTTGCAGACCACTATGAAAACGCTTTCACACCAAGTATAAACCAAAGTTTTGATGACACACACCTAGCTGAGGTTAATCGCTGGCACGAACAATACATGACTTCAAATGACGACTCCCTCCCTCAAGACATAACAGAGGACGAATACTTCACAGCACTAAACACTGGAAAAAGTACTGCCCCTGGACACGACTCACTTACTAAAGACCTATTAAGACACCTAACAGATGACATACACGAATACATTATCAAAATCCCATACATATGGAAAAAGGGTGTGATAGTCACTATACATAAAACGGGCCTAGACAAGACTGCCCCTAGTAGTTATCGACCAATTACTCTACTACCAGTGCTAGGAAAGAACCTTGAAAAAATATTGAAATCCAGGATATGGGATCTAGTGGAGGAAAAAATCCCTAAATACCAATTTGGATTTAAACCTGAGCACTCAACAATACACCCACTATACGTACTGACAAATAATATACAAGCGACTTACTTGCAGGACAGACATACAGCAGCCTTATTTTTAGATATCGACAAGGCATTTGACAGTGTTTGGCATAATGGACTGCTTTACAAAATGGACACTCTACAAATACCGAAATACCTCATCCTCATTATACAAAGCTTTCTCACAGACAGACACCTACAGATACGAACGAACAACACACACTCCAGGACATTCTCCCCAAGACAAGGACTACCACAAGGTTCCCCACTTTCTCCTCTTTTGTATAATATATATTGCCATGACATATATAACCATAACAGAACTGATAAAGACCACGTTGACCAGGAACAATACATACTTCAATACGCAGATGACACCGCATTAATAACACATAAAAAGCGATTAGAAGAGACAGTAAATGCACTACAAACCCTTACAAATGACACTATGACATGGTTCAAAAAGTGGAGGCTTCGACCGAACCCAACAAAGTGCCAGCTCCTTATAACAAACCATAAAATTAATGATCATTCTCCTACAATTAATGTCAACGGATCAATCACCACACCGACAGCCACAATAAAATATCTTGGAATAACAATTGATAACAAACACAAATTTAACACACACTTGAAGAAAACAAAATCCGAAA